>VZRL01001273.1:729515-1001309 GCA_013397895.1 Origma solitaria | reverse complement strand
CCCCCCCCCCCCCCCCCCCCCCGCTTTGTTATTTATGGCACTTATGAATGAATTTGCAGGGAAGATTTTATAGACCGCTGGAAGTTTTAAAGATTGTAATTCAATATTATTCAGAATTTCTGCTGTTAACAAGAAAATTTATTGTGAGGCTTTGTTTTTTTGAAAATGCAGTTATTAAAAAATTCTGTATCTATTTGTTCTTGTTGTTCTGTATCTCTCATGTTTTTACAGCAGGTTGTGTTCACTTTTACAGGTACCACTAATATTTTGGCCCATACACTCTATGGTATTAAACATGCAGTGACTGCGACATTGCACATTGTAATGGGTAAATATTTTTACATTCATAACCTGATTTTAAATAATAAAGCAGCATTTAGTAGCTTGCCAGTTTGTTCAGTGAAGGCATAGCATTATGCTGTGTCACTGTAAACTATATTGTAAGGCCTTTAAACCCAAATGATTCTGTCCTGGTTTAGAGTGGACTGGAAAAGTTATGATTCTTTGAGTAGAGTTCATCTAGCAAAGGTTGTGGACCTCATCTTGGAGAAACAAAAATTTGCCGTGGAATAAGGTCTGATTTTGGCATTCAAGCTCTACCACTGATGTTCTTTTAATGCAAACTGTAACCTTTTCCAGACTTGGTTGTGTGAATAGTGTTACTCTGTACATGTTATTACACAATGATTGGTTGCATAATCACTTGATTATTTTAATTGAATGTACCTGCTGGAAGACAATAGGAAAACACACAAAACACCTGAGGAAGTGATTAGGATTGGACTTCTCAGGAAGTCATATTTCTGAGAAAGTATTGTTCATCTTTTTAGGTCCGGGTGCATTTCTTTTAAATACTAATAGTTTCTATAAGAAAGCTTTATGTATAGAAAAAACTGTAACACTTGCCATTGGGTCTCCACAATAAATGTGTTCTGAATGTGAAAATGTAATTATGCTAAAAGGAAAAATTAGGTTGCTAGTGCAAACTGTTTGTTTTGAGTCTGAGGAAATAGCAAATACTTAGTCAATGTTAATATTACTCTCAAAGCAATCTTTCTTTAGGACTTTTTTTAAATTTAAAAAAAAGGAGGAAAAGGGTAAAGGTCTGTCTTGAGTATCTCTTTTCTTGGTCTTGTTGTAGTGGAATAGCCTTTGCTCTATTTCTCAAGCATTAATGCAAAACCTTTACAGGCAAAATATCTAAACCTGTCTTTCTTTAAAAAAATCAGAGACACTGAGTCTAATGGAAAATGCCGAGGGTCTGTTACAAAAAAAGTATATGTCCTATCTTGAACAGAATTATATGTTTATACTTTATAACTGTAAACAAGAATACATTTCAAACCTATATTTAAGAGTTCCCATATCTCCTCCAGTACAATGTTCAGTCATGACATATAATTGATGAAATGGTTGCGGAGATTTATGCAAATATTAGCAATATTACATTTTCTTTGACACTAGTTGTTGAAAATGTGCGCAGAATTAAAAGTCAGACCCTTTGCAGCATTATGAAGTAGCTGATTTTTTTTTCCATAACTTTAACATTTTCAAGCATCTGAAATGACTACTTTGATAGGGTGTTAATTTTGATTCTCTTTTTGAGTCTGGAGGGTTTTTTCCCCCAGCTAAAGTAGATGAAAAAGAAATGGTAAGTCGTGTGTCGTTTGAAATATAGATGTTATTTCAGTTTGCTCTTCTCTCTCTCTGAAATTTTAGGGCACATCCAAGCAGTAGATGTGTGCACTTTCAGCACTCCGAGCAAGCTGCTGCGCTTTGGGTTCTCAGCCATGTTTGGGTTTGGTGCGAGGACTTTGGCTCTGGCTGAGAAACACCGCTGGATGCCCTCCAGTCAGAGGAAGGATTTTGCTTTCATCAAAACACTGGCAGATCTCAGGTATGCCATGAGATGTTATGTTTTTTAGTATTTCTCATTTTCTTGAGGAAAGTGCAGTTAATTAATGTGATAAAAATGTAGACAGCAGTAGTTTAGCTATCTTAATTGCAGGCAGGTTTAACTCAGATGTGATGCATATCCCTCTTACAAGTTAAAGAGGAGATCAAATCTGTACATTCAGAATCTCCTTAAAATCATCTTAACTCCAATAAAAGTCTAACAGTCAGAATATTGGTTTACATCATAGTAAATATCAATACTTTTCTAGGCCAGAGGAATGTGAGTTATCATTTCTACCTCTGCAAATTCCACAGGAAGACTTTCATGAGGAGGACAGGTAAGTAAAACCGAATCAAGCAATTCCAAAGCTACAAAGACGTGTATTTGAAGATAAAATTGTACAGATTCTTTATTTTAACTTAGTCAACAGGTGATATAATTAAAAAAAATACTTATTTTGATGACTGCAAACTTGTATACATTGTAAAGTGTTTCCTGTAGACTATAGTGGATTTTGTAACAAGGTGGTCTTCCACTCAGTATTGTTGATTTGTTCAGTTCCACTAATATGTTACTCTTTTTCTAAAGTATGTGTTGTTTAAATGTGCAAAAATGACTTTAATTACTTTACCTACATGTTTCCACCCTTTTAGAATGAAGGAAGAGAGAATTAAAAAAGGTGAGTTTTTGCTTTTAGGATTTTTTTATAAGTGAACCATGTCTGATTAACTGGAGTAATATAGAATTACTCTGTTGTATTTAGGTAGCAAGGATCAATGGCAGAAAATTCAGGGTCACTTCCTGAATGTGAGCATTATGGCAATCCCTTGTCTGTGTTCAATGGCACCAAGAGGCTTGGCACCTAATACGAGGTCAGTATGGGTTTAGAGAATTAGTCATGTCTATAAATTCTGACATCTTACCTTAAGACCTTGGCTTTTCCGAGAATATGAGCCTATGTTTAGGTAGTCTAGTCCCTCTGGAATGGGGGAGGGAGCATAGACTGCAGCAGACTCGATAATCCCGGGAATTGTAATCAGTTTTTGGATCAGGCAAATAAGGTCAAGCAGTCTAACTGGAATTATGAGTGGATAATTGCTGTGATTAAATTAGTTGGCAAGTCTGACTTAAGTAGTAGTCATCGAGCAGTCATCTGTTGTAGGATTTGGCTTTATGGGGAAACTTCACCCTTGGATTCTATTTTATTTTTTTCAAATATAAAAGTGCCCCTTGTCTTCTGCTCTACAGCCAGCAAAAATGAAATACGAGTCTTTCTCATGTTGTTAAGGACTAAAATTCACACTTGGCTTTTCCTTATTATTATATTTTTACTTTGTTTCCTCCTGAACTTGAGAAATGCAGCTTCTACGTGCAAGGTTTGGGGACACAAAGGAGTATGTAAGCTGGTTATTCACACTGACTCTTTTTGCCTTTAGCTCCTTGTTGAGAGCCTGCTTTGTGGTGACCAGAACTGTTATTAGGTGAAGTATTTGTGCTTGTATCCAGTTGGCAATTAAGCAGAATAGCAAGTTCAAATTTTGTAGTTGTACACAAAATATAATAGGCTCCCTCAAAAAAGAATGCAGAGACCAGTGTGTGTGTGCGTGAATGTGCACCAAAAAACCCCCCAACACTCAGGAAAGTTTATGGAATGAGTGTCTTTTGTTTCCTTAGATTGTCACTAGGTGAAATCAGAGAAGAATTGATGAGGTATTTTTCTTCAAAATTACTGGCTTATCTAGTAGAATTTGACTTCTTGGAAGCAATGTAGAGCCAAGTTCTCTATGATTAAACTCTTAATGAAGTTTTCTTTGCTACCGGGGTCCTGCTAATCTCATACTCCTCAAGATAGTGCTCCGATGCTGTGCCCTCTTAGGAACTTTGTTCTGCATTTAGTGTTTTATATACCAGTCATTCAGAAAATTCTGGTGAGAATTTTAGCTTTGCTTTCTCTTTCCACCTGTTCTGCCCCATTTCTCAGTGACATGGAATTTTGTGACAACTCCATGCAATTACTGCAGGTTTGAATGAGCCAGTTTCTCTCCCAATGTAGCTGCTCAGTGGATCTCCCTATTTTTTTTGTATAAGAACATCCTTTGTTCTTTCATCTCTTTTTAAATATAATTTTAAAGTGTGGCCAGCTAGTAGAGTAGGAAGAGTAGACTCCTCAAACAGGAGCTTCCTTTGTCATAGTGAACAGCATATTGACCATAATTCTTTTCAATAGGGGAAACAAAAATACTGCACTGATTGTTAGAGACTCAAGGAACTCCTCTGGGTTTCTTCTCTCTCTTGTGTGTCCCCGAGAGGTTTCTGCCATGTGAAGACATGTGAAGTGGGATGCAAGCTGTGGCTGCTGCCTGTAACGCCAGATACACTGGTTTAAATTTGCAGAGACGTGTCCAGATACATTTAACTGTCTGTGCTGTGTGAGCTCTGTGGGATGTGCTTTTCACGGCATAGGTTCACTTCAGATGGGGCTTTGCCCACATGGGGCTTTCTAGAGAATTAATGAGAATTCCTTGTCATTTCTGAAGATGAAAGGCCCTAGTGTGGAATGCCCAGTAGTCTGCTGTGCCCTTTTATTGAAACAAATGTGATAAGGAGGCAACTTTTTAAATGTCACCATCACTCTCTTCTGAATCAGCAAAGTAATGATCTGCCAGGTCACTTGTTTAATGTTTATGTAACAATTGCCCTCCCAGACAGTGCTGTTATCATAGTCTGAAAACATTCCTGATGCAGTTGTTGAGTAGCTATCTGAACTATCACTGTCAGTGCTGCTAGGCTGGAAGGAATTCTTTTAAATGCTCTTAAGATATTTTCCAAACATACATGCTGAATAAATAAATAAATAAATGTATGTACGTATATGCAGAAGAGAGGAATCTCCCATCATCTCTCTCCAGAAGGCATACTCAGCAGGCATTGCCATGTTCGTCAGATACTCTTGTTGAGCACTGATTTGTCTCTGTAACTCAAGTGGGACTTAGGCATGGTTGCATGGATATTCTGGTAGTTAGCTTCTGTGTCTAGGTACATTCCATTAAGGACTGTGTGAATTGACACTGGCTCACTGTCTGACCCCAATTCTTGAAGATGCCAAAATACCCATGGTGACTGGGTACTGAGAACCCCTGAGTGTCTGCACTCTAGGGGCTCTTCTTGTTTAATCTCTAGTACCATTTTATCTCATACAAAATTCTTAGTCCTTAAACTTCTACGTGTCATGTGAAATGTATAAACAGAGCTGCACCAAGAACTGCTAAGAGAGTGTGAGTAGTGGCAGAGCTGAAGATGGCACCCTTTGTTAGGGCAGCATGGGTGGGTGAGCCCATCTGCACTCGCTCAGTGCTGGGGGTGCCACCATGCACCATGGCAGTGTTTTCTTGGTACAACTCTGCCTTACAGCACTTGAGGTAATTGTTATACTTTGCTGGAGAGAAAAGTAAAAACAGAAATTTGTTTTCCCCAATGTTTATAAATCATCTGTTAAGTAGAAAAGCAATGTTTTCTTAGGTTTTATGTATTGTGTTGAAGAAATTATACATTGATATTGATAAGGGACTACAATTTATTATTACAGTGTATGTTATAAATATATCAATGCTGAATAACTTCAGTGCATAGTTTATATTGATCTGTGGGATGGGAGTCAGCAAGAGGATTTGAAAACCCATTGAGACTATTCTATTAATTTACTCTTGTAGACTTTTAAAAAATTTTCTTTCTAATCTAGGCTATTGAAGAACATGTTATACTTCCAAATTAGTGAATTATCTTTTTGCTCTGCTTTTCAGGTTGAATAATGGAAGCATGGCTCTTATTGTTGTACAAAATACTTCTCGAACAGAGTTTATAAAGCACCTGAAAAGATACACCAGTGTAAAAAATCAGGTACTGTTAATTTCTTTCTGGTGATTATAAAAAGAACAGTTAATCGTGAAAGTAGACAAGCTGCAAGAGTTAATGTTAGCATCCTCATAAGGAGACTTAGCTTCCTGTCAGAATACATTAGCCCCTTTTTATCTGATTTTTTTTCTTTTTTTAAACCACTAGACTAATACAGATTAGCCTATTTCAGTCCATCTGTTGTGGTTTAAATTGTGTTTGTGTTGTACCATAGTTTTATGGGTGTAAAGCCCTTTCACCACAATAGGGAAACGCATTCTGTGTCTGAATTTTGTGTAGTACAGAGATCAAGAATGCAGAACTGGGGGGGCATCATGCAGCTCTGTCAGAAATTGGTAAAGTTGGTAATTTCAGCAGGTCACTGCATGCTGTGCTGGTAGCAGTGGGTTGTGAGCATTGATTTTTAGCAGGTATGCATTCCATCTTGTTACAAATATTTGCAGAACTGCCTTTTTGAAATTGTAGTCATTATTCTGTCTTGGAAGAGGAAAATGAAGCATTCAAACAGGGATCTTATTGCTGTCTAACGACCCACTGCATGGCCCAGGCATACTGGTACTCATTCAAATGTTTGCGATTATGTGAAATCACTTTAACAGGAAGGTTTGGGTTTGAATTCACCTATAGTCATGTACTTGTGGGGAGAGATGGATGATAATTCTAGGAGACAGCACTAATGGCTGAATTTAGGAAATAGTTTAAGCTTTCCAGTAATGCTTTTGGAGGAAGGCATTGCTTTTCTCTCAGCCTTTGTACTTATAAGTCAGACGAGGAGATGTGGGCCCTCCTTTAAGCTTAAGACAACCATTTACTAGAGTTCTAACTAGCCTGGCTTAGGACAAGATTACTGGGAATGATGAACAGAGCACAGGAAAAAATCTGCTTGGAGTTTCAGATATTCTGGATGTATTTGGTATGTGCAAAATTTACCACCTTACCTGCAGATTGATCGAGTCCAATATGGGAATACAAATGGAACACTACCATTTTGTCTGAGGTATCATTTAGGATAAAACCACCATATTAATCTATAAATGCTGGCTGGAATATATAATGGCTCATGTGGTCAAAGCTTGAGTTATATGTTCCCACTGAGGATGAAAAAAAAAGCCAGCATTTTCATTTCAAGTAACCCATTTTATTCTAAGCTACTGCCTATATCTTTCATTTTCATTTAATATCTATTTGTGTTTGGTTTAGTTCAATTTTCCCTTTGTTGAGACCTACACAGTTCAAGAAGTAAAAGTACAACCAAGGCTTAAAAGTGGACCTGATGCCAAGGAAAATATGTGTCTGAGTGCTGCCTCTGCAGAAGGAAATTACCCTTGGAATATAGATGGAGACTTAATGAAAGAAGCATCAGAAGTTCATGTTCGGTAAGGTTGAATATCCCATTTAGGGACCATATACCCATAACAGATTAGTGCTGCAATCTTAGATGTTACATCTCTACATAGCACAGATGGCACCAAAGTTAGGTGTTTTTAAAAATCCTACACTGGAATTGCTGCGCACTGCAGGGTCTGGCCCTTCTGCCATTGGCTGGGCCTCTGCCTGGGTGCCTTGTGTTCACCTTTGGAAAGGTTCCTTACAACCCGCATGGCCTTTCCATCCTGGTGCTTCATCACCTTCCACTCCAGTTCTCTTCTCTCTTGTTGCTTTACTGCTTGTTTCTTCTTTCCTGTCACTTCACCCTTCTGTTTCTTGGAGAAAACAGATGTATATATTGTGTCTCGCACAAGGAGCTCCTTTTGAGACAAGGATTCCTCCTTGGAAAGCAGCATGTGTAAGGTTAAGAAAAACATGTAGTTCAATTGGGGAAAACTTAATGCTGCTTGAGGATAGTCTCCATATCTAGCATCTAAGAATGAGACTAAAAATACATAGGAAATGGGAGGATTATCAGTGGAATTAAGTGGGCAGTAGCTCATTTTTCTGCAATGCACACAGGATTAGTTGAAGGCACAGAGCTCAGAGTAAGTCTGGTATGTAAAAAGGTAGATCATGTTGTAGGATATATAATATATACTTCTAAAGATGATAGTGTAAGAATTGTCAAAATGTAAGTCACCCTGATTTATTTCCATATAAAAGCTCGTACGTATTGTTCTCCCCCCAGCCTCAAACAGCAGCACACCCACCAGCAAGAGTTGAAGGTTGATTGATAAAGTTTGACTTCCTTGCTTCACAGGGTGCATCCTCAACTGATTGATCTCTATGGAGTGAACACTGATGACCTGGAGAGCTCCCAAGCAACGTGCAACTGCATATAGAAGGACATACTGGAAGCTCTGTAATAAAAGAATCCTGTTCTCACCTCTAAGCACAGCTTTCCAAGGTGCTGGACTTGGACTGATGTCAGTTGTAGCAGAAGCTTAATTGGGATGTTTGTAGTAATTCTGGGTTTAAATTCTTACTAAATTATATATTTTTATCAGGTTGTATTTAACTGTATAGAAGCTGTTAGGCTTTAACAAGGAAATATGAAAATTGATTATATTGGTCTCTTAAATTTTGGGTTTGAGAAGTGCCCAGCAGAATAAAAAAGTCTTTTTTCATTGAAGTTATTCTAGATTTTTTAGGATGAGATACTTCTAAGTCTGCTGCTGGTATCCATGTTGTCAGGTATCTCAGTTCAGCACAGGGAACAACCACACCTCTACTCACCAGCTCTAGTTGAAGAGTGGTGGCAAAATAAAAAAGTATGCATTTATTTTTTTAATCAAGTACTTCTAGTTAAAATTTTTAATGTTGCCTTAATATATTTGCTCTCAAGATGTTTCTAGTCCAATAATATTAAAAGAACATGCTGATGTCCTATACAGCTTTCCTTTGTTGAAATGTATTTTAAAAACGACTCTTTGTACAAAATTAATATTTTCTCTATCCTAGAACTGAAATGTTATTCAGCATAGTTTTTATTCTTGCTGAGAATAAAGTTATGATAAATAACGTAGAGCTGACTTAAATTTTTATGATTTTCTTATCGGGATAAACATAATTTTTGAGTGTTTGGTTTTTTGGTAACTTACTTAATATTGAATACAATTATTTCAGAGAACGGCAAATTAAAGACTATATTCTTTGAGATGAAAAGTAGCAGACCACGTTTTTCCAGCTGCAGGATCACGGATAAGGAATGTTTTCCTGGTCACTCATCTAGGAATCGTTCAGAAGGCAGTGCACAAATAGTGAAAGCTGCATTGTGTCCTGGCAAGAATGAGTTGTTTGAAGTGCTTTCTTCAGGAAGCAGTCGAGTGTAATGTGAAAAATCCAGTCCTTGTCTGATGTTGCTAAATCAAGGACTTAAGCCTTTAGAAGAGATCTATAGCTACTATGATTTTAAATACTTCTTGTGAAAAATTCTTACCTGCAGTAAATACACAGGACAAGCATGGCACCCAAAGGACTGCAGCTAATATTTGGCTCCTAAACCCAAGCTGTTCCCTGCTAAGTCACCGTGAGTAGTCTCCAGTTAAAACTCATCCTGTATCCCATCACATATTTTTAGCATGCTAAGGCCGTTCAAACTAAACTTCTTAAACTTGTCTAAAAAGGCATTCCAGCAACATTTAGTAGATTTAACTGTTATTTAATAAATGAAATTTAACAAAATAATTGAACTGTAGCACAAACAGCATTCATGTATTTAACTTGTTTGGGTTTTTTAAAATAAAATGCGAATGAGTAATACTTCATAATCTTGCCACCATAAGGACATTGTACATTCATTTTTAGTCAACCTGGTTTATAAAACCTTCATAATTTTACTTCATATCTAAGAACAGGCAGCCAACATTTACATGTTAACAATCAAATATGAATAGAAAGTCTACAGTTTCCAAGGTATCATTTTCACATGTACTGACTTATGTAAACTATTTCAAAGATAAATAAAATGCTTTGGTTTCACTTCCATGCATTGTTTGTACTCAAAAGAACATTAATGCTTCTTCCAGTATTTGAGGTATATTTTTCACAGTATGCTGTAATGTCGAATGAATTTCTGTTCAAAGGTTTTTTTGGTTAAAGTGCAAAAACTCACTAAGCCATGTGGAAGATAAGCATTTTTTTGTACATTTTCATAGACTTGCAAGAAAAGTATTTCATTCTTGACATACTTTGACTTTTTAAAACAATATATATGCACATTCATTTGTCCTTGTACTGTAGGTATTAGAGGAAAACATACTTTGGAGTGATCCACATCTTTGGCATCAAATGAAGTGAAAGGCAATTACAAAATGGTCCCAAATACCTTTAGAATCTGTGGGCAACATGGCTTTTATGGCTCCAGCACTCTATTAGCAGAAGTGCTTGCTGAAGGCACTCTCTGTGGGTTTGAGTTTCAGGCTAATTCCCATAGGATGGTGCAGCTTCAAAGCGAATGTATGATGACATTCCTTTCTCTGTGCAGTGCAGAAAGACATCCAAAGCCCGGCCACAAGGCCATACTCTGTCCTTCTGGTGCAATAAATTCAATTATGGAAGAAGTTGTCCATTCTCCATCTGTTCTGGGGAGCAAAGGAAGGTTTTTTCCCCTGGCTTGTGCTGTTTCACCAAAGCTAGGTGGCAGTGCAAACTTAGCTAGCTGAAGAAACTTCCTGGAGTAGCAGAGCAGTGGTTTGATCCATGTTTCTGTTCAGGAACTTGCCTTTCCGCTGAGTGGCTGCTGAGGGTGCCTGCTTGGATGGAATTTATCTGACAGCTTCCGAAGAACCTGAGCTGGCTCTCCAAAGTGACTTCCTTATGAAGTACTTTCAGGTAAAGGGTGGCACATCTAAAGATAACATTTGGCCCATTACAGTTGGCAGTTGGAGTCTTTTGGGTATGTCTCTCTCTGTTGCGTCAGGTGAAGACTTTCTCTTTTTTGTTCAGGTTCTGGAAGAATGCCAGCACTAAATACTATTATAAGTACTATAGAAAAATCTTCAAATAAATAAAAATAAATACTTGTTTTAAAAAGCCCCACATAGAAATAATTCATTGGAGAAGTCCAAAACCTTCTGACAGCACTATCTGAGCAAAGGATGGAACAAATCTGTCATGCTTGCAAGCACCATGTTAAAGATTGCTACAAATTATGACCTCTAATACTTTAATCTTTCTGCAGCTCCAGGCTACCCCACAAAATTCCCTGCTCTGAATCTACCTTTGGTCTTCCTGGGTGTCTGAGTCTCTTCAGTGCTGTGGCTGTGGCTGTGCCTGTGAAGCCAAAGCTTATGAGGTTCACTGCAGAAGCCCAAAGCTTCTGAGAGCCATTTTCTACGTCCAGGAGTTCTACTTGCAGTCCTCCTAGTTTAAGCTAATTTACCCTTGTTAAACTGCCAAAGCAAGATGAGAGGGGATTTCTTCTTGAATGCCTGATCTAAATGTGATTAAAACTTTAAAATTAATAAAATAACTAATGCTGATGTTTTTGAGATCTTACTTTCCAAAATTGGCTAAAAATTATTACTCTCTAGAAAGACTTCTTTCTGGTAAGTAATTATTCTTCTCTTTATCTTTAGTGTTCTTCTGTCTGTTTGAAATCGGATATATGTATATATATATATGGCATTTCAGATATTACTGTGAGACTTCAGAACAAACTGGTTTACCATTTTCATATTAGAACAGCAGTACTCTAAGGTGTATCCTCCATACAGTTCAAGGAAATAAAGCATGTTTTGTAAGAACAAGTAAGCTCAAGGCCTAGTTTTCTTCTTGCTGATGTTTCTCCTGTGAATTAACCTGATTTTTATTTTCTTCATTTTAAAATCAAACGTTTATTTGCCATCTTAGTCATCTTTGTTCCCACTTGTAAAACTCCAGCTGTTTCTTGTGTTCATGTCTTGAGGGACTGGTTTGTATTTCCTTTTGAAAAAGCCAATCTGAAATACATAATTTGGAATCTGTTGTCAGCAAATATTTATTATCAAATCTAAACCATAAAAGATTAATTAAAATAAAAAGGAATATATATGACATTTATGAAGTATGGTATTCACCAGTGCTTTGTCATACGAAGTAATCAAGTGTTATGCATCAATCAAAAATAGTAGGTTTGCTTTTTTTTTATTTTTTGGGAGGCTAATGCTCTCATGCATGGAATAAAGACTTGGCCTTGTGAACTTTAAAAGTCCACAGAATGCAGTATTTTTAAAAGTGTGAAATGGTAATAAAACATTCCTTTTAAATTTGCTTCATTTCTACATGTCCATGTAAAAATGATGGATGGAGAGAGCCTCCATGTAGGTAAAGTCATTAACAATCTTTTAATCACTTCTCAGAGGAGCTGCATCCTTACAAGTTCTCTTTTACTTATGCACAGAACTTTTTTAGTATTTATGTTGCAATTTGAAATCTTAAATATTTAATTCTAGTATGAAAACGTGTTTTAAACTATCAGTCATCATATGTCAAATGACATTAAACATGGAGCACCGTCACACAAAAATGATCCATTTGATATCATTAAATTACATAAATCATTTGCAAACACAAGGTGCCATATAAAATATTGAAAAAAAAAAAAGGAGAAGTACTTTTGGAAAAACCCCAAGTTACAAGAGGAATTATCTTTCTTTAGAAAGGACAGATCATATAAAATGGTATTTATTCTTTAACCCAGATCCAAAAATCCTCCAACAGTATGAATTCCTGACTTGAAAGCAATTAATAAATACTGAAAACCTACCTTCCATAATATAAATGAAAGAAGCAAAAACAAGGTAACACCAACTATTAAGCCTAGGGCAATAACTAGTACAGTAACATGGTATTTTGGCTTTTGGTGGTGCACTCCTTCCAAATAGACCTGAAAAAACAGAAAATAAGCTTAATAATAACTGGTAGGTTTCTTTTCCCTAGAAGATACTAAAAAACACTAGGAAAATTTATTAAATGTTCAAGTAATTAACACGATATTAATTGCTTGTGTGTAGGTATGTATAGAATTCTACAATTTGAATTGCAGTTGGTTTTTCCACTTTAACATGTTTATCACAAATTCGTAAGAGAATCCTTACATATGCAACTTGTTTGTCCTTATGTAGTTCAATAACTTTTGCATTTTTTTCTGGCCAGGCTGTTGCTCTTACTTCAAACTTCAATACTGATGCATCATCCTGATTAAAAAAAAAAAAAAAAAAAAAAAAAAAGAAAAAATTCTAGTTTTAAAAAATAACTTTAGCACATTTATTCCTGCCCAGCAAAACTGGTAACACAGCTGCTCACGTAACCAGAATCTCACACAAACACACAATGGTGCCTTTTTCTGATCACAAAGCAAATTAGTACGAGCAGCTGGAATGAAGCCAGGTTGGATTTTACGTAAGTCCATATCCATGTTGCTTTTCTTAGAAAAGTACAATTATGAGTTGAAATTAAATCCCCATCCTGCATAAACCAGCCAGAATAGGCAAAGCAATACATACTATAAATATAAAGTGATAAAATACATATTTTCATTTTTCATACATCACCTTGAGACTTAGCATTGGCAACATAAAATAGGTTAAAACCAAAAATTTAGATTTAATCATTTTTGAATCATATTTCACTGTTAGAAAACAAATCCTAATACCTAGAATTTATATGCAAGGAACACTGCAAATATGCTCTGAAATATTCCCCTGAAGTATGAAAAAATCATGTGTTACCATTTCTAAAAGCAAAGGAGTAGCCTCCAGATGCAACTGAACAGTTGCTTCTTTTCCACTTTCCATGTTTCCCAGCTCACAATATATTTGTAAGCAAAGGCTGTCATTTTTCATGCAGTACTGTAGAAGGGAGGGAGAGATTAAAATTTAAGCTTATCAACTTTATAATCTTAGTATTAAAGACAATCAGGAACTGACTAAAACAAAAAGATTTATGTTTATTCTTGAAAACACAGGGTATAACTCGGGGTTGTCATCCATCACTGTCATTCCAGAAGTGCTAAAGGTATAGTAACAAGAGACCAACCTAATTGTTATAAAAAACATGTCATTTTTCTTAAAAATTCAATGATTTTGAGACTGAAAAAAGAACAAGTGTCATAATTTGCTTATATGTTTGGGGGTTATTTTTACACTGTTATTTCAAATTAGCTTTTATCAGTAATGATAGATGGCAATAACTCTATGCCATCCAGTAGAGGGTAATGGGTTGAGCCTTACATTTCTGCACTGACAGCCAGCACCACTTCACACAGCTTTGGAGAGGACAAAACACAAGGCTGTACACGATTATTATATCTTTACCATTATTCTTGATCCAAGACTACCATGCTGAAGTACTGTTTTGATATTCTAGTGCAGGTTGTATCTCAATCATTGGCTGATATTCCCTGTAATGTGCTTACTTCCAAATTAATATTTTTTAAAAAATAGGGGGCGGTTGGATTTTTTTTTGTTTGTTTGGGGTTTTTTTTAAGATGAGAGATCAAACAACATTGTACTTTACCAAACACAAGGTGCAGGAAATACCTTTCTATGAGGACAAACCGTCAGCAATGCAATGCTAAAATAGCAATTCTGGTTTGGGCTGCATAGTCAAGTGTCTGATCTCCAGCAGGGTCCGTGAGCAGGAACAGAGGGATGAGCTGGAACAGGCCAGGCCTGTATGGCACTCTCCCAGCCTCCCAAATATTTTGAGTATCTTCCCAGCCAAAAATTATTTCCATGTATTTTGGAATTCTTATTGATTTTCAGTCCAATTAACTTGTACAGTCTTCCTTGAAACTCATTTATTTTTAACATTCATTCCCTTCAGGACAAACTTCCACCACAAGTACTACTTTCAGGGTTTTTTTAACCTAGGTCCTGTTAGTTATGTTTGATGGCACTGTTTTGATGTGGAAAAGACAATGAATATTTGATCTGCGTACTTCATGTAGTTAAAAGGAAGCCTGTTTTTCCCTGATGCATCATTTTCTATTTGTTACTGAATTTCCTCTGCCATTCTGTTTACCCACTCATTCAATTCCATACCCCTTTGGCAGTTCTTTATAGGTGACTGTGATCCACCCTGACTTCAGTAATGTGTCATTAATCAACTTACTCAGCTCAGTTCTCACCCCTTTCCCTAAAGTCACTTATGACTGCCCTGAACTTATCATCCTTGGAAGACGGCTCTGATGACCTTATTATATAAGATATACTCTTGTCTTAAGGCTCATTCATACAGTAATTTCCCACTGAAGCCAAAAGACAGACCTTACCATATGCCTCTTAGTAGGCTTTGAAAAGAAAGTGACTACATCTTTTAATATGTTTCCATTTTCTTCTGCTGCAGTACAGTTTCTGGGGTATTTATTATAGGAGCAGTGTCCAGCTGTTGTCTGGAAATAAATACAACATCATTATTAGAATTTAAATATCAGATCAAAATCAGGCTAAAGATTTCTGGAAGGCTCAAAAGAAATGTAAATTTTATTTCCAGAATTCTGGAACACATAGGGCTGAAGATGGTCCTATTCTTATTGACTCTGCTTCACCATAGCTAGCACACCAAACGTAGACTTAGTGCCTAGCTGACTTCCTTCTGCTTCTCTTTTCCACAGAATCCACAGAGCTAGTAATACACTGAGTAACCTTTGCTTACCTTGATATCCAATGTGTTGAATAACTTGGAGTCCCTGGGTGGAAAAGCATTCGGTATCATTATCTCCAGGTTGGTATTTGGAGACATGCTTGGTCCTGCGCTGATAACCTTGAGGGGAAGAGGTAGAGAGTTACACAGTTAAAGCTTCAGTGGTAGCTATTCAAGTGACAAAAATACACATATATAAATACACAAAACTTCACGGAATGGGGTAGCACCTGCACTGTTATGCTGTCATGAAAGTGGATTGTGCCAGGAGTGTTAACATTTTGTTCTTTCATTCTGTGGGCTTACTGAACCCTTCACTCCTCCAAAGCTGATGAGTAAGCAGTGCTAATCTGTGATGAGTACCTGAGGTCATACAGCCTGCCTGCCAGGAGAACATGCAAAAGGAACTAGGAGAGATTTATGTCCAAACTCTTGCTTTTAATCCACTGGATCCAAACTTGATGCTACAGATACTCCTACAAGAAGCTCCTAATTCCCTTTTCTTACAGTAATTCCTTTTAAAGTGTTTCTGAAAGGAAAAAATGGCAAGTCAATACTGCTCTACCACTTTCAATCCTGCTTGTGTTAAGAATTTTTTTCTCTGATCATTCAGTTGAAGATTTTCTAGGCCAAAAAAAAGTGTTCTAAGAGGGATTAACAGCAACTTCCCATCACTAACGTTGCCCTTGTATTCTTAAAAGTTTCCTTACTGACTGTGTAGACTGTCAATAGATACATGAAACATTAACCTTCAAAACAAGGACGACAAGGTTTACAAAGGAAAACTCTTACATGGAAAGTGAAGTTGATATTTTCCTTCATGCATGTAACTGGTGCATCTTTCTCTTCTGCTCCGTAAACAAATGAGGATGGTGACACAAACCTACAATGGTTTAGAAATTTTTAATGAACAGGATTTCTACATAGCATTAGCATAATTTTCTGCTCCATGCAACCTCCAGTGAGATTGGTTATAAGAAAACACCCAAATTTGCATTTAAGTAAATCTGGGAACACAGAATAGAAATTGTCTACCTTTGGAATAGAAACCCTCTGCATTTGTACTCTTTCCTTTCAAAAAGGCAGATGAATCATAAAAAGACATAAATCCTCACCCAAAGCTATGCTCCATGAATGCCCCACAACAAACCCAGCATACAGTTTCTGTTAAGCAAGGAATCTGAAGATCTGCTATGCTCTTATTAAATACATCTTTCTATTAAAAATATTCCACTTTTTAAAAAACATTACTCTGTTAAGAGACAAGTTCAAAGCACCATAGATAGCAATGGTCTCATCTCACAATAATGGAAACGAACTCCTTCAAGTGTCTGGGTCAGAGTCCAGGACAGCTGGGCCATCTCAGTCCCAGGATTTTTCAGCTACATCACACTTCTGCTTGAAAGCTTTGTGAATTTAGAATAGTACCAAGACAATAGTACCAATGACTTACCCATGAGTATTTAACTCAATCTCGTATTTTAGAGGTATAGGTAAACTTAGCACGTTATCCAGCAGCATGTTCCCATCTTCATTTTTACTACAAAATGCAAAGAGAGAAAAATCTGTATTGAAGGCATTATCATATTCTATGCACTATTTCTGTAAACAAATGCTAAACAGACCTTTCAGCTTATTAAAATAAAAATATTTCATTGGTAAAAACATATCAGGCACTAAAGCCCCCCACACTTTTTCACAGGCAGAAACTTGTTCATTATTTAAATATCTATCACTGGGATTTTTTTTTGAAATTTCCCTTTCTCTACAGATTTGCAACCAATGTACTTTCTTGCAATCATGCTTCGCTAAGCCTTTCCAGTTATCTGTTTTCCAAAGCTAGTAGTATTTTTCATTAAGCAATTTTTATTAGAGTTTACCAGGTAGCATTAATGATGATGTTGAGGTCTTCCTCTGCTCTGGTTAATGAACTTGCATCCAAGAGGAAACTATAATCCAGCTGTAGAACAAATAAAATTTTCCTTATATTAAATGATAGTGTATCTTGACAGCTTAAATTCAAGTATTTTATTAAACTAATTTAGAATTTCCTGCTCTAAAAAATTCAAAACTAAGAAAACACTTGCTTTTTGTGTTTCTACTCCCTTTCTATTGACCTAACACATTTGTCCATGGCGTTAGTCAGCTCACTTGTCTAGAAGCCAAGCACAATCTGTTGATGCATAATACAAATATTGTTGTCCCTTAATGAATTATTCCAGGGAGTGTTTAACCAATTCATTTTAAAAGTAGCAGGAGAGGTACAGATACCAACATGATAAGAGATGTTAGTTGGGAATGAATAAGACATGGTGGAAAAAAAAGGGGGTTTTCCCCCAAATGAAAATCCTCATAATATATTTAGGGTGTTTTTAAAGCTAGGAACTTCATTTTTAGCTTACCTTTGAGTTGTGGTCTACATATAAATAACCAACACTGCACTCAAGTGTCACTGCATGAATTTCTTTATCTAATACTGCACAATGTATCTGTTTTTCTTCCTAAAATAAAGGACAAATTACTAATGATTAAAATAAAAAAGGGGTTTTTAACAGACATTTCAAATCACATGCACATACACTAGAATTGGGTGCTTTATGTTTTCCTGAACCAGGTTATTTCACAAACCAGGTTTGTTATTTCACTGATTCCAAGATCCAGGACACCCATGTATAACAGGTAACATGACAGATTTTATTGATTACTGTATCAGTTACTTCATCTGCTGCTTCCTTTCATTGAAGCTAAAGTACATGCACCAGACCTTGACCCACCTACATTAAAAGCCAACCCCACCAAGGTGGATCTGGTGGATTCTACATAAAGAGTTATTTTTAAAAGGCAGAAACAAAGCACAATGAGATTTATGATGTCTTACAAGCCTGTGTATTTGGGAAAAAGCAGATTCAATGAGATCTCTGTGATTACTGAAAACATAATCATCAGCCAAAACCAGCCATAACATCCTGAAATAAGTTTAAAACATTTTTTTATTATTTATTTTAGTTGTTACTGAAATTATGTAAGGCACCTGTATTGATTAAATTGCACTTGATTTAGGTAGCTAAAAAGTCTGAGAACTTAAAAATTGATGTTTTGGCCGCTTTTGATGAAGGGATGTAAGATCAGTATCTAAAGAAACTCAACAATTCATAAACATAATTAGAAAAATGCCTGGCTGAAAAAGAAAAATATCAAAGGATTACTGTTTGAGAGATTTTTTTTTCTTACCAATTCTAAAACTCGAATGTAATAAAGACCTTTAGGGATCTGAATGTGGAGGACAGTTTCATACGCATCATCTCCAACATTAAGCAGAGAAATGTTCAGCAATAAAGTCTTCACACTTCCAACACCAAGGTATGTTTTTGTATCATGAGGCCTATAAAAATAATATTAATAATATAAATGGAAAGTAATTCTAGAAACAGCCTGTATGTAAAGCTTTTCCTCTACTGCTCTTTTAGGTAATTTCAGTTGGTTCTCACAAAGCTTAGCTGGAGATGTAAGGAAAGGTTTTACTCAATGTTCTAACTAAGGTACAATACCAGTTACATGATGGCCAACTCCAGCACTGCAGCTCTTAAAGGTGGTTAATGAGAGTGGTTAATGAGAGAGCAAGAAAATTGTCATCAGTCCAGTTGTGCTTCTGGCCTTTAAAAGTTCAGTCCTTCCCCTTAGAGAGCAGAACAGCAATGTACCACTGCTACAGTATTTTCAGACATTATTTCAACATTCACTCTTTGCACTCAAGATACAGGACTGAGTTAATGTGAAAAGGGGCAGAGTGAACATGCCTATCTTATGATCGATGTAATGTTCTGCAATCATGTTACAAGTACAGAACCCTATCAGGGGCTAAAAGTAAACTTCAGCTTGACATTAAAGTTTAATTAAGACTTGCAGAAAGGATGCCTAGAAATAGACATTTATCAGATATTCTGGCTTGAAACCAAAGCATTAGTCACTGAACACCTTTGGGAAAGAAGCTGGCACTTACAAAAGCAACAGAAGGCAAAAGCACTGCATAAGCAGATAGGTTCCAAGACAAAAGCAAATTAAAGGAAAACACAATGTTAACATTTCGGTAGCTTGTCAAGTTTAGGTTAAATTTGAACGTTGTTTTTCTACTTACATACCTACCACTCACTCCTCTTACATGCACTGAAGCCAAGCTCATTAACAATATGCTGTCACAAAGATGCCTCCCAGCTTAACACACAAGTACACAAAAGCACCAGGTGCACATCTGGGACTAGAACAAAGCTGAACTAGAGCCTTTCCCTGGTAATCGTATTTCATTCTTCATTAAAAAATGCATGATGCAGACTAGAAATTTACAGAGCAGGCCAAAATCTAAGCAACTTAAACAAAACATGATAGTATGTACATGAAGACTTGTTATTCAGTAAATAAAGCATTACATTGCCATTCCTATTTGATTTCATTCTTTTTAAAACCAAAGGTGTTTGCTTTGCCCTTTGAGGATAACAAATGCATTCTGTCTAGACAAAATAAATTAACACTTCAGAGCTAACTAGTTTTTAATCGAGATTCTAGGGGCACAAGGTAATTTAAGGTGATACTTCACACTTTATCAAGATACTTAGACTATTTACACTGCAAATCTGCTACTGGTGCCTAATGTCAAGCAGGTACGTTGTAATCTCTTTTCCTTTCTTAGAGCTTCGAGGTACCCACAAAACTACATTGCTAATGCAACAAATGAAAATGCCGAACAATCATTCTTTCTGAAAAGTTTATGAGTGTTTCAATAAAATAACCATCCAGCCTAAGAAAATTAAAGGGCTTAAGACTCAAGCTCTAGGCCATGTTAAAGAGGGCAGAAGGATACTCGTCTTACTCTGAAATCTGTGAAAATGAAAAAAGCTTACTCAGGATCACACAGGTGTGATTAATCTGCATTACGTGACTCAGCATCTTTTGATGCCATTTTAGGTTGTTCAAACTAGTATTTTGATCTACATGGAATCAACTTTCAAAATGATGAATGACACAAGAAAATCCAGGTCACATACAAAATATCTAAGTAGCTGAGATTCACAAGAGGAACAATTTCTCTTTTTGCACATCAACTACCTGTATTTATTTCTTTGAAATATGACAGTCAATAAAGAAAAAGGTTGTGATAATAAAATACAACTCAAAACAATTAAGTGGCTCTTAAGAATATTACAATCTTCAGTTACACACTGCCGATTGAGACTTTGTACAGTGCAAGTACAACATCTCCAGAAAGGGCAGCAGAAATAACCAATAGCTTGTCAATTTTACAATAGTTATTATGTCTGCATATTGAGTGTGCATTGTGCAGTGTTATCTTAGCCCAGTAATGTCTGAAGTGTAGAACACACATTTATGGTTTTTTTAAGATGTATTTTACGAGCTGTAAAATCTTCTAATTATGCAATAACAGTTCTTCAATTGCATAGATTTCTGTTACAGTTCCTGGAAGATTTACGATTTTAAAATATTTTTCAACTAAGCATAGCTTTAGTTCTTGTATTTTCTCAGGAAGTCCACAGTCTACTTTTGCAAATTACTGCCATTTATATACAAAAGCTAAGAAATAATTTAGATAAAATCTTACTGAATCTTGTTTAAAAAAAAAAAAATGAAAGCAAGCTACATTATACTTACTTTGGAAAAACAACTTTTCCAGAAACTCTCAAGTCAGCCGAACAATTTTCTTGGGAGCAAAATCTTGCAAAAATAAACTGTAAAAGCCAAATTAAATAAAAGACACTTCAGTGTATTATGCTTCCTATAGTTAGTAACAGTATTTCCAAAGAAAGAAACCAATCACCTAATAACTTAGTATCAGAAAGTGTCTAATAGCTTTTTACTCCTAAAATACAATGCAATCAGGCTATGATTTACTATTTTCCAAACACATTCTGTGCATCCAGAGTAGCAGTGAAGAGGCTTTCCAGACTCAGTCTCTCACAGTTAAACCTGTGGGTGTATGTTCAGACAATTTTTTGCATTACATAAAAATTACAATTTTTTACAGTACATAAAGAGGGCAGATGCTTTAGAAGATCCAGAACTGATGTCTGTGCAGTCTCTTTTATGACACAGCACATTAATTTTTGCAAGAGTTTCATTACACAACCCTTACTTATCATACTGTTAGTAAGGTTTGACGAGAGTAGAGACACCATGAGTTGCAGCAACATCACTGAAATGCTTCAAGATTAATACAAACACGATTTTGTGTATTTAACACAGAAATAAGTTTAAAGTAAATTTTATATTGGAAAATGACTCATAATGTACATGATGTTTCAAAGAGTGGATTTCATACATGTGTGTTCTGAGGCATAAAGTACTCTGTATGCTGGCAAATTCTCTGCACATATCTTTTTTATTTTTACATCATAATACAGATTGAATACAAGTCCTGCAAAGTTAATTATTCAGCAAAAAACTAGGCATTTTTTTAGTATGCTGGTTTTTATTAATTAAGATCAAGGCACTAGGTGATGGTGTGTTAAATGCATTCCTTCACATGCTGTGAATCAGTAAAGCTTTGTTTAACTGGAAATTAAAACATGAATATTTACTGCATTGGAAAAAGGAGAGCTCATACACTAACCTTGCTTTTTATAACATCTTTTTCTTTCCTGCGTTGAAGAACAGGTTGAAGTGGTGAAAATTCTTGAGCGTTTCTTTTCTGTAGAATATGATGCCCCAGGTGATAATTTGCTTCAACATGCACGGGAGTCAAGATATCCCTTACATCTTTCTATGAAAATTGGAAACCTAATGAGTTAATCATATAAGACAAAACATGTATGCTTACGTTTTAAAGTTATAAGGTTGCCTAGAACTCACTAAAACAGCAACGCTTATTTTCCACATGTAAAATAATTCCATATACTTTTCCCAACATCTTCGTTGCTGAAGGAGGTAATCAAAAATGCATAAAAGCATAATATGTTCAATGATAGCATCAGGCATTTCAGAATGGACGATTCTTCTACGAGGAGAAATCTTATTGAATAGTGAGCCTACTTCTGTCAATAATACTGCCCTACACACCTATGAAATTCTGCACTGCCCAAGCAGAAAAATAGGCAAAAGTTGGCTAAAATGGAGAAGATCAACCAGTGAAATAAGGCCAGACAAACCCCATGGGTATTTATGTATGAAATCAAAAGGAGTTCTCCCACAGTACCACTAAATCATGTCATAACTGCATTTTATTTTTCTGCCTCTTTATTTCCCATGCTGTATTAAAAAGATTGAACTCCTAAATAAATGACTATTTTGTACACGAAGCCTTGCCTGCGTTGGAATGTTCAGATCAGAGCCCAAATTACCTACTTGTGAAAACTGAACAGCTTGAAGCACCAACAAACCTGATTAAATTACTCCCTAAATGTAGGGGATAGACAGACACTGATTGTCCTTCCACATGGCCATTACTTTAATTCTTATCTGCAAGCTTGTGTTGGCCAAATCACATATTATCTAATTCATAATAATTTTCCACAAGGTCTTCTCTGCATCTGCTTTATATTACTTCCATTATACTAATTAGCTATTAATTAGCCTTTACTCAAAATACATAAAATTTATATTGTCTCTTGCAAGGACAGTACTTGACAGACATTCACACTTACTTAACTTTAGGAGCTTCATGCAAGTACAGAAACCTCAGTGGGTGGGAGGAGATGCTTATAATGCTATTAATTAAGAACTAAAAAGAAAATTGAATTCCGTGGAGGAAAAAGATACTAATGATCAAGTATAGGAAGTGATGAGGCAAATCAATTCCTTCCTCCTACACAAATACCTGCTAATGCTGGTACAGCAATCTGCACAAGGTCAGCTGTCAATCAGATCTCTCTTAGTTTACAAAACTCTTCTAAAGTAAGTGGCAATTTGCCACTGCTCCTGTGAGCAACATTCACTTAGGTGCAACTAGCAGTTGAGATGCATCTGGGCAATTTTCCAGTAGGTAACATAAGCTCTGCTTTCTACCCTGAAGCTTTATGATGAAGAATTGGCTTCTAATGGTGTCATAAACAAAAAGTAAGTGAAAAGAAGGAAGAAGAAAAATAGATGGAAGAATATCTCCCTGCAGGTTTTTTTGTAGCTGTAGAAAATTAAATTTTTTTTCCAGCCTTTGTGCAGGATCAACTGCACCAGTCACCCTGATAGATGTTTGTTTCAAAAGGTCACAGAACTGTTACCTTGAGGATTTTAAAGAAAAGACTAGGCAAACTAGTCCATTATTTTATTGCTCTTATTTCCTCTTACATCTAAATACTCCCTCTCTTCCCCCTTAGATAAGGTCTGACAGGAGATAAGTCTATTTTTTCTGAGTTTAATGAAATATGGTTCCTTTGCGTCTACTGATTTTTATTGCTTGTGGTTTAGGATTTCCAAGTTTCTCCAAAATTTTTGTTTTAGAAGGCAAGTTTCTGAGATGTTAGAATAAAAGTGATTAATTTTTTCTTGTTCATTGAATGGCCTTAAAAATATTATATCCTTGTCCTGATTACAGGTTTTTTTTCCACTTTCAAGACAAGTCCCTCATTCATATTTCAGAGGGATACATCAAGCATGAATACAACAGTTCATTCCCTCCAGGGCAACAGCGACTTTGAAACTACTTTTGCAGTTCATTCATGGAACTCCCACTAGTGCTCTTCCTACCCCATTTCCACCTGCAGATTATGGGTGAGTGCTGCATCCCTTGAAGGAAAACAAGCAAGCAAGACCAAGCAAGTGCTCTTCTTCACTCCTGCTTTAGGGGTACATAGGAAAGTTCCATCAGAAATGTTTAGCAGAATATTCATGTTAGATCGTATCTTCTTGCTTGTTCCAAACCAACCTCGATCTACGTATGATCTGTCATCCATAAAAATGATGAAAACACTTCAATAATGCTCATGCCCAACTTCATCACCATGATTATTATTATGCATGTTCTCACCAATATAAGAGATGGCAGACCCACTGACTTCCCCAGAGAAAGCAGCAGAATTAAAATAAATTAACTGTGGAAGTTTTGAACACAAATTATTTCCAAAATTATGTGATGCAGTTGTAAACAGAGTAGGTCCTTTTGCAGCAGGTGTGCTTTTCAAAGGAGAACAAAGGATTTATAGGACAATACACACTGAAAACTACATTACCCTCAGAAATGCTTGATGATCTTTGCAGGCAGTAATATTGTTGTAAATCTTTACTTTTCCTGAGATTGCATCATGTGTTCCATTGGAGGAAAAATAAAATCTTGCTGGCGTATCCTCTTTTCTGTTCACGTCAACGCTCAGATTATAAAGCAATACTACAAAATAAAACCCAGAGGAAATAAAGGCTGTAAAAACTTTGAGTGTTACAATTTTCATGAATTTATGGTAGAAATTCCAATTGCTGACTCACTTCCATAAGTATGTTCTGTAACAGCCATTTTAAAATGTTCTGCTTAAAAATGCTCTGACATAAATCCATACCTACTGAAAGCTTCTAGTACACTGAAAATTGATTGCTTCACAGCTGTTCCGATACATGCTTTTACATCAGGGATGGTTTATCAGGTTATATTTATAGTTTTCTACCAAAATCTATTTATACAAAACCCACTTCAGTTAGTTACAGGGCTGACAGTAAATTACAAGAAACAATTAAAAAATTAAATTCAACAAACACTGACAGATATTGTTTAACGTCACAGTTTTTTTTCTATTTAAATTAGCATGAATTGCTATGATAACAAGTTGCAAACAAGTATCAGAGCATTATAGATGACTTCTAAATTTTTGCCAAGACTTAGGTTATCTACAATTTCTACTAGTCCTATTTTTATTTAAGTTAAAATGTCTTACATACAAGTCCAACAAGGGTGAACCTTTTTGACTGCTCATCTTTCAAAGCAAATATGAATTTCAAAAGATCTGGACATATAACTTTACAGTTCATCACTGCATATGTTGTCTGTAACGTGCTCCCAAAGGTTATTGTATGTTCTCACACAGAAGAGTTAAGCAATTTAATTTTACATACTGTGTCCTTGCAGGGCTGGTTGTGATTTACAAATAGCACATGACAAGTAGGTTAAAAGCACTCAGGCAATGCAGTCACATTTAGGCAGTAAATTACTTTAAATAAATTCACCATGAATATTCCCTCCAATAGATACTGCTTCTAGCAATACCAGTTTTTGCCAAAAGCAAAATATGCATTATATAAAATATAATGCAAGACTCAGTATTCAGTAATTCTGGTCGGTCTCCCTCTCTCACGCGACGTCCCACAGTGGTGTGATCAGGTGCTTGAGCTGGTTCATGAAGGAATGTCTTCTCTCTATTGCTAAGTGGAAGACAGCAGTCCCATGTGGTTTGGGCCATGCCTGAGAGGACTGTAACTGCTGTTATATATCTAAATATCACCCTTTGAACGTTGCTGTCTCTCCAAGGCCACGTAACTCCAGTAGTTCTAGCAGGGAGGGGCTGTTATTCTAAACTGAACACAAGTGTGATGGCTTGTTGTTATAGAGTAATCATGATATAAGAAAGGTATCCATGCTTTCAGCTTTCCATTTTATACTGAACTCAGATTAATGGTCTACTAAATACCAGTAGAATTATTCTGTAAATAGGTGCATTTAAAATGAATTCATATACTGCACTTTTTTTCCAGTAGCTTACCAATATAACCAGGTACCTCTCGTCCTCTATAGGTGAAGCATATCTTCAAGTTCATACAGGTGGCAGGCTGGTCATTTTCCATGCAGTCTAAATTAGTTCGATTTATTGAATTAGAATGTTTCAAAGAAGCTTCAACAATTACCACTGGTCTTGTTCTAAGAATAGAAAAGAATAAGTGTTCCCAAATAATGTTCAGAAATAGCTTACAGAATTTCTGCAAAACTAACCATCTCTAACAATCTATTTTTGTATTTTAGAATTACAATTTTTCAGATAGCTTCAAATAGTTGTATGCACATTATCTGTTGCTTCAAAAAGTTTCAGAATTATATTTAAGTAAACACCTTGAAAAAAATGAGAATGTTTCACTTGTAGAGCCTTCTAGAGCCTAATAACTGAAGTTCAAGACATCAAGAACATAAGGAAGTTAAATTACCCTACTGAGTTTTAATAAATTGTACTAAAAAAACAGAGTTAAATTGTATGGTCTTCGAAAGCACTGAAACATAAGAATCTCACCTCAGCACCACAGCAGAATCAGAGAAAAATGCGCCAACTGCTACATCTGCACAAAAAAAGATATGAATAAGCATAATTTGTCAACAGGAATTACTTCTCAGGTACAAGTATTGTTCACTCAGACTGACAGTCAAGGAGCCCAAGACTCCTATCAAAATCCAGACTCTGGGAAGGCCAGTGTGGACAACACAGTGCCCAAATCAGCTCATTGTGACATTAGCAGATGAGACAGCCACTTTAAAAATATAAATCACATTTTTCTTCCTCTTGTGCACTATGATCTTACTATTACATTGTTCTCAGTCCTTAAACAATAGTTAGATGACCGTGAAAACTGACTGCTTGGCCTCAGCTTTACCTCTTCTGTTTTCTTCCCAAAATACGAGATGTGACATGTCACCTTAATAACAGATTCTGCTTCTGTTAGAAGTATCAAGTAGCACAGTAGGGCTGTTCCTCACGAATCCCTATTCTTTTAAAAATGAAAAATAAACAAAATTGTTTAATTTACCTTGATAACCATTGTTATCTGCATCAACGCCGCTTGATATGGATTGTCCAAACATGCTTAAAGAATTACTGACTTCTTGTCCTTGTATTCTCTGAGTAAAAAAAGGCAAAAGAGAAAAGTATTCTTGGAAAGCTAATCTCTGAGTAAAAATTTCCAGAGAAAAATGTTAGCACAACAATCCTGCTGCTGAATGCAGTTATGGGCTTAGCTGTGAAAGTATACCTCTGTGAAAGTAATATTCCTCAATTACTGCAAATGTTAAATCCTATAAACCCTGTCTAAAGCCCTCAAAACAATTTATTTTTCTTTTATGTTATTATTCTCTCTTAGGTTATGTTACGACTGGAAATCACAGACCATGTAAGAGATTTTCTGAAGTCTTTTAAAGTACTTGAGATGGTCAGAGTGTTAAATGAAGGGAAAATCCTCTAAGGTTTAAACTTAGGGTTTTTCTTGATTCGGTATTTTTCATTGAAAACCATACCTGTGAAAATGATGGTGTTATTCCATCTTCCCTGCCATTGTATATATATATAGCCCCTTTTAGATTATCTTCTTGTGGAGCCCCAATTGCCACATCTGTGGAAAAACAATTTAGCAATGATCAGTCGGCTAGGAAATACGAACATGGAACAGTTAAAGAAATGCAGATCATGATGCATGCAATGCCAGACCAGATTTACTAGCCTGAATTCAAAGGCAGTGTTGAGCACAGATATAAAGCAAACAGAAACAATACAAACCAGCTCAGTAATCTGATTCTGCCTTAATTGCTATGCATGGAAAACAACCATCAAATACAGCCATTTTGTTAAAGACAAAGTCTATTTCTAGCAATACTAATTTTGACCCTTAAGAGGTTAAAAGGTTACCATGAAAATAGCCAAAATTATCACAATCTTTTAAAAAAGAGAGAAAAAAAGCCCTGTATTCATGGAACAGTGATGTTTTTCCTGCTATTCCCCCATGGATTAAGTCACTGAAACACAAGTACCCTAATTACAATGCCCAAAATGAACCATTTATTTTTCTATGAAAGGAAATGAAGGTAGCTGGTTGGCACAAAGGGATATATTTCATGCCTAGATGACTTAATCCCAGGGGGGAGCTAGCAACTCATAGCAAACTGAACAAACCTACCTACTCACCAATCCACCCTCAACAGCACTTACCAAAACCTCCCATGGTTCAAATAGCCAGAGATTGTTAACCAAACAGTGGAGGAAGGGGGAGAATAATTACACTACCTTGAAAGTCACTATTAATTACTGCGAACTTGCATTTACAAATAAGCAAAAACTGAACTACCTGTGAATCAGAAATACTTCATACTGCACCAAACCAAAATCACAAGAAAAGCAAAGCCTCTGACTATTCGGTTTTACTGAACAATTCACTGATTGAATCCACATTGACTGAATCCATGCTGTGGTGACTAAACCACACAAAACACATTATGTGTCTTTACTGGTGAGATGCAAACAGACAGTCAATTTGTGCCTATTAAAATTATACACACATTCTTGAGGAGGTCAGATTCTACACTTACACACACACACACACAGAGAATTATCTTCACAGGGCTGATACTCATGGTTTAGATCATTCAAGAAGTTGGCTCTGCTCTGCTTTTTAATTACTACAGAAAAATGCTTTATATTACCCAATTTCTCTTTACAATTTGCTTCCAGCCTTTTTCTTACAGGACTTTTTTCCCCTACTGCCACTCTTAATATTATATCCACTTTTTATTTCAGTATTTCCACAGCTGTCTCCCAACTTGGAGTTTGTTTTCAATATCTCAATGTATTTAGTACTTCTTACTGGTGACACAGAAGCACATTTTGACTCAATTTTTATTTTTGATTGTTACGAAATTGCCAAATTGTTCCCCAACTTCTGTCTCAGATATCTAAAACAGGATTAGTGATTCCACTTGAGATCCAGCACCAAAAGTTACAGACTATGTTATCACTTCATGCTTGTGCTCTTTATTAGACAGAACCTGGTCCCTTTGTATTACACATCAATGACTGTGAAGCAGCTCTATTTCAAGTCAGGAAAGAAAAGTCAAGTTCCAAACGAAAAGAATTCTTCCATAATCTTGCTGTTTATCATGACATTCCACTGATCAGAGAGAATTAAACCCAGCAGGTTTTCTCTGTATTCTTACCTTCAAAGCCATCATTATCTATGTCTCCTAGATTGGCTATGGACTCTCCAAACCTCGCTGCGTATGAGTCACTCCCACTGAGCTCTATGTTCAGTTCTACCATCTTTGCTTCCTGAAGGAAAACAGTCAATGGCACATTAACAGAGCATCTTCCAGGTCACCTGGAATATTACTCAAAATGTTAAAACTGTCTTGGACAGCAATATATAATCCTACCAAACTCCTCGGTAAATTTTCAAACACGTTTTATGGTATTTAGTGTAAGAATAATAAAGTGATTACACTTCCACTTCTGAGCATTAGAAAGAATAAAAAGAACCTAATTCTAATGCACGATCTGTCCAGTCACTTTATTTGCAGAACTGAGGAGTACCGGGCTCTTTCCTGACTGGTACCAATAACTGCATGCAATTTTTTCATTCCTTGTTTGTTTCTGAAATGCTCAGTAAGTTGCTCTTCACATGGCAGCTCAGTGGGAAGCACAGGAGTGGAGGAGGGCTTGGAGAGGGGCTGCAGTGAGTGGCAGGCTGTCACCACCTACAGCTCTGAGGAAACTAGTCTGCCTTCAGTTCTAACTCTGGTGTGAGTAACTGTCACAGCTGACACCGCAGCCTTTGGGGCTATGCTAGCCACTCCTCTGGGGTAGTCATCACACTTCTACTGCTGCATTTCCCATATCCTGGAATACTGGATAAGAAGAGAGGAAAACTCTCCCTCTTAGCCTGTTAATCTGGAATGGCTGTGTTGCCATGTATTTTTAAGAGAAAATACTTACAGAACCTGAATTAATATAGACATAAACTCTTCCCTCTTCTCTGATGGTACTGTACATTGGAGCACCAACTAGCAAGTCTGAGAAGCCATCTGAATTAAGGTCCACAGCACAAACTGCAGCTCCAAAGTAAGAACCAAGCTGTGTGCACAAAAGAAATCATTATCATTTTTGAATTTTGATGAAGATGTGCTAGAAGTAATGAGGTGCAGGAAAGTAGTATGAAATATTTACCTTTTTACCCCTTACTTCAAATAGAATATTTAGTTGCCTCTCAATGCTAAAAATATATGCCTGAAATGAAAAGAAAATATAAGCAGAATTCAGGAAACTGTAATCTGAAGTACTTCCCAGGGCTTTCTCTACAGCACGTGCTAGAGAATCAGCACAGCAATGCACAATATCACAAAGTACTGCTATCTCCTATTTTCTATCTGTACCTTTCTTCAACAACATAGTCCACATCATTGCTATCTAGACTGTCTACCCTTCTTCAGCTTTTACCCCCATGAGAAGTCATATCTGACACTTGTTTTTAATATATTAATCTAAATTGGAAAAACACAGGTGTTTTTGTGGCGGTATGGTCTTCAAACCAATATTATAGACAATCCCTTACTTTACCAGTCTGCTCCTGCTGGGGAGCCCCTCCAATTACTTCTGTGCTGGCTGGTGTCAGAAAATGTCCAGCTCCAGCAGAATATCCTGCAAATTAGAAATGCACTATTCAATACTGGAAATGCTACATAAAGAAAAAAGAATGGGATCATGCCGTACAAAAGCTGTCAACACCATAAATTATCCTGCGTCTGACATTCAGACCTTATGCAAGCCAGCAATGAAAAGAAAATAGAAAGTTTTTGAAGTGTAAATAAAAGGTCAATACAAACAGTAAGTTCCATCAAGCAGGAAGAAGTGTCAGAAATACTCCTTTCTTCCCAAGAACTCAATTATCTGCCATACTTCAAAAGCCAATAAAATAAATTGCAAACACCTTCTGTTAATGCATATTCTGTAATTGTTCAGTGAGTCCATATTATTAATGCAAATAAAAATGACCAAAAGTACATGCACTGCAATGTGGAAACACTTGATTCAATTGTTACTCTTTGACTCTTGCAGCTAGATGGAAGAAAAATTAAATGTAGTGCTACTTCTATGCACATACACACAGAGCACCATGGACAGACATGAAAATGTCACAAACAAATTGCAAAAGCATAATTATCTAATAAGAAAATATTACATCAGCTTTTGTAAATTAATCTATGTTACAACGCATTTCTGTACGTGGAGACCTCTTAAACAGGACCATATTTTGGTGCAGACATCCAGACACAGAATTGCAAAATAAAGGCCAACACCTTAACCTGGAGCTGCACAAGTCATCTTTACTCTTTTCGGAATACATGATGGCTAAACTGTTACAGGGAAGACAGACAACATATTCTGCTACTCTTACATTTACTGAATGACTACCGATCTTCACAGCATGCAGAGAAAATGGAAAAATCATCTTGGATAGATAAGAACAAGCCTTGACTCTTTCATCTATGAAGATAACTGCCTAGAATTCAAGTTCTCATTTAGCCACCTTTTTCTTTCCATATTTTAAGCTAAAAGAGATTAACAGGGCAATTTATCACTTAAAGGTCAACACCTATTTTTTATTTACTCAACAAAAAATTAAGGATAAACCTTAATTTACCTCCTCTGACATTTATTTTCTAGTTATTTTTGTTTTGCTAAAGTGAAAACATTGTTAATTCTTAAGAACTTAAAAAAAAAAAAAAGCCAAACGCAAAAAACACAGTAAGCACATAGTCCTCAGTTTTATTTAGTGGTATTAAAATGTTTGGCAGGGGGAGGGGAAATCACATAACTGACCCTTTAAATTTAAAGGCATAGATAAATGAAATTTTATTTCCATCTCCATAGTTCTCTCTTTGCCATTACTACAGTTTTTCAGTTTTCTGAAATGTTATTTGCCCTTCTCAGATTTCTAAAAGGAACTGTCTTTTACTATGTGATTTCTTTAAGGCAGTTTGTTAAGTGCCTAAGGTTACTCTTCCATCAGGGCCAGCTGATTTGAAAGACTGACTTCCTTTGAGAATTCCTTTTAAAGAAGTTAGTTATTACTCTCCAAGATACTCTGAAGTAGTCAAGAAAACGTGACCAAGAGTTATATATTACCAACATCTTTCTGACTTCCTTCTTTCTTTCAGTTGTCTGGTACATGAACAGCTTTGTTTCTTTCAATTTATGGAAAATGCCACAATACTTTTGCACTTCCTGCAGTCTCTAGTTTCTTAATTATTATTCTTTAACAGTTTAGCAAAAAAAGTAAATAAAGACACCAACTTCTTGGTCCCTGTCAGAAGAAGGATAGAGGAAGTAGATAATTGTATCTAATCACATGCTTGAATTACAGTCTGGTCACAATATACTTCCACCACTTGGCAGGCATGTTTTTGTTCATTACTTAAGGGGGAAACAAACTCAGAGTTCTATAAAAAAATTGGTAACAGAATTAACCCTAAACAGATTCTTATCTTCAATAATTACTAAAATGGGACAGAAGCAGAGGGAGGTAAAAGAAGTGACCTCTAAATTCCTTCAACCACACTGTATATTATTCGGAGGGAAGGAAGCAGAGGCTTAAGTAGCATGAGACAACGCAAAATTTAAGGTTTATCACAGCTGCTACTGTAGAGATACACAGATGAGCTAATGATCCCTTTCTGGTAGAAGGACAAGTTTAGAAGACAATACGGCTTGGCTGAGCCAACCTGCACCAGATCACTACAGAAGTACTTGTGAAGCAAACTCCAGATGATTTCAGGTCCTGGGTGGCCAAGGAAACTAAGGCCTTCCCTACATCTCCCAAGCACAGCCCTTATGCAGGATTTTACCCATTTGCCTATATCTGGCTTCTGGCTGTCAATGATTTGACTCATTCATTACAGAAATCCTCATACTTGTAGAAGCAGAAATCTGGAATGAACTTCTTTTCCCCAGACACATGCTGTCTACTGTTTTTCTGCTGATTATCATTGGAAAGCCAGAGCATTCTCTGAAGTTTTTCCTTTGTCCTGTGAAAGATTACAAGTGCTACTGGTTGACCCCAGGGATCTGTGTGCCTGATCCCCTTTTCCCACCCAGCCTCTCTTTTGCTGGACTTTCCCACAGAGTCACTGTGGTCTTTGCAGGCTCAGAACTAAATTCTGAAGTGTTAGTTAGTCACTTTAGGTTTCACAATAGCTATTTCATAACATATGCCAACTTCCTATTGTCAGAGGAGTGGAATCAGGAACAAGAAATGTTTATCCATGTGAACCGGAACTTTGAATGGGAAAACGCAAAAACCAATGGTCACAGACAAAAATATTCTTGCTCGGAAAGTCAGGAAGGACAAATGAGCTTTTTAGTACGTAGCGAGAAGACTGAAGCTGCTGATGTTTTTGTAATAAACCTTTCCAAACTCTAGCACTAAGTTCAGCTAGTTACTTGGATATAGATACATGAGTAGGAACTTCATGGCCTTGTTTGCACACATTTATAATGAGGTTTGCTTTCCCATGTATCCAGACTAAGATATGATTGGAATAAAAAAAACCCAAAAAGCAAGCAGGAAGTTTGTCTCTAAATGTCATACCATAGTTCACCTTATTGACAATGCAATTAAGACTTTGAAGCCTTGCAGCTTTCACTGTAATAATCTTTTCATATTTCTGGTACATGTGAAACCATTGTCTTTTTCTGTGAAAGCTCTTGGCAGCATTTCAGACTTAAGAGTGAAGTGCAAACCATTGCTAATCAGAACCATCTCTACCTTCTAAATTAGGAAGTGATTAAAACAGTGGAAAGATGATAAGAATAGAAATCCAATGTTCGAGAAGTTTCCTCATAACAAGAAGAGAGAGGAACCCTTATAATTAAATAATATTTAACAAAATCAGAACTTTAGAACTGTTGCTTCTGGGATTAATAGTGAAAACACTGAAAACCACTGTGCACTCACCCCAAGACCGGTCATTTCTTTAGTTTATATTTTAGTAAAGTATTAAATATTTTAAGTACCTAGATAACTGCCAAATTTCACTTGGTTATTTGAATCTGTATAAGCATGGATTGTATTCGCAGTTGTATTGTATACAAAAACAGATCCAGTCCAATAAAATGATCCAGGGGCTCCCATTATAATTAAGTCCTAAAAGAAAACAAAGCCATGTTATTCACATTGAAATATGCACAAAAATAAGCAAAACAAGTAAAATGCTTTTCTTTAGATCTCCTGTGAATTCTATGAAATGCTACTGGAGATGCATCAGCTCAGCACTGGGGTTTTACCAGTAGATTACAGATAATATTTTCCACACTTTGTAAAAATATGGTTATTAAAAGCTTTGAATTGCAACAATAAAATAGAGCAACAGGATATTCTCTTCTCAAAAGAGATTTTTTAGAAATTACAATCTTACGGTGGAATGGAGATTAAATAACATAGAATATTACTCTGTAAAGCAAAAAAGTAAGCATTATTAATGTTACAGCAAACAGATTAAAGAGAATAATAAAATTTCATCCTCTGCTATATCCATGCCCTTTTTTCAGATGAAAAGTAACTTAGTAACTTAGATTTAGTAAGGTGAAAAAGTATTCTTGGAATAAAAAGTAGCAGGCTTAGTTGGGAATCACTCAAGTCTTAACAAGATTCAATTCAAAAGAAATTAGGAAAGTGATTTTTACCTCCCACAATAAAAGTGTTGATGTTTGCATTTACATAAACTCTTCTATGCATGTATACATATAAGTAAATGTATAAATAGAGAGAAGTTTGATATCTTTAATACACACCTCAATGTAAAAGCTAGACATTCCAGCCTGGCATGACCCATGGTTTTCTCCAAACTTCCGTGCATGATCTGGGAATGGGCACGAAATATTGAAAAGGATGAGAAGCATGTAGTTCCAGAGTTTTGTTACCAGGCCTTCAATACAAGGCGAGACAACTTTGGGGAAAAAAAATCACCCCCCCGCCTCAAAAAAAAAGTTGATGTTCAGTTCTGTAATAAAACTAAAAACACTGGTGCAATTTTAGCCTTTAGGTGCAATACAGTATTGTAACAAACTCAAAACACTATGTATCACTTGATCACACCTGCCTTTGAAATACTGTGTCTTTAAAGGCTATGCTTTTCTTTCAAAATTGTTCCATGAATGAAACAGCACAAATAGTTTCAGCACCACACCTGGACAGTCTTCCACGCTGTAAATCAGGCATATTCTGACTGACATTATGTATATTGATAGAACTTGCCCTGTGCTCCACTGGGGCCGTGAGGGTTTGTGTTATGGAGGTCTTAGACATATTGCTTCCACCCTCAGCAATCCAACACTCTCTCCCAGCTCTGCTTTCCTGGAATTCTTTGCTAACTGCCTCCCATCAGGATTCCCTTCACTCCACACATAGATTTGTACATTTAAAGCCTCCAAAAATAAAAGCATGATTTGACCAATGCTCATAACAGTCTCCAAAGCCAGCAGTGGGATATTTGATGGCATTACTGTCTGCACAGAAAGGCCAGATTGTCAGCTGATCCTTGCACTGGCAAGGCACAGGGGCATGAGATCTTTCTCCTGGGTGGGTGGCAGATAAGAACGGAAAGCACGGATAGACTCATTTGATAGCTTCAGGTCTTGATGCTTATTCTGCTCCCGAAGATCTCTGAGATAGGACCCCCGAAGGTCTCATGCCACAGCTCCAGCCCTGGCCAAAGGCAAGGGACCAGGACACACACTGTGACAGGCTCCACAGCATCTCTGTATCAGAGGCTAAGGAGCAGATGGCAACGATCACTTGCAGGTATTGCTGCTGCTCTGCTGTGAGACTCTCCCGAGCAGAGCAAGCAAATGACGAAGAGCAAAGGAAGGGACTGTGTCCTCTACTGGCCTGTTCTTGAGAGAAGCACACATCCTTCAGCAATCCAATCCAGAGAAAAGCTATTCTGATGCCTTGTTTCCATTACTTTTTTGCCTTTTGAAAGAAGTTTTTCTTTGAAGTGGTAAATATCTTTACATCACAAACTGGGCTCATCTCATCAGCACTCAGCCTCCAAACCTTAGTCTGCAGAATACCTGCTCAGAGCAATTCAGGCTCTTCACAACCTCTGCACCATGCCATTATGTATCTCACCCTTCCCTCCAACAGGACTCAAGCATTCTGCTTACCTATATAGCATGGGCATATTCTTCTGCTCAGATCAGTTCGAAAATTAGGAGGGATGGCAAAACAAATGCCATGCGGCAGTTTGTGTTCATTTTTCATGTAAAAGATATTTTTCCATCTATGTCCACAAGCCTATGGATATAAAACAAACACATTTGACATGGAAGCATACAAAAGGTAAATGCAGTCTGACAGTCATGCAGACCCAGGGGTTAATAATACATACAACAATAGATCCGCTTTCTTTTGGTTGCCTCGACAAGCTGACACCCAGCCACTGATTATCACGCTCTTCCAAACAAGTCTTCCCACAGCGCTCTCCACTGGGGTGGCCTAGGAGACAAAGACCAATGCTCTGAACAGAGGGACAAGAACAATGTGGTGGGTAACAGGAGCACCCAAATCTCTGTGAGGGCACTGCAGTAAATCAGATTGGCCTGGATCTGACCTCTGTCTCTCTCTTACACAGGTCATGTAGACTTTTTACTTCCTTCTTGAGCAAAGGAATGATTGTGCATAGCCAAGGGAAGCATGCTGGCTCTGAATGCGATAGACTGGCAGTGAGGATCAGTATCTCCATCATTAGTAAGATAGAAAGTGACATTACACTCAATTTTGGTGAAAGGCTTTCTCTGCAAGTGCTCTTCAGCCAAAAAGTTAATAAGAAACGCAAGTAATACCTGTGAGCATCACCTAAACTCTAGCCTAAAGCAGACATCTCTCCAACGATGTATCTATTGGCGACAGACCTGAATACAAACTCTATTGCAAATGGCTATCAAATAAAAGTTGCATAACTGCAATCTCTCCTGGGGATGTCAGGCAGGTCATGACCCATGCATGTCCTGCGTGCTCCTTTCACAGTTGCAATTATTCAGCAGCAGCTCTCAGTGTTTGTTCTTAAGGAGAGTTATTTTTAAAAACCTTGAGAGAACACATTGAAATCTCTTTTAATTCTGCTCCCACACCCCAAAGGCCAAGTTAGCAAACATTTGCTTTCTTCTGGAAAGGAGTAGTGGTACCCAGAGTAAGGAGAAGCTACACATTTATTCTAAGTTATATAAAGCAAGCTTTTAATTTTTAAGATGTTTGTATGAATAAGCACTAATTAAATTATTGAATTAGTATTTTCTACGCATCAGCATGACAGTTTATGAAAAAACCTTCTTATAAAATAAGGGAACACATGATGTCATTTGAACAAACTCTTTTGCATGATTTTTAAGACTTTCCCAGATTGAATACAGTTACTGGCGAAACCAAAATGTTTGAGGTTTAAGGATTAGTTTAGTTACCCGGAAGAGGACGCCCCTACAGACCACAGAGTACTAATGCTAATGGGACATTGTTCGCACAGAAAAAAAACCCATAAATCACACCCCTACCTCACACCAAAAAAGGGCAACACTTAACCCACCAAACAAAACATTGGTGCTGACAGCAGAACTGATATTTATTATTGTCCAATGCATTAGAGAGTTTAAATGAATACACCCCTAATTTAGTGGATTTGTTGATTTTGTTTCACAGGATATACAACTGCAAAATATTAAGTAAGGAAACAGAATAAAGGGATAGATCTAGTCTGTTCAATAGCCAGTAGAAAGCTGACTGACCGTAGGCTTTGCAACATATATTCTCACAGCCAATACTGACTTAAATGATTTTATACCCAGGATGTCATGGACTTTTTGATAGAAAGTATGGGGTTAATGGAATTAAGATAACTCTTCATCACATGGAAAGAAAATATCAGATGCATTTTTAGGAGTAAGACTAAATTCCATCCTTGTTTCTGAGCTTGTTCCATACTGTTTCATAACAGGCCTAGCCACTGACATTTGTCTGAAGAAAGTGCTGGAGCTTTGACTTTTTCCTCCTTCCACCCTACCTCTCCACATTTTTTTCCCAAATATCACACTTTCTTCCTACTCTGATGAAGTGATCAGGGTAGGGCAGCCCTGAACCCTTCACGATACTGCAGAAAGGATAATGTCCCCTGTGCACTACATCTGCACTCTACCTCCTTCCAGAAACAACACTCTTCACAGGGTCAAGAGGCACCTGACCTTCCTTCATCTCTTCTTTACTACTTCCTCCCCCATGTGCCTTTCCCTAAGACATCAAGGAAACAATATGCAAACCTCAAGTAAACAGGAAATGACCTTAGCACTCACAGTAACATCAAATTCAATTGTCTTTGAGCCAAGGGATTTTATATTACTGTAATATAATAAATCCTGTAGGTCACCTAGGGAATAGTAATTAACAACATGTGAGCTCTTCTTCCAAGACAAGCACAACTAAAATGCGTTACTTGAAAAATCTACTAAAAAGATGATTTTTCTACAAGTTCTCTATTACTGAGGATTAAATGATAAGATTCCAAATCATCCTATTGGCTATTGTCCGAGATATGAACTCCTATGCACTGCATATATATATATTTAGTTTTGGAATTGAATTTCAAAGTTATGTCATGGAAAACTTCTCGCTTCCTAAGGGAGACATTTCCATAGTTTTCATGAATTAACCTGTGTTAATCTGATCGAAATCTCCTCAGAAAACAAAACTCCATACACTCCCATGTGTAAGAATAAGTGCTCTTTTAAATTGCAAAAGGTACTTCTGGTAACTCCCTTCTATCAATGAGTTCCATCCTCTAATAACAATGACTTACCTGGGACTTGCTTTTATGCAGATTTGTGGGAAATGGAAGAAGTAGAGAAGACCAGGACAATAAATTTAAATCCCAAGAGGCTGAGACTTTTTATCAATAAATCCAATAAAACCAGACAATGATGATGGGAGAAAGAAGTTTGACCTGTCTCAGTGTTTCATTCCTGAGCCTGTTTGAGGGGTTTGAAACAACAAAAAGCACCACCATTCCTTGACACTCCTTGGATTGTATTCCCCTTTTCCTTCACTCCAGCATCCATTGATTCAGGATTACTGTGGCCCTCTGCTGACCTGCTGCCTTATGTTTCCTCTCTTTCTCTGACTGGCAAGTATTCAACCACCTTGAAAATTACAGACCTTTGTGGGAGAGAGAAGGGAGAGAGAACCTGATATCCCAGACTCCATGATGAATCCCTGCTCAGGGTATGACATTATAAAAGCTTTATCAAATGAGAAAATGCAGTATTCTGCACAAGCAACAGAGCAGCACTGCATAAGCTCAAGAGGACATGGCAGCTTGGTTGCCTCAGGGAAAAGGAGCACGTGCTGTCATAAAGTCACTGAGAAATAAGTAATTGACCATGCCTGTGTACATTACACAGCTGGAAGATACACTTCTGCTATAATCCCTGCTGAACACATCCACAGAAACAATGCAACTGCATATAAATAAGGTCACAACTTATAAAGCCACTTCTGGTTTTGGTCACAAGGATTATAATACAGATGTATGCAATGTCATCTGAGAAACCTGTTTTATCTAACTAGCTCCAGTGTATTCCATGCCCAACAGCCTCTCATGATCCATTTTAGCCTCCCATAACTCCCCAGGTCCTATTGCTAACTGATGAAAACTATGAAGTCTACTACAAAGCCACTAAGCCTTCTGATATCCTGCTCCTAGATGTCAGGGCCTCATCAGAGTCTTTTTGTACTCACCCAGAAATATTTTCTCTTCTCAAAGATCTGATAAGTTTTATCCCTCTTACATCCCTCAAATGACTTCTACCCAAAACATTTGTAAGTGACACCCATTTCCATACTTCTGTAACAGGCCTAGATCAGAAGGTCCCATGTTCCTAGTAATAGCATGGCTATTTGAAAGAGATCACTTGCAGGGTATGAGCAACGAAAGTGACATAAAAAAGTCAAACTACCAAAATCAAAGTTGAACAAACACAGGTCTGCCTTTTGGGGAAAACCATTAAGTGTTCACTTTTCCATTGTAATGATTCAGCTGGGGGAGCTAGAGGGCAATTTGTTCACAGGTTAATTGTAGCAGAGACTTGAAGGAAGGGAGCAAGACTGAAACTGCAGCCAGAGCTTTCTGGCCTTATGTTAAACAGCATGCAGTGAATTTACTGCATACAGTTGTAGTTAAAACTATTTTTTTCTTTAGACTGGATGGTAAGTTGCACAAATTATTTTCTATATACTTTAGCCAGTCAATCACTGTTTTAAATCTGAGAGCAATGCTGTTGAAAAATTTCTGTAACATTTTGTAAGTCCAAAATTCAATAGGTTAAACATCTAGAGAACTTTGTGTAAGTTCCTCTGCAACAATCTGTGACTGCCCCAAACTGATGTGGGCAAGGATTTGAAGCTCAAGTCTAGAAGATGGACACTTAGTGCTTCAATCTGAAGCACTGTACTTTTGTACTTTTGCCTGAAGTTTGATCACAAGCCTCTGCATCTAATATAAGCCATTATTTAAATATACTCCAAATACAAACAAATCTGCAGGCTAGAACATTTGACACCATAAACAGAAGTACCAGAAATAGAAAAGAGACTCTGAAAACTCTTCTATTCATCAGTCAGAGAGAGATTTAAAAGTGCCAATGAGGGGCTAGGAAGACAAAGACTTGCTAGTGTATCTCATGGCTTTTTCAGCTCTTAAACTAGCCCAGGGCCTGCAACACCTTGAACAATATAAAAATTCTCTAAGGTATGTCTGGATGAGTTATCCCAGATACTGTGATGATGGCAGCGTAAGACTATTCCCAGCAGCTCTTTTGCTACTGAGGAAGCAGATAGGAACTTGTGACATATAAAAATACAGCAGCAGTTTTGTGCAATCAGAGGCTTCCTAATTGTTCAAGAATTCTTTAATTAGTTATGCCAGTTTCAAGGCTACTTTAGTGAAAAGGAGCAATGAAGTATTTTAACATATTTATGTCTCTAAGTAATTCACATCCATTTATTACAGAAACCCAACATTTGGAAAGCCACTTCCATTGCCTGTTATCACCTCTACTTTTTTATGACTTATAATTTGAAACTTATCACCTCAAAGATGCTTTTACTAGAAAGAAATGCGAATTCAATTATTCAAGAGCAGGATAGAAACACTTATTTCTCAGTGCGCCTATTCAGCGGTGTAATATATTGCCACACATTTTTCTAAAGAAATTTCCTATTCTATGAGATCAGAACCCAAACTTGGATGAGTTAGATGAGAGGTAATTAAGTTCAGCTTTGCAATTGCAAGTGCCCTTGTGTATTTCTGTGACCTCAGATACCATCCCACTTCATTTACATCCCATGCACCACAGCTGCCTTTGGCTTCTTCATTGACCTCATTGACCTGCTTTACAATACAGCACTTCTTTGCAGCATCTATTTAACTTCAGAAGTACTACAGATGAACCTTAGCGATGCAAAGATGTCATCTAGCAGTAATGGAAACCAACAGTCTGCAAAAATCTCATGTGGTATAACTGTTTTTTTAAATAGGACAGGACAGTAAACTACATTGTGAAACCTGCAGCCTCTAAACCTGGGAATAGAGGCCATGTTAACTTAAGCCTTTGGAACCTCATATACATTTTCATATACCTGTTGCATCATTTCACTTAGAATCCACGAAGCTACTGAGGAAAAACCCATCATATTATTTCTTTAGAGCTTTTGTTTCTCTATTTGCTCAATGAGTAAATTGAGAGGCACTGCAGATGCATGCAGTTTTGAAAGAACCTGAAACTTACAACCCGTACTTTCCTATCCTTCCCTCACACAGTAAAGCACTATTTTTACCACCAATCCAGGAACAGGGGTTTATTCCCTCGTAGCATATGCTATTTCACCACTTTAGTTGACCTTTTTGACTTTTTGCAAGCCTCCTCTTACAAACAAGCAGCCAGGGGGAAAAAAAAAAAAGCTCTTTTTTATAAATAGCTTTTCAACAGATATAGTACTGGAATGAAATTACTGAAAATAAAAGAAAAAAACTACTTGGGCTGGTAAAAATTTAATTGCCATTCTTCCGAGTAGCAACTGCTTGTCTTTTTTCTTATGCGAATACAAGCAAAACACCACAGAGGTATCTTAGGTTTTTGTAGCCCAGTTACAAAATATAACTCTTATATCCATTTGTAGCAAAACAATTGGACAGAACCTGTCAGTTCTAAGTTTTACGCACAGACACATAGAAAAATAATTATTTTACGATTTTTATCACAGAATGCTGAGCTCTACCCTGACAGCCACCAGTTCATGGCGCGCTATTGCTTTCAAATATTTTGATAGCCCTTTTCCCGCGCTTATCCTTACTGGGCAGCATGCTCATAACGGATGGGATACTCTTGGTCAGAGGGTGGCAGAGTAAAAGTTGAGGAAGATTCTCTACATAGCATATGAATAGAGTGAACAGCACTGTATGCAAGTGGGACAGGAAGAGGGCCCAAAGCAATTCACGCATGTTCACCATAACCAATTGCAAAACCTTCTCGTTTTAACGAGTATCAAACCTTTGGAAGTCGGATAAGTGCAGACAGTTACATTTCCTAAGTAAGGAGGCTGCGGAGGTAGAAAGGAGTTAAGTTAAATGCAGGACCCATAGAAACTGATTCACTCAAAAAAAGCTTTGTTCCCAAGAAACTCAATTTTTCAACAAATCTGCAAGCAGGGAGAACCCATCAGCAAGACAACTGTGGTTCAGAGTTACTTTATGGTGGCTTCTACGAAGGGAAGGCTTTGTGGAAGAAAATATGTTTTAGGCACATACTTCCCCCCTCCCATCCCTGAGCTTACTGCATTCACCCACTGCCCTGAAAGCTGCACTAGCTCTCCGCAGAGCAGTGCGGGAGTCAGACCGAAACTCTCCTGGGGCTTTTGACCTGGAGGCTGAAACGTGCGAAACGTCTGTGGGAACGGGAACTGTCACACCTAACTTCCCCAAAGCAAGTTTTGGTGCATGTTTTCTCTCTTGATGCCGCCGTTATGGTCCTTGGGCAACAGCGCTGCTGTCGCTCTTTAGCGAGAGGCAGAAGCCAGTTTCAGCCGGAAGGGCCCAGCACAACCCGCAAAGCAGCGGAGCGGAGCCGCGCTGCGCTCCGGGCGGCGGGCACCGACCCTCCGTCCCCAGCCACCGTCCCGGGCTCTCCCCGCCCCAGCCCCGCCGCCGACTCACCCAGCTGGAGCTGCTCGCACTTTCCGCTGGAGCTCCCCGCGATGTGGCACCGGAATATGTCCCCGGGGTTGACTACCGAGGAGTTGTCGGGCCAGCTGGCTCGGGGCGCGCCCACCACGAGCCTGCGGGGCAGAGACAGCAGCGTGAGGAGCCGCGGCCGGGACAAGGCGCGACGGGCCCCAGCGGGGGCGGCCGGGCCGGGGACTCACCAGCGTTCCTCGCCGTGGCTGTGCAGGAGAACCGAGTACCCGAAGAGGGTCCCGTTGCTGCCACGGAAGAGCAGCGCGTGCTGCGTGTCCAGGTTGTAGGGCCGCGCCGTCGGCAGGCACTGCCACAGCAGGAGCAGCGGGGCGGCCCAGCCCGCAGCGCCCCGCGCCCTCCCGCAGCTCCGCATGGCTCCGGCAGCGCACCGACGCCGGCTCATGCCTCTCCGTTTGGCGACAGGGCAGGGCAGCAACGCGCCCCGCCCCGCCCTGCCCTGCCCTGCCCTGCCCCGCCCCGCCCTGCCCGCAGCCCGGGCTGGGGGTGTCTCCGCCGAACGGGGGAAGTCGCACGACCCCGCCGCCGCCTGCTCCCGGGCGGCCGCAGCCCCTCTCCCTTCCCGGGCGGCGGGGGTCGGGTTTCTCTCCGCCCCGTGCGCGCTCACGGGGGCGCTGCGGAAGGGACACGGCCCTCGTGTCCCCGGGCACAGCACGGGCCCCGTGGGGCGCGGCCATCCCGACACCGGCGGGGCAGAGAGGGGGTCGGTCCCCCTCGCTTCACCTAGGCACACCTGCCCGGCCGGGCCGGCACAGTGGAAAGGAGATTCTGCAAACTTGTCCTAAAATCTCCCGCCGAGCACCAGGCGGGCAGCTCCACCCAAGCGCAGGACCGTGTTCTGAGAGAGGAGCTGTGGAGAGGATTGAGTTTTCCTTTCCGATTGGGAAAGAAATCCCAGTACCCCTGTGTTTTACGCCTTCCCCACCGTCGCTGTGCTAGGGGGTCTTCCTTGCTCTCCCCCGGCGGGGGTATTTGATTCCTGAAACCAGTGCCGCAGAGGCAGAGCACAGTGAGCCCGGCCTAGCCATGTTGCGCAAGACCGCTAGCTGCTGATGGCTCCTTCCTTTCACGTGTGATGTAGTCAAAACAACACCCCATTGCTTCTTTTATGTTTTAGAGTAACTTTTTCACAATCCTGTTCGGTTCTTCATTTGCTGACAAAGTTAGCAACCATGCCTCCAGACAGCATAGGAACAAAGGAAAATGAGCATTGTGCAAGAGATGTGGTATTTAGCAGACCTTGAAAGGCCTCCCTTGATCTTAGTGAGGAGCTTTACTGTGCATGTTTTCAGGAATTAGTCACTAACTCTTGATTTAGCTCATACTGAGTTGTGTGTATCCTGAAATCAAGACTGTTACTTCTATCTAAAACCTTGCCTCATTAATGTCCTTTGAATACCTGTTCATATAATAATCCCTGTATATGGATAACCTATGTATAATGGTATTTTGAACTGGATGAGCAAGAACAGAAGAACTTCTTCAAAATAAAAACTTCAGTTAAAAAGATTACTTATTGTTTCTGAAATAAAATCCACTATGATTTCAACTATTGAATATTATACACATTAGAAATAAGAGTGAGATGGCAGACTATCATCCCCTAATGGAAATTCAGAACATGGCATTTTAAGCTGCTTGAGCTAAAAACCCTCTTTCATTTCTATTCAGTTAGTGGAACTGTGGAAAATTTTAGCACTTCTGCAAAATGCTGAGGAACTACCAGAGTGGGGCACTGAGGAAACTTAGAGTGAAACATCTTGTCATCCTGACCACATGCAGATGTGTAGTTTCTGGAATGAGATCAGCACACTGGAAGATCTGACAGTCAGTCAGCAGTATATCTTTTTTTAAGTCCTCATCTCTAGAGCCATCAGAGGGCTTCTCTAGATGACACTGATGTGGAGCAGTGACTGTTTAGTGTAAAGGAGTCAAACAGCTCCTCAGCTGCTATTCATCTTCCTTCCAATTACTGACATCAAAGGAGTTAAACCAATCAACAGCAGCTGTGAAACTGCATTTCTACCACTCAAGAAGTTTTCACCCTCATTTTCAAAGCAGCAAAACAAGCATGATTCAAAACTGAAATGCTAAATTGTGGTTTAGTTCGTGAAAAATTGCAATGTGGTTGCACCACCATGATGCAGGGACCGTGTTGAGATGTTGAGATGGTGGCAGTGCTCCTAGCTGACAGGAAAAAGTAGATTGTAAAGCTGTGGGATTCAGTGATTGGCAGATAAATAGCTGCTTATCATCTATTATATGAAATTGGGGACTGTATTGTACCTCACCTGTCAGGAGGAAATTGTCTCCTAGACTCTGCTAGAGTGGATGTGATCGTGATCCACTAGGCATCAATGAAATTAGCGGAATATAAATTACTGTAGAGTGAGAAATCCATATTTTGAGAAATATTTGTAGGTTTCAGTACCATTCAGGTGCAGGACCAGTCAGAGAGCAGAAAAAATACAACTGACAATATGGAGTAATAGAGAGAGAACTTGAGTTTTATTAGGGATTAAGAGAATTTGCAGAAAAGGTGGAACTCACACTGGAAGACAAGTACCTGTATTTAGAAATAAAATACATGTTTATATATCAGTTACCCTGAAATAATAAAAAAAATTCTCCCCAAAACATCTTGCTGCTATGCAATTAGAACATCACCTCTCCCACAGTCTTCTGTGGGTTAATAACACTGGAAGAAAATATCACAGTGACTTGCTCTGTGCTTGAATTTGGTTCACCATCTAAGGCAATTTCAGAGAAGCTGGTGGGATGATTTGTTAATTATATTAGTCCACAGTTTGGCAGCATTTTTTACAGCAGATGTGTGCATTTCTTCTGACTGTCCTCATCTCTTGCTGCTCATTCTTGAATCATACTGCTGCCCCTGTTACACTGATACTGTTCAGTGTCTGAGCAGTGAACTACATCAGAGAAGTGATCTGGGTTAAAAATAACTCAGCAAAAACCCCCAAACCGAGATCAGATTTATAGTTTGTATATTATGGCTGGCTAGTTGTATTGGTTGTATTTATAGGATGGTTTAAACTGATGCTGCAGCTTTAGGAGCTTTCTCAGTAGCTTTCTCAATAGCCTTAACTTTCTAGAAGTAGCAAGTTTGCAAACTTAAAACCTACATATCTACCTTATACTGAAGCAGAAATCCATTTCCCTAGCATTGATCTCCTGCTAGAGCTCAAGGATCTTGGTCCAAATACTCTTCTGCATAGGTCCAGCTTAAAAAAAAGAGCTATATTAGAGTAAACCAGAATTACTGGTGCTATAAATGTCAACAAATATCATGTGAACAAGTTCTGTAAAATTTCATTTATGGTACTTCAAGATTTAATATTTCAAATGCAATTATGAAGTAGTATCTACTGCAGAGATTTTCATTTGGTAGCTTTTGCATTTTGGAGGAGTATGAAAGTTAGTTGCTGGAAAACAAACAAACAAACAAACAAACAATTTGCCTTCCCCATAGCTGGTCAGTTTAGGAAAAGCAGTGGCTTGAGTCTTTAATCGCTCTGTCAACATTGTTTACCTGTAATACATCCCAGTGCTGGTGAGAAGAAGGGAAAGAAAATCACTGAAGGAAGAACATACTGATTCTGAATGTCTGTCAGCTTTCTTCTGTGGAACATAATACTACACCCTTTTTGATTCCCTAAGTTGGAAGACATTTGTATTAAATTAGTCCTGTGTTTGGGCTGGCATTGTGTAACTGATCACATGACTGCTTTTGCTGTTTTGTAAATACATGAAAGCACATGTTGCAAAAAATCTTCATGGATATGGCTGCTTTCAGCTGTGTCTGTCCTTGGTCTCCAGTGTGTCATGTAAGCGTACCACTGCTTGTGGAACAGTGTCTCCAAATCTACTCTGAGTTAGAAAAAACCCAATCAGTGGTTGGGTTCCTGTTCCTAATTAGAAAGAGTTGAAAGTTTAATTTTTAAATTGTCGAAATACTTAAATAGTGCTATCTCAAATTTGAAATTTCTAGGCCTTTCTGATTTACTGAAACATGGAAAATCTGGGGTTTTGGTCAGACCATAACTATGTCTTGTTTTTCCTGTAAGCTTCTCCTGCTTACAGGAAAAACACAATGGCAGTTGGCCACAAAGTCTATTATTCATATGCTGCCATCTGAGAAATTATAGAAGGCAAATACACTCTTACACTTGCCTCTAAGGCTCTCTTCAAGAAACTTCATCTTCCCTCTGCTGTAAGATACACGTGAGGTTGCATGAAGAGGTTATATTGTCCACTGACAAGTATAATTAACCACAGATGTCTGAGGCACCAAAAATAAGCAAATGTTAGCAAGGGTCTTAATTTTATCATTTTGCTTATATTCTCTTTAGGGATCTGAATTTCATTTAGAATCAGTTAAAGAGAAAAAAGTCTTTTCATTTAATCAGCTTATAACATATTTACACTCAAATGATGTGTTTTTAGGAAATACTTTAAAGAAGTTTTTTCTTCCCTTGAACAATTGTGCTGCTGAAGTAAAGGCAGATTTCCCAAAAGAACGTTCCAATGTTTAAACATATAATAGTGTTATACAGACACTGACTATGGCAACCTGACTAGGAGAAGCAAACAGAAGATCATTATAGCTCACAACAACTTAACTAATAACTGCATTTTGATTTACAGATAGGTAGGACTGGAAATTGATCATTATATGTATATGTGTGATTAATGCATTGCATATAGTTTTTTCTCTCTTAAAATTTTGTCTAAGATTTTTGAGTTGCAAAATCAGACACAACTAAATAACTAGTTCAGAGCAGAACTGGGCAGTAACCTCTTTTCCCATCCCAAAGGAATTGCTGAGCCTTTGAAACTTTCCCACCTGAGATTCAAACAAAGAGTGTTTTCATGCACCATCTCTGTGTCTTGCTTTGCAATAGTCTGGCTCAGCGCAGTTGTAGCATTTTTCCATTATTATTGCTTTTAAAAACAAATATTTTAGTTAGATGTAGTTAGTTTGAGATGAAAGAAAATAGGTGTGTTCAGAGAATTTCAACATAAAAAATGATGTAGTTTTCTTTTGTTTTTCAAATGAATAATTTATGTAAATCAACACTTTACCATAATTAGTTTCCCATAATTAATTAATGTTTCAACATATGCATCTCTATACAGGAAAAAATCCTGAACATTTCTTGATATTGTGTTTCTATTTTTTTCATATTTCTATTCTTCCATAGGTTCCACATGTCTGCTGATGAGATTAGATGCAATGGGAATGGAACGGAATCTGTAAAAACTTTGCCTAGATTTCTTTCTTAGCTGCAAAACAATTTTAAGTTAAACATTGTTTATTTCAAAAAGGTGGACCAAAGCAGATATTAGTTTTGCTGAAAAGAAAGATCAGTTCCAAACTCAGGTATGAATTTGTGTAGCACTTACCATCAATGATAGTTTCAATTTGTATCAGTCTTTGAGTATGTTCATATGTCAATGCAATGACAGTGTTATGTTATACAGGACTGCCTTAGTATTTGTTATTTTCCACAGCTGTCCATATGAGGACACTTACATGACTGAATATTTTGAGAGGAATGTATACTGTCTCTATAATTCCTTTTTAATTTTTTTAATAATTAAAAAACGTGCATGGTCAATGATTGGTGCAATTTGGACAATTAATAGTTTAGAAACTGTGAATCAGATGATGCTGAGACAGAAAACCTTTGGCTCCATAGAAAAAGTAAACACTATGAAAACAGCTCCCAAAATAGAAAGGTTTTGGTTGTATGTGGACCATGTTCTTTCAGCAGTGACAACAGCTATATTTCAGTGAGGAAATAAACCTCACAAGACCCCCTTAATTCTTGAAAAGCAATCCACCAAAAACCCAAACTGAAACAGTTGTTGGAAGAGAACTGTTGAAAGGAAACATCTGGAGGAAATGCCATTCCAATTTCAGTCTTGTCCTCAGTATACCATAACATACATTTTTCAAGATGTGATACTGTGCTTCATCAGACAACATCACAATGAGATCATACCTCTGAATATGGGCTCCAGGTCCCCTTCATGAAGGATGGTAATCATTATGTCTGATTCTGCTTCCTGAGAGACTATATTAAAAATATTTCTCATCAATTGGTCATTTCTTTGATGGTAACATGAAATCCTAGATATGCACAAAGTGATTACTGCACAAACTCCTAATCTATGAGAGGATGGAAGCAGGCATCTCAAAACAGGAGGCAGCCCTGAGGTTTCAGGAGAGTTGCAGAGAAAAGTCTAAGACAAGCCACAGCTAAATCCAGAAGAAAAATATGATAAGAAGGAATTATGGTAGAAGGCAGTGAAAACCAGGTGATTTTGTATAATCATATGAACAACATGAGACTTCTGGAATTTTTCAGAAGAGATGAAAATAAAATATTTTTCTAGGTTATTATGTATCTCATGTACGTATAGTAATATTTTTCTAGTACTTCTTCCATGGAAACTCTTAGTATGATTCCAAAACCCATCAATTACCCATATTGTGTCTTCATGGATTTATGAACCTCTTTAAAAATTAGGGAAAGCAAAAACTTTCTGGCAAGCTCTCAGAGCTCTAGTTTTTAAGATGTCAACTTAAAATGCCCTTAGTACTGGCATTATATTCCATAAGTTGTTATTTGCTAGCTGTGTATCTGTGATTTCACAGTTATCGAGTCCAATAAAAGTTTAGACGCTGACAATTTAAACATTAAGAATTTTTGTTGGCTTGGAGGAACAAGACCAAATCTGTAGCATTGTCATGTAATTTGAAAGAGAGTTTTTTTCCAGTTACAGTGCCACTGAATAAAAATGTAGTAGTATTGAGACTAGCAGAAAACAGAGTATGTAGAGGATATACTACAGAGTTCATCCACTGACTGGTAAACTTAGTTATCCTGGTTCCTCTTTTTTTTTTTTTTTCCCCCCAAAATTGGCTGTGTCTGTTTGCCTGTTTGTCTGATCTTTTTCTGTGTATACTGATTGATATAATGGGCACCATAAACCATGTTACATGCTGTTGCTATAAAACTTGTAATGAAATAAACCAATGAGCTGCTGTTCTACTTAACAAAGTTTCTCTGAGTTGTCCTTTCTCTGTTTTAGGGTACTGCGTGTAGTAGCTTTAATATTTTCTTTTTTTTTGGTTATGATTTTGACATGCCCTTGTTTTCAGTTTATTTCTGAAATGTTTTAGTCATAGCTGGATGTATTTGAAATGTATGTGGCCTTTTGTGCACTTGTAAAATCTATAGATTTCTCACCCAATAGACATGTATGAACTATGTATGTACGTATTTTAATCTCCTATTCCATGAGTATGTCTTCTGTTGCAAAATGGACCTGAGCATTCATAACATATTCATACTTTTCCATTTACTTATTCTAAAAATTTACACAATCTAGATACATTGGGATCAGGTCTGAAAAATGTTATTCCTCCTTTTCAATAAATGCTTATTTTACCTAAGCAGGTGCACCACAGTATAATCTATACTGAGAAGAGAATACCAAGTACATTGTTTCTTCAGTTATTAAAGAATATTGAATTCAGCTTTTGTGGCTAACATACGTCACTCCCAAAAAAATTGTGTGTCACAGCAACATAATAAACAAGATGTTTTAACAAACTTCAGCAAAAGAGCCGTCTTATGGAAACAATTTATTATACTTCAAAGACGTAGGGGATTTCCTAAGGAAGGGATCTATCATTTTCTTTCCTCTTAATGAATCAGTGCTTCCAAAAGCCAAGGATAGGCCATATATGTGTCTTGCACATAGTGGTAGTTTGCATCCGATGAAGCTTGTTGGTCTGTGTCTTTGTGGGGAGATCCGTACAGGCACAGAGAGCAGTTACTCTGTGCCAAGGGCATGCACCTTTGTAAAGGAGTGGAAAGCACAGTGAAACTGGCTGTTTAATAACTCCAGTCAGAAAATCACTCCTGTCCTGGAAGACCATGCAGCCATGCGCTCAGCTGTAGGACGGCCCTGACTTTTAGTGAACTGGAAGTTCAGCTTGTGCATGAGCTCCTCTTCAGAGATTCAGTGACTGAATTTGTACCAGCTCCCAGTTTTGTCTGGGTGCTGTATTTGATTTCCCCCAGCTGCTGCACTGGGGAGCTCAGGGGTGGCCACTGCCTGCACACATTCCCTTCATTCTGCTCCCACATCTCATCACGAGGCTGAAGAGGCTTGGCTGAGTCCAAGGCGCCTTGCAGGGAAGGCGTTGTGCCTTGAGGGATTGCTGGCAGGGCATGAGCACTAGGCATGGGAGTCCCTGGCAGGGCACGGGCAGCAGCGCAGCTGCAGGCGCCCTGTGGGAGCGGCCAGCGGCAGCCCTGCACTGCATGCAGCCAGTTCCAGCTGGTTCCAGCCAGTTCCAGCTGGTTCCAGCCGGTTCCAGGTGGTCCCAACCAACTCCCTCAGAAACGGAATCCATGGCGCCTTGCAGGGAAGGCCTCGTGCCTTGAGGGATTGCCAGCAGGGCATGGGCGGGCGTCCCTGGCAGGGCACAGGCACCAAGGCAGCTGCAGGCGCCCTGTGGGAGAGGCTGGCAGCAGCCCCACACTGCATGCAGCCAGTTCCAGCCAGTTCCAGCCGGTTCCAGCCGATTCCAGCTGGTTCCAGACAGTCGCAGCCAGCTCCCTCAGTAACTGAATCCATGGCGCCTTGCAGGGAAGGCGTTGTGCCTTGAGGGATTGCTGGCAGGGCATGAGCACTAGGCATGGGAGTCCCTGGCAGGGCATGGGCACCAGGGCGGCTGCAGGCACCCTGTGGGAGCAGCTGGCGGCAGCCTCGCACTGCATGCAGCCAGTTCCAGCTGGCTCCAGCCAGTTCCGGGCGGTCCCAGCCAACTCCCTCAGAAACTGAATCCATGGCGCCTTGCAGGGAAGGCCTCGTGCCTTGAGGGATTGCCAGCAGGGCATGGGCGGGCGTCCCTGGCAGGGCACAGGCACCAGGGCAGCGGCAGATGCCCTGTGGGAGAGGCCAGCGGCAGCCCTGCCCTGCACGCAGCTGGTTCCAGCCAGTTCCAGCTGGTTCCAGCCGGTCCTAGCCAGCTCCCTCAGTAGCGCGTGAGGGCTGGGCTGGGCAGCCATGCTGGGGACACCTCTGACAGTCCCTGACAAAGGTCAAAGCAGTGCTCAGGTGCTGAGGTGAGGTGGGAGAAGAGAGAGACACAGCCCTGTGAGCACCAGGGGCAGGGCAAGAGTGGGAAAGGCGCCGCAGGCGCCAGCGCAGAGATTCACCTGTGGCCTGGGAAGATGAAACGCCATTAAAGATATCCAGGCCGCTGCTCCTGCAGGACCCCATTCTGCAACCAGTGGATATAGCCTGGCGGAACTACAGACTATGGAGAATCCACCATCTTACAAGCTTTCCTGAAAGAAACTATGGCCCTGGAGACCTCACGCAGGTGCAGAGTTTTCCTGACAGAAACTGTGGCCCTGGACTGCCAATGCTGGAGCTGGTTGCCCTGTCAGGAACCATGGCCCAGTGGAGCATACATTGTAGTAAGTGAAAGGAATTGCACCCGTGCTGGAGCAGGTTCTCATGACAGCAACAGTGGCCCTGGGGAGGCTACACTGGAGCAGTTCCTCCTGATAAGAACTGGGATCCATGGAGAGGAACTTCAGCCCATGGTCAGGAACCTGCAGCCCATGGACAGGACCCACACTGGAGCTGAGGAAAAATGTGAGAAGGAGGGAGAGGCAGGAAGGAACTATCATGTACTCACAGTAATCTCACACTCCCCATCCCCTCTGCACCTTTTGGAGCTGGTTGGGGGAAATAGGGGACCTGGGAATGAAACAGTGAAGTTGAATGGGTAAAATCCTGTTGGTGATGGGGAAGGTGGTGTTTTAATTTGCCTCCAAATCTATTTTAACTGCACAAAATTATTTTTCCACATCTTGATCAATCTTTTCCTCATGCCAGTGACTTATGATTTTCCTGTCTTTATCTTGACCCAAAAGTTTTTCATCCTACTTTCTCCCTTTGTCCTCTCTGAGTGGGACAGTGAGAGAGCAGCTGGTGACTCTCTGGCAGCCTGACAATATAAACCCAACACAAACTTCCAGACTTTTTCCAGTTTTGCAATGCTGCTTTCAGTGTAAAGAGACTGGGGCTGTAAAATTTGAGGTATAACCAATATTCAGGACAATTTTAAAGGTATATGTAAATTAATTTATATCATATCACAACTATGTTCTGTATTTAACTCTCTTATGTAAAACATTATTTAATGCTTTTTTTCAAACCCTTTTTTTGTGCAGTTTACCCTGAGAGTCATGACAAAAGAAGTCTAGTACCTGCAGAAGAGTCAAGCTAGTTCTGCATAACTAAACAGTAAGAAACCACACCTTTTTGATTTTTACAGACTTTAAAGTGATGTTATATTTCTCATATGATGTATAAGCAAAGGTTCCAGCTCTTGGTTATAGAAATATCTCACTGGGATTTGTTGCTATTACAATGTCAGTATTATATCTTGTGATCTCACCTCTGGTAGCCCTTGGCTACTGTGCCTTCCCCATTAGAATCCTTCCTGGGTCTATACAGAGGGTTGCAGAATGTAAAAACAATTGAGGATCTTCTCCTCTGTATGTGAATTTTATCAGTTTGAGATAAGGTGAGTGGAGAATTTACAGCACGGTATTGATGACATAATGCTTAGAGGTATGAAAATGCATCATAATTTTAAGAACAAAAGAGTTTCTTCTTTTAGGCAGAGTACAGTTTTGTTTTTATGGTCACAATTTTAGAGCAAGTGAAAAGATTACTAATAAAAACCCCACACCTATATATAAATATCATTGCAAATCCTGTGTGATAGCACTTTTCATTTTATATGAAAAGTTATGTTGACATTAACCTACCACATAAGAAAACAGCAAAAATAACTTAGCCTTTTCCTTTCTTGTGACATATCCAAATCACAGTTCTCTCTTTATTCTCACAGTCAGGATTATTTCTTGTACAAAACTGACCATAAATGAGCATACAGTTTGCACCATAGACATGCCTGTGGGGCAATAAGACATAATATCTCTTTTGGAGAAATGAGTGTTACTGATCTAAAAAAAATTCTGCATACTGAGATCACAGAAGGCAGTTCAGAGAAAAGTAAACCAGAATTTAACTGTCATCACAGATGGGTAAAAATAAGATGTTGAATATGTATTTTGTGTAGCTAAGACAAAATGGTAAGTTTCACACAAAAACAAATTCAGCTCTAGGACTAACATAGCCTGAACATCTTCAGCATTGGGCCAGGTGTCTATAGCCCTCAGCAGCCATTAAAGCTGTTTGGCATTTCACTTAATGAAGCAGAGATTTGCCCATACTATTCACTATTTAAGCTTAGACTCAGTTTGAAATTCTAGCTCTTTTAATAGCTAATGGAGTTTTTCCATTGTTTTCAACCAGACCACAATATGTGTATTCATCTGTGACTGCATGAAAACAAATGCATAATCATTAGATGAAATCAGATTAATGTGCTTTGCAGTGTGGTTTTGGGGTTTCTTTAGGTTTTCTGGCTAATGAATATTGATCTTCTAATTAAAGCCCTCACGGAAATTCTGGCATATTTTTAAAAAATATGAGTACATAAATACTTGGCACAATTTATGAAAAGTAGATTCTCCAGTTAAATGAGTTTTCCCAACATATTTCTATTTTTAAATGATACAGTGTGTTATAATGCCTTTACTACATGGTAACAGTGTTATAAACCTTCTGTTTTGTGAAAAGATGTTTTCTTTTTCTTCTTAAGTAGAAGGAAGTGTAATATTATACATCTCTTTCTGAACAAATTTTGTTTCTGCTATAGATCTATTGCAGTTACTATAAGGAACTAGTCAATGAACATCCCTCCTCATGTTCCAGTGATTCATGCATTGACAGTAAATCTTTCAAAGTCAAGATTAAAGGTCTTTAAAAACATAACATTTATGAAAATACAGAGTTTAAAAGGCAGTCATTGGTTTTAAAAAAATCTGTTCCAGATAATTTTGATCATTTTACCTCTTAGTAATTTTCAAAGTTATTGCTTATCTGAGACAGTAAAAAAGGCATACATAAGTAAACCTGATAACCAACCAAATTTTTATATATTGGAAAGTTTGAGTTGGGTATATCTCTTCATGAATGCAGTAATTGCCTTCTGAAACTAACTGAGTCATGTCCAGAAATACCTGCATTACTTTACTTTCTTCTTGTCTAGATCCATTCTTATATTTATCTCTAGTTTTCAAGGTCAGAAATTTCTACTTTTTTGAAATTAAACATAGATTTGTGTCATCTCTGTTTTCAGAACCTTTTTGAATATTCACCTTGCATTGGCTGCTTCTTCTTCTACTTTCATGGTTTAGCTCTTGAAAATGCTATTAGATACAGTTTGTGAAGACTGTGAAATCAAATAGCTCTGTTTAGCCACGTGTCAGTCCAATTGTACAATTCTGCTCCAAAACAGATACTTGGGTCGAGTGTTCACAGTCACTCAGTTCAATGTACCCATAAAATACTAAGTATTTTTAAAATTATTGCTGCTTTCTATAAAAATGCACTCCAGTGCTTCTTAAATCATTTGAGGCTACAATGACTGCTGGACTTCAGGTTTATTCTTCAGAGGATCGTAGAGCAATCCCAAAAGTTAATGGCAGTAGGGGCCTGCTTTCCACAAGAGAAGAAAATTGTAGCTTTTCAGATGTCTTCATGTTTAAAAGAACAAGTTGACTGATGGAAATCTCAGTGCAAATATTAGTGTTCCCTGAAGATGGTTTATTGTAATTTTTTTTCTGTTAATCATTGTTCATGTCTGCTAACTTTAAAGTATAAGGAATAGGTAATTATTCACAAGGTGTATTTCCGTTCCTTCCTTTGTGTATTAATTTCTACAAAAGATAAAGCAAAACGAAGTATTGGAATTAGAATTACAGAGAGAAAAATAGTAATCTGGACCCAAAAATGTTTCACTTACAATCATGAATTGTTTGGTGTCTATTTGTGTAATGAGTCAAGGAATCATAGAATCTTAGAATACGAGATTTGAAGGGACTTCAAGGATCATCTGATCCAACCTTTCTTGGCAAAAGCACAGTCTAGACAAGATGGCTCATCACCCTATGCAGCTGAATCTTAAAATTGTGCAGTGTTGGGGAATCCATCACTTCACTGGCGAGACTATTCCAATGGCTGATTGTTCTCATTGTGAAAAATTTTCCTTGTGTCCAACTGGAATCTCTCCAGGATTAACTTGTAGCCATTACTACTTGTCTTTTCCATATGAGTCCTTGTAAAAGGGGAATTTCCATCTTTTTTATAACCATCCTTTAAATACGGGAACATGGTGATAAGGTCTCCCCTAAGCCTTTCTTCCAAGGCTGAACAAACCCAGTTCTCTCAGCATTTCCTCATATGGCAGACTTCCCAGACCTTGGATCATCTCTGTGGCACTTCTCTGGACCCTCTTCAGCCTGTTTACATTTTGGTTTTTTGTGTGTATCAGGGACCAAAACTGAACAGAGTATTCCAAGCGTGAGCAGGAAGTAGCACCTTCAGGTGAAAGAAGATGCTGGGATACTGAGTGGGGTAATGAGTTCTTTCTCTCTGCTGGTGATGCCCTTGTTGATGCAGCCCAGTGTCCTGCTGGCTTTCTTTGCCGCAGCAGCACCACTGCTCACTCACACTCAGCTGCTTGTCCACCGGGATCCTCAGGTTCCTTTCACAGAGCTGCTCCCCAGACAGGGAGATCCCAGCCTGTGCTGTGCTCCTGAATTATGTTTTCCCAGGTGCAAGGCATTTAAGGTTCTTGTTAGCTCACTCTTACAGCTTATTCAGGTCTTCCTGCAGGGTGGCTCTCCTTACAAAGTGTCCACTTCCCTCATCAGTTTGGTATCATCAGAAAATTTCATCAGGGTACACTTGATCCCATCATCCAGATAATTTATGAAAATATTAAAGAGCAATGGGCTCAATATCTATCTTTGGGGGCCTACGCTTTAAATACAGGAAGATGTAGAGTGTAGAAACAGATGTAGCTATAGATACAGTTGTATACACACACAAACACCCATGAGAGGGAAAATATCTTTTAAAAGGGTTAAAACCGGTGCCTATGCATCTTTTAAAATTACATTTTAAATGTGGCAAACTGTATTTTAAGGGCTGTTGTTGCTGTAAAGAGAGAAGGCAGCAAGCAGTGTGCTACTTACAAGTAGGGAAATGTCTGTTTAAGTCCGGGGTGATATCTGAGGCACAGATTCATAAGCACAAAGGAAGTGTCATGTATAGTTCTGGTATTTAGATCAAAATTGCAGCTCTGGATCCAATCAGTTGAGCACAGGGTCTGACTTCAATAGATGCGTGTGTAGGAGTAAGTAAGTGTTTGCCATCTAAGGCTTTAACAGCCAGCAGAGCTTATAGTGAGCCGTGACTTGTAGAGAAATACACCATAGTAAATCATGCAGATCATATATTAAAAATTGTAAGATGCAGCAATACAGTTTGTTAGGCAGACTGCAGACTTTTATTCCATATCCCAGAGCTAAATGGCGTGTGCCAGAGGGAGGATTGGGGATGAGAGGTCAGTGGAGTTAAACTGATTTACACCTGCTGAGAATCTGGTATGGTGAACTATTTCCAATCACTCCATGAGCAGTAGGTATTTATTTTTATCTTTCTAAAGTATTTTCCTCCACTTCCCTCTCTTAGCAGTACTTGCTGACATTAAATATGTGATGGCAATTTTGCCACAAGTAGGACCGGTTTCAGTGACAGCTGAAGTTTTCCCATAAACTTGTGTGGATTATGCAATTTAAATGGACAGAATTCAATCTTAGCTGCCTGTCATATTGATCATAATCACAGTTACTTTTTAGAGAGTATTTTTGTAGTCTTTGCACATATGATCTCTGCAACTCAGAGTGTTTGCATACCACGCAGCATCTGGCTCAGTTTTTACAGGATCTTAACAGATGCAGTCAGGAACAATGTACAGCTCCCTGATGTCTAAAAATAATTGTATTCAGTAATCTTGTATACTATAATCACTATCCCACACAAATATAATAATCATAAAGCACTGGAAATTACTTAAAAAAATCAGAGGAAATGCCCACAGCATGTGACCATTGAATCTTCTCTTTAACAAAGAAGGACTATTAGAAATAGAGAATGCTAAAGAAAATACTTTAAGTGCTTACTTAAACAAATACATTGAAATCTTTGTGTCAGGTTAGTTTTAACTTAAATCATATTATAAACACTTTGAATATCTTATTGACTCTCCATATAAAAGATACAAATGGCATATTTACTTCAACTATTATTAGTACTTGGCCTACATGATTTTATGTTAAGGAATCTGCAAAATTGCTTCTATTTACTTCATATCAAAAAGAAAGAAAATTGTGTTTCATTTCTGTCTGAAGTATAAACACACCATTGTAACATAGTGGAAGGAAGTGTTGGGCTCATTCTTTTAGTTCTTCCTCAAAAATATCGACCGAAGTAAATGTTTTGCCTGAATAGAAAGTCAGAGAGAGCAGGGTGAAATGCCACATGAAACAGACTGCTTATAACAACTTTAACATAAATATAATGTCCAACAACTGTGAGGAACTCCAAGTACAAATCATGTGTAACCCCTTCAGATCCATGCAGTAGATCTGAAGCTAAAACCCATTCTCAAGGTAATTGCTGAAAAGAAAACATACAGAGGTACTGAAAAGTTCACAGCCACTCATCAGTAAAATTATGTTTGTGGATCTTTGTTGTAGAGAGAATCATAAAGCTAACATTTGTCTAGGTTTTCTGTCTTCTGTCCAAGTTTTCATTGGCAGGAAGAGAGGAGTATGGGTGTTTGGGATTCCTAGGGTTCCAGCAGGACTCTGGGCTGCAGCCTTTGGAATTAGTAACCACTGATACAGTAACCACTCCTGGGCTACACCCACTGGACTGGTAATCACCACATGTCATTGTTTTATCCAGGACAGGTGTAATGTGTTGGAAAATAAGCGCAGTAAGAACAATATGAGGTATGATTCTTCAAGTTCATACAAAGGCTAAAAATTTCAAGCCAAGCATGAAACAGGTGTCTGAACTGGTATGCCATTGGGGAGGGATGTAGTGGCACCAGCATGCACATAGAGGTAATCAAAGTGAGACCAGCCTCTGTGAATAGTCTATATGAAAAGCATCAAGCGCATGTCTCTCCTATTACTTGAGACTAGTATGTCAAGGAATAAGGAAATGAAAATTTTGTTAGGCAGCTTACTCAGACCAGAATGGGCTTTGAAATCTGAGGTCTCCATATATTACCAGGGAAGATGTCTCTAGTTAGTCAGATTACCCCTGCAACACAAAAAACCCCAAAAAACAAAAAACAAAAAACCCAAAAAACCCCCAAACAAACAAACAAAAAAAAAAACCAAACAAAAAAACCCAACCCCAAACCCAGGAATTTGGTCTTTGTCTAATGACTTAGGGATTCTAAATATAAATGATTTTCAAGTATGCTCACTTTTATGAAACAGAGATCAACTAATTAACAGCTAAATAACATGTGACTTGAGTGATCTATCACATATAATTATGTGCAAATAATAGCCTTACATTTCAGATAATCCATAGGCAGTAATTTGTTTGGACAAGTGTCAGTGAGCAGTGATGAATAGCAGGCAAATTTTGTAAAATCATTATTGGTTTTTAGTTCAATTCTAACAGGAAACATGACATGTAGTAAACAGTGTTAATTTCGAATGTTCATACAATTCTGCTAGAAGGGAAAAGATCACTAGGTTTCAATTCATATTTTCAGCAATTCATTTCCATATCGCAAATAAGTTATAGATAGGAAGTCAAGAATGTGCTCCTTACAAGATGAGTAACTCTAGCTGTGTGTACAATAAAGCGTTTTTTGTGACAGTATTAAGCCAAAAATGCCAGATGTATTATATTTTCATGCATGCTTTTCTTGTCCGTTTCATGTGGTTCTAGTTCTCATCTTCTAAAGGTTTTTGTTTTCAGGAGCAAGGTACACTGGAGAGCACTCCAAAATATCTGACATCCTTTAGTAGTGTCTTTCTGAAATTTCAGAAATTTGGAATGAAAATCCTGGGATCTGAGAGATGTAGCATAGCATAAATTATTAGTTAACATTGTTTGATTCTTATGGATACTGAATACAACATTCAGCCAGTAGCTAGTGATGTTGTTTGTCCTTTATTCCATATAACACAAGTATGCCCTTTCATCTTTTGAATCACACACAGATCTTATACAGCCATCCTTGGCTTAAGGCTTGGTTACACAACAAACCTGTGCTTAACTATTTTTATTAGCTTGTGTTAGAGAAATAGTGGATGGTAGAGTTACTTAGCTGCTCCTCTTGTAGACCCTGTTCTGGGTGACCATCTGGGGTCAAGCGTGCTCTGATAGCCACATAGAATCAGGTTTTCTTCATACAGGCACAACTGTCAACACCAGAAGTGTCAACAACAACCCCACAGAAATGGTATTTCTCCTATCTTCTTGTGAAGGAGAGCTGCCGTACACTGTGACATCCCAGTTATCAGGATATCATATGGGGAGTTTTGCTGATTTTTATACCCTTGTGTGAATTTCATGCAGTTAAATTTTTAAGCAGAATAAGCAGAATTCAGGGAAAATTCCTCTGAAAGAAAAAGCATCACTTCTGCTAGTAAATGGTATTTTTGTTAAGCCATTCATCTGTACTAAAACAGTCCTCAGTTTTGTGATCTTTTTTCAATGCAGGTTAGGATGTTCTTGAGCTGAAAGTACAGCATAAAATAGAAAGCCAAGCGGGTTTCCATTTTATTATGTTCTATGATGCATATTTTTCTCTTAACTGCAAATTTATGTTTTTCCCTGCTAACTAAAATATATTGTAATTTGCTCATTCTCTAGCATATATTATAATACAGCAACACCAGGAAGGCAAAGCATTTTGGATTTTTTTATCAACTAAAACAATAAATAGCATGCATATGGGAAACATGAAAAGACTTAGTAGTCTGTATCTAAGCTTAGTCCCTTAGCTTCTTGTATCCTCTGTACAGTACACTACTTTTCTCATCTATTATTATACAGAGTGTATTTGAAGCAACAGACCTAAGCTAGGCACTTACTGAATTAAGTTTGATTTCTAAACTTCAACAAAACCAGGCCCATCAGGAGGATATAATACCAAAATATTCATGCTTCTTTTGGTCTTCCTGAAAGTGATTAAAGCAAGAGAAATTTTGCTGTGGGGCTTACAGGAAAATAAAGCTTGCTCACTGCTAGGATTTTAAATTCTTGAGCTAATTTCTTCTTAACTGGAAGTTCTGTAACATGAATTTTCCAATGCTTTAACCATCGCAGAGGGCAATGAGAGGACACAGCAGCTAAAATTAACTATTTCTGTTTGGATAGATCTTTCTGGCCTGCTTCAAACATGTAGTTTGATTTCATCTATCTCCTCATGCTCAAATAAGCACAGATACTAGCTGGCCTATTTTTCCAGTTATGTGCTAGGAAAAAAGGTTTCTGTCCCGCAAAGACCTTATACTAAATAGTATAAAATGTGCTAAGGAAGGTACAGGCAAACCAACAGCTCAGCCTGTACAAAGCAGGGGAAATTCTGAGGCACCCAAAACTAAAACTCTCATTTCAGTATACAATATTAATGCAACAGAATTTGCTGTTTTCAAGCAATACAACATAATTGTCGCTCTTAGAAAATTTTAAATAAAACAAATGAAGAGACTTTTATTTCCAGTGTTGATGACATTTTTAAGGGAAGGGAGCAGAAGGGATGGAATGCCTTTTTTCACATTAGTTTTCACCAGTGCTTCCTATTTCCTATTAGCAGTTTTTTTCCTACAGGCTTCTGACTTAGCTTAAACTATGCCCTGAGAGAATCTAAACTTGGCTGCCTTATAGAGTGCATAGCTGACTGCTTTTTGAAAAGATCCAGGGAAAAGTCATTCCAGGCCACTTTTCCATAAGGCCTGGGAATTTGGAAGACTGAGTATTTTCATTCCTATATACCTTGGCAGTGGGATAAAATTTTGTGAAGCGGCTTGGATGCAACTGAGAGACTTTAGTTACAAACAACAATAACGCTGGATGGTTTGTTACAGAAAAAGTGGCTTCACTAGAACTTAGTTTTTGTTTGAAAACTCCAGGAACATAAACTCAAATAAGCCTATGAGTTGAAAAATGTACAAAATAAAGTTGCGTATCTTATTTTAGTTGACTTACTTTATTAAAATCACAAGAATATTTTAATTATAAAATCCATTTCATGTAAGTAGATGAATTCAAGATAGTTCTTTCCTCTTAATTATTTTCCCTTTTATTTGTTTTCAGTGTTAGTTTAATGCAGTTGCAGAGCTCTTTCACGATTCAACAGCCATGTTTTGCACAAGACCTTTCCATAGAGATTCTGGTAAACAAAGCCCAAACAGAAAAGAGCTTTGTGAGGGGCTCCATTTTATACGCATGGTTGGATCCTGGCAGACAAAGACTTTTAGAAAAAAAAAATCATTATTTTGTATTAAAAATCTATCTTTCATTTCATATGACTGGAAGAATTCTGCTATGTTATATTCCTACACATAAGAACAATTACTTTCCAGTTAATGAAATAAAATGAGATTTTCTAACTTTTTTCAACACACCTCTAGCTCCTGCGAGCTTTTTGGAGATGCAGCCTAATATTCCTTAAGTGCTTTTAAAAATCTCGTGGTTAATTTAATATACTCTTGTCTATGCCTCCAGTCTAATGTATTTGCTAGAAAAACTTATTTATAGCATGAAAACAAGATTTTGGAAAGTTTTACCAAGCCTGTCTGACAGATTATCTCTTATCACAGAGATATAAAAGAAAATGTAAGCAATACTCTATTTGTTGGTCTTGGATAAGACCAATAATATAACATAAAAACACTTCACATAAAAATACTGAGAATGTTTATTAATCAGCATCGAATTTATTTCTTGCTGACTATGAGAAAAAGAAGGCTTAAAATTCTTTGAATTCTACTGAGCAGAAACAGTGCTTATAAATGAAAATTATATCTGATTTCAAGTGAAAAACAAAGAGATTATTGTGTGTAAGTGGTGAAGTGGCCTGATTTCTGAAGGACACAATAAAATTAGTGGGAGAATGGGGCAAAGGAAGAAGTTCAGGATCTCTGGTATACAGTATTTTTTCTACTGTGTTCAGAGATTGTGTCAGAATTGTTAGATATGACTATGGTTGCTATCCACAGAAACGAAAATGAAGTTGCATGGGCTGAAAACACAGGAACAATTTTCTAACTCAAAGGTTTGGGCATGTCACATACCCCTGAGTTAGAAATGAAGCCAGGTGGAAGTAGTCTGAGATAAAGGCTTCAGTACTACCAGCTCCCTCTAAAATGTAGGGAAATGGCAGCTTTCATGAATATATGGAAAAAATCTAAAACTATGCAAGCCACTTTGGTTTTGAACTAGAAGAAAGGAATACAGCTTATTTATCCAAGAGATGTTCCCTGTTACCTACACTGGTCCATTTCCTCTCTGAACACAAAACATTATATAAGCAGAAATTTGAGGTATGTGTATTATTACACTGGTTGGGGTTATCTACATGATAACCTTCCACGCTACACGAGAAATGTCCAGATGACATCTGCTCTAAGTATGACTCCAGTACTGAATAGAAAGCAGATACAGAAAAAGAAGAGAAAATGTTGAGGCTGATACTGTATTTTCTCCATTAACTCCAGCAAATTTTTCTTAGTATAATACAGTAGCATTAGGTGGAAAAAAGAATGAAAGACACCCAGGAATGTATTTCATCTGCAGATGAATTTTTGTCTAGGAGGTAATACCTGGTTAACTCAGCAAATAAAACCTCTTATAAAATGTTTAACGTCTTGCTTGCTCTAACAATCATTTTATTATGTTACTGAACAGTGTTGCAACAATGAAACATTAATGAGAACAAACAAGCATGAACATTTTTGTAAAGTTACTTGTTAAGTGTTTATAAAAATAAAACTGCAGAGCTACTCTATTCAATTAAATTACCATCATTTGTGATAAATAGAACATATATTTTGTAATAATGTGATTTTAAATTGTTTAAACAATCCAGATAAATGGTAGAGGTGAGACCCTGCAGTTTTTCATGTTGAATTTAAAAGAGACTAGGCTACTGCTGAAAAACCTTAGTTCAGTAAATCAGTATCAGTGTCATATATGTTGAAAAGAATGTGATATATGGAAAATCTAGAAAGAAAATCTCTCAGTCACAAGCAGAAGTTACTGTATCTGGGCAGAAATTTCCCATGAGAATTCTTTTCTGTTGAGACGTGCAGTTTTAGTTCAGTCAAATTGGCTGAAATTTTTAGTATTAATTTTCACAGGGGAAATAAAAACGAAAGATGGGATTCCTTGGATTTGAAAATCCTTGCCTGGTCACGCAGCAAAGCCACTGTGGAGCCAGGAGTTCCTCAAAGATGGGACCTTGACTGTGAGAGAGGCTCGCCCCCCTTTGCCCTGGGGACTTCAGCCACTGCAGAGCTGCTGCCTTTCAGAGTGGGAAGGCTGGAAGCCCAAAGAGCTGGGTGACCCTCGGAAATAGTCAAAGGCCCACTTAATGGGCTCACCTCATCCTTAGGCTCTGGCTCCACAGATTCCCGCCTGTCCCCTTTCCTGACCATGCTAGGGAGTCAAGTGGTTTAATAAAGCCATTGGTGGCTTTTCTTGACCACCCAGCTTAGAAAGCAGTAAATAATGGAAAAATAGTTTGCCAGGGCACATCTCCTCAAGGTCCAAGCCCATGCAGAAGCCTGAGCCAGAGGCACTATACCTTGAAGTCTGGGTGGATGTGGATATGGATGTGTTGCTTGTTGGAGCAAGCATTGTGCCTCCTTGAGCCACGGCACAAGGCCTTGGCTGTTGTGTCTGCATAGAGAGTGAGTTGCAGTGGAACAGAAGTCTTAGAACAGAAATCACCGTGTACCTGCTATAGTCATTTTGCTTAGTAGGCAAATTGGAGATTTTGTGCCACTGAGTGATATGGTTCTGTTCCTGCTGCTGCTGTTTTCTTAATGCCCCATGACAGAGTGAAATAGGCTAACACTCCTAAATTGAACTGAATGGACCTTTGAGAATCTTATTTTCCTGTTCAAGTTTCAAACAGTTCAACTGCAAAATATATTTATTTAGTATTAACAAGAGTATCTGTTGCTGCTTAATATGAAATGAGAATTAAATAATAAGTCAGTAATAAAATATTTAAAAAATATAAAGCCCAGGAAAGAAGGGATTGCTAACATTATGATTGCTTAAATTCTGAGAGAAAATTTTGCAGCTCTGCTACCAACTTTTAATCTTTGGGGTTTTTTTTTTTCTATAATATATGAGCAGAAACAGATGTTCTCCTCTACTAGCATTTGATCTGTGTGTAAAGAATTAAGGGTATTATATACTGTCAAGGCAATGAGTGATATTGACCCATGCAGAGTCCTGTTAAACTCAGACAGAACTACGGTGGTAAGCATCTGTATATTGTCCTCAAACCTTAGAGTAACCTATTATGACATTCAAGTCTCTATAAATGATATAAAAGTATTTACAGAAACAACAAGGTTAATATAGATAATTCCTGACAGAGGCAACCTTTAGGTTCCAGTAGTGTTAGGGTCATGAAATAGTTTTGCTTTGCATAATTCAACAACAATTTCAGTTATCAATCACACATTTTAAACTTAAGTTTGAGTCCTTTTCTTAAATATTCCAGCATGTTCAGCTTCTTATGGTTATGCAGGCCAGGCCCAGGGTGGGCTTAAATAGCTGTTTCTGCTTAAGAGGATCACTGTATACTGTCTGATTTACTTTTTTTGTTGTTCCTACTCTGATTCCCTTCTTGACCTGGATGAAAGAAATTGGAAAGTTATGAAGCCAGCTTTTCACTTCAAGTTTCCTCAACTACTTGGGCTGGAATGTCCAAGGGAAAAAAGCATTTAGTAATGACAACTATGTTATTGCTGTCTCAGTACTGATCTTCTTGGCCATCAAGTTAGAATAAATTGTGGCAGGGACAGACCCTGTGTAAATCACCCCCAGGGTTATGACAGAGCAGAGCCATGCTACAGCTCTTATCCCTCCACAAGGATGTTTTAAGTAAAGTACCCCTGGTTCTAGCATATTTAATAAATAGCAGATCTGATGCTGTAACTTATAATCATAAAGTGACAGTGGCTTATTTTACATGGTTCTTGTGAAAGCTCATTTTTTCACATTGAAGTATTTGCTCCAAGTTCCCTGTAGTTTATATAGTCAATATTGGTACCAACAAGAGGAAATTCCCCAGAGCAGCCAAGTTGCTTGAATTGAAAAGAATGCTTGAAATTACTTCTCTAAGCCAGCATTTTCCAAAGGCATCACCATAAATCTGCCAAATACATTCCAAACTAGTATTTTATGACAGAGTATTCCCCTTGTTATACCCAATGGAAAAGACTGTAATGCACGCCTTTTTTGCATTAGCCAAAGAGGCGTACTGAAGCATGTTAATTTAGAAAATACGAGCATGATACAACAGTTCATATTAATTTTCAGTTTAAAAGAGTACTCATGTAGCAAAAAAGTCTTAAAGAGCTGGATGCATCAATGAGACCACTCTTGTTAGCAGATGCAACACTGTAAATAAGGGATATGTTATGTCAGTCAATGGACTAAGTTAATTTGCAGTGTACATTAATTAAAAAAAGTTCTACTGTAAATGTTGTAGCATGCTGGTTTAGAAGAAACGTAACTATTTTATTTGTTGGAAATACAGACATCATAAAATCTGAAACCCCTAAAAACCTTCAGGAAAATGTGTGATCAGGAAAGAAGAAAGATTCTGTGAAAATTTCTTCAAAGTCACCTGGATTTTGACACATTGAGCAGTCATATCATAGTCATGAATGCCTCACTGCTACCTCCAGTCATGTAGATTGGAGGTGTGACTAAGATGGAAATGTTGGATCCACCTTTGCAAAGTTGGACAGGTTTTGCTTATGTATGCAATGGTCTTGTGAGACTCATTTAACTTAAACAGAGCAGGCTGCATTTGGCTGTTTGGAGTAATATCAGAGGCATGAGATGAGCAGAACAACTATAAATAGAAATAGACAAGGATTAGAATATGCATTACTATGACCTTTGCTTTCTTAAAGTGAAATTAAACAATACATAAAGTTGAAGTAGGACTTTGTGGTGTGCCTTGTGATGAAGCTCAGAGTCCACTGATGTCTCAAAAATGTGAGATGCTTGAGGTCACTAAGGCTGATCTTGGATTCCCTACCTACCCTCACCACTCATTAGGTAGGGCCAGATGTAAGATCTCTGAAGGAGAAGAGTAGCTGTGGATCAGATAATGTACATGTATTTGTATCTGGATTTGCTATAAAGAAAACACTGCTACTTGCATTGTCAGGGCTTGAGGCAAAGCCACTGACTAGGCACCACTCTGTGAAGAGATTTGTACAAATTCCTGTCACTGGGGCACATTATTTAAGAAAAACAATATGGAGAACAGTGAGTGAGGTGATTTTACTTCATAAAGCCTAGTCTAAAATCACCTAGATGTTGACACTTTTGACAAGCAGATTTAACCACTCTTGGCTGATCCATAAGGTCATGTGGCTCCCTTTTCTTGCCTCCCTAGGGCTGGGCCCCCATGCCCTCTGGAGCTAGCGCCATGCCTCTTCAGTATGTCACAGAAGGGGAATTAAACTAATGGCTTTCATTGTTTTTCCTGGAAGAGAGGCAAGTTTTGTTGTGAGGATAAGCTTTCCCTCATCAGGGGAAACTGGTGTGAAATCTCCTTCAGGGTGAAGCTTTGATCATTATTCTTACTCATTTGAATGCGTTTTGATGCTTTTTGTGTAGCAAAGGACAGGCAAGACTGTAACAGTTTGTTATAAATTCCTTTGCATTGAGTAAATGTATTTTTTCCTATATGCTAAAAGTTAGTGACATCATCTCTTAATCCTAGTTAATCACTCACCCTATTATAGTTCAGCTGTGCTTGGACATTAAAGAAAAATCTGCCAGACATGCTTACCATTTTTTTGGTGCCAAAATTCTTTTCTGCAGTTCATTTCCCTATGAAGTTAGCTTCAGTCATTTTGAATTCATTTAGAAGGAATGGCTTCTCTCAGTCATCTACCCACCCACAGATGCATGCAAAAAGCAGAAAAGCTTAGTATATGATGTACTAGAAGATTATGAACAGCAGTTTGCATTCCTGCTTGAGATGCAAGGGAACAATAGTTGGGTGTCGGTACTAAACAGGTGATTATTAAATACCCTCCCAAGGTTCCAATTTGTGCATGTAAATATGATTTATCAGACTATCAGCAACTCTTTCTCACTCTTTGCCAAGTTATTTTTAGTGATAACCCCAGATTATTAATTAGCTCAATCACAAATCTGCATGAGTGAGGTTGTCATGGTCAACTCAGTTTCCAAGATGGAGTTTCAAACACAGCATATTATCATGGTAATGGCTATCACTGCATCATCTCTGTCCCTGGCTCCAGCTCTCTGACACGTCACATGTGATATAACCCTAATATGGTTACTTAAATGTACCATAAGCTTAACTCTAAATTCAAGATAAACTGAGCCTGAGCCCGTGAATTGGCCTGTAGCTAAGAAGAGCTGCACATAAATCCCTAAACAACATGTTAAGGTAGAGATCTCTTGTTTATCCATTTCATGCTTTCTTAACATTTAATGCTCCAATTAATTTTTCTCCATATTAATCCACATGTCCTTTTTGATTCCCTTGGATTATGTTTTCTGGATTTATGCTTTCTTGATTTTTTTTTTTTGATCCATGAAGAGTAAGATCTCCCTAGTTCCACAGAATTATAATTATCATAGTTATTTCTTTCCCACAAGACTACAGGGAAAAATAATTTTTTGCTGTTAGACACCTACAATGCTTGGAGCATTATTTTTCTACCATATATTTCTTTGTTTGCTATGTAGAGGCTTATAAAAGCAAATTTCAGCTTGCATTAAAATTTGTTGAACACCTTTAGCAGTGCATGGAACATTACAACTAGCATATGCCATCCCATGATATTTCTTTTCGTACTCTGCCTGTGGAAAAAATCGTATACTGTAAACATTCATTTATTAAATATTAGTGAATGTTAGATGTGCGATGACATATTTCTTGCTAGCTCAGGGCCAAAAGCTAGTGCCCTATTTGCAAGATATTATTCAGCTTACCTAGTGAGTTCCTAAGCCATGATCCATTTAAGCCAAATTGATATTATTTTTAAATGTTTTGCCATTTTCATTAAATTTTTGTTGTAAAATAAAGAATACCAGGAAAACTATCAATTTTTGGAAGCACGCAAGTATTGATGCAATAGATTTCATGCCCTTGGAATAATTTTTACAATATATACATTTTGAGCAATTACAGAAACAATGTTTACCATGAATTCAGAAGTCCTTAACTTTTTCATTCTGTAATAATGATGTGAGGATCTGTCTTTTCATAGGTTTTGCATTGCATAGACAAAGCACAGCAAAGGCTTAAAGACATGAGACTAATATGAAAGGGTTTACTTCTCATGTAATGTAGTAGCAAACGCTAATGTAGTAGCAACTTTCATAGCTTAATGTCCTTTTGTTGGTATTTTTGTATTAATAGAAGCAACTTGACCAAATTCCAGTGCACGATCAGTATTGTTTAATTCATGTGCAAAAATATAAATGTAATCAAAAGATACTAGTAACCCTGACATTTTTCAGCTTTAGCAAACTGATTTGTATAAATACATTTTTTTTGTTTAAAAATGAGCTGAAAAATTCATGTCAGAAGTCTTCAGTAAGCAATTAGATCTTACGAAGTATTTCTTGATAAGGAGGCAAAAATCAAGTGGCATGAATTTACATAGGCTGCAGTTATTGAGACAAGGATTCGTGGGAAAATAAAAAGTACTGTATAGGAAATATCCTTGGTGCTCACATAGAAAGCCTTTCCCTATTACTCTACTGTGTAATAAATGAAAACCCCACACATTTGACAAAACAAAGGTAAGCAGAAGGAAAATGTGTCCTAGGAGAGCGTGAGTGAGCCCAGACCCAGAGGCTATTCCAGATCTGTTAGCACAACTGCCTTTAGACCTCGCCACACAGCCAGATGTTGCTACTAGAGTCTTCCCAAGCTTGGCATCTGGGGCCTGCCATGCCCCAGGAACGGCCTGGGGTGCTACCCCCCTCATTAGGGTAGGTGCACAAACATAAAGGCTGAGTGAATTGCTTCTTGTCTCAGCTGAAAGATCTAATTTGCATCAGAGTGTAGATCCTCTAGACCACAAATGTGAAATAGTTGAGTAAAAGTGCCAGAGATTAAATATTTTTCACTATATATAAAAACATGTACATCTGTTAAAGTTGATTTCCCTTTTTTCTATTGGTAGAAGCTCTTCACACACACACACACACATACACACATGCACACACACACACTTCCCCCAGACTTCAGGCTCTGTGTAGTAGTACTTTTTCTGAATTTATAGTAATTTGTAGTGGCATTCATGAAGTTTGAAAATTGTGTATATTTTCAGGCTGAATCTTACGAGGTTCTTGTAGCCTTTGCACATGAGATATCCATCACTGGCTGCTGTATTCTGTCCTAGACAGATAGAATTTCACCCACACAATAGGGATACTGAGCAGTAACTGTAAGCCAGATCTTCAGCTGGCACAGGCACCTCTATGCTTAATCAACTTCAGTGTGAAGCTATGCCAGTTTGTACCAGCTGGGCATTTAGCCCTTTGTCTGCCCCCACATAAAAACTGTGTTTATCTGCTTTTATTGAAGCTTTACATTTTCCATGTGAGCATAAGTAACATTTTCACTTTAGAGCCAAAACTGACTTTTTATTTCATTTCCCATTTCTGCTCCATCTCCATCCATCTTGAGAATTAAATGCACACAGGGGAGGGTAAGTAAACTGCTTAGGAACATCTGGGATGCATAGAGTCTCTGTTTCAATCTCCAGAGAGAGCAACCCATTTGCACAGTATGTCTGGTGAACTCAGAACTATTACTGGAATCAGTGTCTACTTCAAAGATTTAAGGGGATATCCTAATATTGCTGTGCTCCTTTCCCTCTAACTTTAGCCCACCTTCAGTGGCTGCTGTCTGAGACCAAATACATCAGTAAAGGACAGATGCTATAGGAGTGACAATGGACTTGATGTCTGTGCCAAAATCCTGAAGTAGCTGTGTATTTGCAAGTTTCTGCATCTCCCTGCTTCAGACTGGATGAGATTGCTGTAAAGTCAAGTCTGCTTGTGCAAACCCGAATACATGAGCAATCATGTATCCACCAGTGCCATTGATTTCAACTTCAGTGTCTAAGTGCTCACCACATGAGTAAGGCTTGAACATAATAGCCTTCTGATAGTGTTCCAAGTTTGGGGGGATATATGAAGGTTAATTGAAGCTACAGACTTGGCAACTTGCCTCAAATGGCTGTGTGCCATGGTGTTTGGGGATTTTAGCTGTTATATGTATAAGTAATTGCTCTTTACCAAATGCTTTAGGGAAAAGAAAAATCACCAAATCTAACAATTTAACATAAAAAACTCTCCATACAAAAAGCTAAAGCAAACCAAAACCTTCAATTTATGCAAGGTATGCCTTGGAACTGGGACTGTAATCTAGCACCAAAGACTATGTTCCTGCTTCTGAAAGCATTTATCAGCAAATTATTGCCTCAATAGATTTAATCTTGCTGTACAATAATGATATTGTTGAGAAGAGCCAGGCTCATGTTGCATACCTGGAGACCTGGCATACAAAAAGGCAGCAGGCATGCTGAGCCTTTTTAAGACCATACTTTTCCCATCTGTCTGTCCTTCCCCAGCACTGAGGGTTACTGGTCCCATACCACGTTAGCAGAACAAAATGTGTGCACCAGCCACTCTAGGAGAGGGTTTAATATCCAAAGATTCAGCAGATCAGATATGCTGGGTTAAGCATTAATGAGTCAAGCTAACATGGTGAGTTCTGAATTGTGAACTGAAGGAAAATGTTCATTTCTCCCATCCCTGCTATGCAGGTCATAACCTCCGGCAAAGGAGTCAGGTGGACAGTCAGAAAAATAGCGTTTAAGTGACTGATACTAAATCCAACAGAGTACATCTGGTAGGGCCCTTAACAAATACTGCCAAAGAAGGTGAGTTTGAGTTCACATGATGGGCTTCAGACCTATCTTAAAGCAGTAGATCTTCTCCCAGCCACTGCCTTGAAGCAGTGGGGCAGAATGGATTTCTAGGCTATGTTATTGTTGCTCATATTTTAACAGCTGAAATACTTTCAGTCAGAGCCTGATCATCTGATAATGTATAACAAGAATATATTGAATAAAGATATTGATGTTACTGTAATTGGAGATAAAAAAGGGAGTGCTTTGAGTTGAAACTTCAGAGTAAATACTAATCAACACATTCCCAGGATTTAGGAGTATCCTTCGGACTCTGGCATCAGGAGAATGCTATAAAATCAACTTCTGTCTCTTTCTGAGGATGGCAGCATTAGCTCAGCTGTGCCAGTCTGACTGCAGCAGTCAGCAGAAGTTGTGTATGCAGCCATAGAACTGCAACAGAGTCTGATCATCATCCTGATGAAATTACACTGATCTAATTTGCACGCTGTGAAGACATTTGGCACTGGCTGGATCCGAGCCGTGACATCTTCATTGGAACTAAAAGTACACTAAGAAGTGACATTACATTTCATACTCTTTTGTGCCAGACTGTGACATTTCTTCCTCTTTAAAGGCATTATTTCAAGAACATTTAATTTGGCTTTGATATGTCTGCCATTTTGCTATGCAGGAATGTACTGAGCCAGAAAAGCTCAGCTGTAATAAAGTTTGGCACCATCAGCCCACCATATACCTGCACCATCCTGTGCAATTTAATTGGCATTCAGTGGGTTGATAAATGGATTGGCTTAATGAGACAATATACGTGACATATGCAGGACTCTCCTGAGGAATAAGATTCATTTTTGCACTTCACACATCAACATGCTACAGATACCAACACAGTCACCTCCAGCAGCTGTGCTATAACCAATGACATGCCTTCCACTGTGTTGACCAATATCTCTGCTATCTCTCAAAGTAGCTTTACATTATTTGCCATTTAAGTGTTTTCTTTTCTGAATTTTTTCATCATCTTTCTGATTGCAAAAATAAAGCAAGATACTGAAAGTGCCTTTGAAAGCTCCTGTGTAGAATAATATCCATATTTTTTTCTGGTATAAATCGATAGCATATCTTCATGGCTTTCTGAGGATTTGTGTCTCCATGTTTAGAAAATACTTCTAGTTGTAGTTTGAATACAGTATAAGTAAAAACTAAAAATATTCAGTAAAATATGCATAAAAGTAAAGATCTATGTTATGCGGTTTTAAATTACTATGTGTAAGCATGACCAATTCTACTCAAAGACTCATTTATATGGAAGAATTAGATTAATATTAGAGCCGTCTCTGAATCGAGTGTGAACATGAGGTTGTCTGGGAAGTTGCAGAGTAGCTGAAAAAGGGGAGCATTTCAGTGCTATTACAAACTATTACAAATAATTACTGATTGCTGAAAATGTTTATTCAGACTTTTTTTTTCCAGAACAAACCTAATTTTGCCTCAGTCAGGAATGAACAAAAGAGCATCAGTAACACCAGGGATCTGGTCCAGTGTTTAAAAAACAGTAGTTTCATGGTAGATCTTTGAATTTTGACTCTCAGATGTAACCATTAATGTAATTAATGTCCTTTGATGTTTTTAGCAGTCCTGCTTCTTGGGGTTGTAGATCACTTAAGAGTTAGGATTTAACAAAAATCCAGAGGGCTAATCTGTCTTGCATGGGCAAGAGAGATACACGCCCAGTTTTCTGGGATTTTACAAAGTCTTGGAAAACAGAGATAGAAAACATTAATCCACTTACACAACACACACACTGACTTACTTTCTTAGCTGACTTAAAAATGTACATATATATCTCCCTTATTTTAGAAAAAAACCCATTCAGTATGACCAAATTCTCAGTTATCATTGCCACCAGGATAATGAAGATAAAATGCAAATAGTTTTATTGGTCTTTCTTCTCTAGTCTAATTCTGAGGGCCAGATTCAGATGCTTTAAGTGAACCAGTTTTTTATCAAGATTCAGAAAGGAATCATTAACAAAGAGCTGGAAAAAATAGTCAAAATCATGTAGGCATGAAGAAAACGGAGAGCCAGAGCACTGTTTGCCTGTCTTGCCCTTGAGAAATTATATAAGGATTTTCAAAGGAACCTTAGGGAATGAGGAGCCAAACTCCTGCTGAATGTGCATGCGTACTAATAATGTTAAATTCCTTGTTTCTGTTGGAAACAAACTCTAGTCCACATACCCAAGAATGTACAGACTCACACTACAGGAATGGCCACTACTTCAACCCGGAAAAGAAAATTTGGCAGAGGCCAAGAGGTGAGTGAGGCTGCAGCTGGCTGTTGCTGGGCTGTGCTCTGGGCCATCACAATACCTGCCGCTGGCTTCTTGTCCATAAGGTGGAAGAAACCCACGTATCACTGCCTCAGATTTCAACTGGGTGCCAGTTTGATGCTTGCAATTCTGCTCTAAGGAAAGCCTCATACATGCAAATAAGCCCAAGGAAACTAAAAAATGAAACGGTGTGTGACAGTTTCTAATTACTGCGTAAAAACAACATATGGAAACTTCATTGTCCATTTCATCCCTCAACATGTACTATCAAGTTAGATTTCTTTTGCTCAATCATTCTCTCTAGAGCATTTGGAGCTGTTTCACTTGTATTATATGGAGAAAAACAGCACTTGATATGAGCAGTGTGATGATTTTACTTTCTCTGTCCGAGCTCATTAATCTCATGGAGGGTTTAAAAAAAACAACAGCCTTACTGGGTTGGCAAAAATTGTAGTGTGCCAAAAAAGAAATAATTTCTAAATTCTTTTTCAGAAATATTCCATCCATGGTAATGAATCATACTTGAAAATATGTAAACATTGAGAAATAGGGGAATAATGTGGTATTTAAACATAGCCATGGTAAATGCTATGAAGTAGAGAACATCACTTAGTGATCTGTGTTAATGGGGTGAGTAACTGTAGATCAGTGAAGGAATAGGAAGAACGACTTCTTTTTCTGTACAATTAAATAGGAGGAAGTATTCTTCTAAGCTTTTAAGTGTTTTCTCCTAGATTTCAAACTGAAGTATTTGTAGTGGAGGCATAAGAGAAAATTTAGAGGATATGGTTGGGTCAAAGGAACAAAGCATACATCGAAGTCCCATTTTCTATGAGCAAAAGTCTTGCAGCCTTCCTTATCAAGCCCTGTGGCCACAGAAGCAGAGAGTCAGTTAATGAATCAGAAAAAAGCTGGTTACCAGATGTCCTTACTTATTAACACACACATCGCATTCTGTAATGGCATTCACTAAACAATCTGTGTGGAGCAGACTCTGCTCTCTTTAAAGTCCCTTTTTCAAAAAAACCCTTCTAACTTTTCTTCCTCTGTGATTGATTTCAGGTTAGCTGTTGTTTAAGACGCTGCCAGGCATTTTGTCTAATTGAAATTTTTCCCCTATTCTGAAGGTTCCTGAGGTACCTTGCAAAACAAAACTGTTTTCAGTATTTATTCTTTTACTCTTCCTTCTAAAATGATAATGAAAAAAGAAAAAATAAATAAAAAAATATTAACTTAAAAGCAAAGCAGGAGAGAAACCAATTCTCTTTGATGGGTTTCCACTGCTGCTAATTTTAATGCCACCCATTGTTCAGCTCTGCAGTCTAATTTTATGTTAATATCCTGAAAGTTGTCAAATCTTGGCAAAACCTATGCATAAATTACACAGAAAGTAGCTCACAGGAGGGGGAAAGTAATGACTGTCATGGTTAGCCAAACCCATTAATAGTCTGACAAGCAATAACCCAAGAGCTCTGGTCAACTGCTGCAGACATCTGTGAAACTTTTGCAATTAATTTTTTTTTGGAGGAGGTATCAGCTGTGAAATAGCACATAAGTGACTGATTATTATCAGCTCTGCTGGTGAGGGCAGAACTGATCAACTCCAAGCATTCATCCTACCACATTATTGGCTTACGAATATAAAAGTTTTATTTTTCCTTATTTTTGAGGCACTTTAATCTCCAGAACAGGAAAAGGAGGAGTAGTTGTACATGAGTAGCACTTATACATCATCTTTCATATCATCATTTTCCAAAGAACTTTACATAGGTCATTAGCATTATCTCTGTCTGTAAAGTGAAGAAACTGAGGCAGAGTTAATGTCTGTGTGCTCATGCACATGACAGAACATGAATGAGGCAGACAAATGGATAGAGGAACTTTCCTGAAGTCAGATATTAAACCAGAGATATGTCTGCTACATCAGGCACTGCTCTATAAAGCTGTAAGGTCACCTATTTAAAAGCTGGAAGGAGCACACTGTGCTGAGAACAATGTAGCTATTTGGTCAATTTTTTTATATCAAGTTTTTGATCAAACAATTTCCCCGTAATTTTAGTTTATAGGCTGAAGGGTCAGCTGAGATCTGTTCCATGATTCCTCATGAATCCAAAATTCATGGGGGAAAGTGCTTTATAATTGGATTGACCTGGTAGAGGTCTGCTGCACCGAAGTGCAGGCCTGTTAAAATTGAAAATGCATGTATCCAACATGACTGACATGCTCAAAAGTAGCCCCTGGATCTGAAGAGTGATTTGCCCTGTTGCATTATTGTGCCTGGCTTTTTTCCTGCTTTTATATAAAATCTAAAATCCTGATAAGCATTTTTCACTGGTAAACTGTATTTTTATCCTTAACAGGATACCATTACTGGAAGTTTTGACTGGATTAATGCTATGTACTTCCTTAAAAGCTTTTTCTTATGCAAGGAAATTCTGTTTTTCTTTAAGTAGATGGTTTGAAATGTCTCTCTATTTTTCATTGTCACTGCAGTATAAAATAATCCGGTAGATACTAAAACCAAAAGCAAAACCTCTAAAAATCCTCAGGCACCCTGATTTATATGGAATCCTATACCCCTAAAGAAAAGAATTGCGCTCACCAGTATTAATGAACAGATAATTAACATGATAAAATACATGGGGCATATAAAAGTGCAGCCATATCTTATGTTTTGACTACAATATAGACCTTAATGTACTGTTATAACACAGCCATTACATTTCAGATCTTTAATTTTCGTACTTCACTATTTTCATTCTGTGTCTTGAACTGTGCTAAAGCTTAGTGGACAAAACAGAATAAGGAGGCACTTTAGGGTGTATTATGAAAAAAAGAAATGTTACTCAAAGAATGGGATTTTTAAAACCAAACTTATCTTGGAAAACACAAGAAAGAGGGACATGCTAAATGTAGCACATAAACTGATGCCCACAGTCTGGAAAACAAGTTTGCTACCGCCTTGGGACACATAATTTTTAGAAATAATGGACCATTTGGCAGTTCTGCACATGTCACCAAGCATGCTTGGAAACACCATGGGCTTTGCTTTATTAATATACATGATTTGAAATAAATTCCCTCTGAAATGCTAGAGAAATCCTCAAAACAACTAATTCGTGTGACCTTTCATTATTTAAGACAGCCTTTATACTCAGGCTGTCCTGTGCTCTCAGAAAAGAGAAATATTAGCTAGTCTACTGTTTTTCATCCCCAAACTCTGGCAGAAAGCAGTTCTGTGGGATACATTGCAGTGCACAGATGGGAAACTATCTATGGGCATTTACTTGAGGTGCTGCCTCATTCCAATTAGACGAAAGATAAAGGAAAACAGAATCTTGATCTTGATTCTGTGAACCACTTCAAAGTGAATTTAGCAGACCTTCCCACCACAAGGAATCTGTTTCTAGCAGGATAGCACTGTCTTTTCTAGAAGGGTCCTTGAAAAGAACCTGAGCAGCAGCAGTGGCAGGGGACAGCTCAGACACTTTCCGCTGTGCCGCAGTCAATGCAGTTCTGGAAATCCTAAACGTGAACATAATTAGTAGAGGCAAAAGAAGTAGTGAGGTGCCAGAAAACTCTGCTCCCCAAGTCCAGCCGTATCCATGGTGCAGTAAAGCGGGTGAGAGGGAATACCGCTTCTCAGTTTCTAGGAGCTTTAGCTCTGCAGAGTCCCCTCATTCCGAGAGTACAATCTGTCATTGTGCTCCACTCTGTGAGGAGACCAAATGCCTGAAGGTGCCCTTCTGCCCTTGTGTATCTCTGCAAAGACATGGACACAATTTAACTTTTAGTTCCCCAACTGAACTGATCCTTGTTATTCAAAAGCCCCTTTTCTTTTGACCATAGGATTTTTGGAGGAGAAGGATTTGAAGCACCCCCTTTTTTGCCCTTTGGCACAGAAACTTCAATGGAATGTTTAGGTTGGACAAAGGCCTGCTCGGAATTAATATAGCTGCACTTTTTGTTGAGAAACTTATTAATAAATTAAATGTGAATTTCTTCTTTGCCAGTTTATCGATAAGTAACTATAAAGCAGGAAAATGAATAAATTAGATAAAAAAAACAATAATGTAAAAAAAGTTTATATTTTTACATATAAATATATATATATATATATATATATATATATATATAATAAAACATGGACAAGGTCAGAAAGAATATCAGGTTTTCCCAGCATCAAGAAGATGAGTGAAGGGGATATTCCATTAAAAAAATTCTGGTTATTTAAACTAGATAATTATTGTTTTCCCCCTTCCCACCTTTCTTCCCTTTCATGAAGAGAAGATCAAGATTTTGATTTTCTTTTTTGATCCACACTGATTTCTACACCAGTAAATTAAACTTACTTCTGACTGCTCTCTGGCATATGGTGCAGACTGGCCCATATCCATGCTATGAAACTGTCTCACTGTCCAAAGGGTGTTTGTGTTCATGCTACCTATGGGGAAAGGTCCTTGAGAATTGTTTGGAGCTGCTGTAGCTGGTAAAAGCCAGGAGTGTGTCAGGGACTCTTTTAACAATTTAACAGTGTAGACAATCAAATTCCAGTGCTTGGAAGCATTTCCCTGGCACTTTTAAGTCTACTAGTCTAGACACAGCTACTGTGGTCAAAATCTGCTTCCCCTGTTCACGCAAATAACTCCAGTGAAGTCAGCTGTGAGATTGGCTTTAAAACAAGAATTCTGTTTTGCAAATGATTTCAAGCATTTGGCCTTCATTCTACATTGGGGAAAAAGAAAACCACCCACAACCTTGAGCTTTCAAATTTTTAAAATTAAACAACATAACTGAGAACTATCCAAATAACCAAGTGGCCAATATGTTCATCTAGAATGAAGGGGCTCATGTTGAAATCTCTATTTTCTCTAAGTGGGAAAAGCCTGCTCGTGATAAGTCATATTCCTGATGAGTTTGGGAATCCAATATATGGGGAATTCAATACATCAGGAATCCTGGTGCTCCAAATCGTTGGGGTTTTTTTAACATTAGAATGAAAGCTTAGCCTGAAGCTGAGGAAATTCCAATAACAGAATACATTCACTATGGAAAAAGTGTTTTGTTAAAGATATCCTGGTAATTTACAGGATGTGATTCCGGAAGATCAAACCACCACCCCACCTGCCCCAAAACCAAATCCAGAATACAACCCTGATCCCGACTCAACTCAGCCTAAACTACAACAATGGCTACGATATTTGCCTAAGTAATGTCTCATCCCAGAGCTCACAGGAGTTCAGGCAGGTCAGAAATTTTCTCAGACAAAAGTTATTCTTTTGTAACTAAATTAACTTGTACATGAATTCAGTTAAATAAAAATATGCAAAAATATACCAACTTTGACAGTAATGTTTTAGACAAAATACTGTAAAGCATTTGATAATCTTTTCAAGTATAAAATATTGAGCCTTTGTTTTGAAAACATTTTCGTTTGACTTGCATCTCATAGAAGAAAATTAGAAAATAATTACATATATTACTATATATACTCACACGGAAGATATAAACTGAGCAAGCATCTTAGGATTTGGGTCAGAATATTTTATTTTGATTCTTGCTTGAAAAATGGGTGTTTTCAGTTTGCACCTTTTATTCCCAAATGAAAAATAAAATATATCCCAGCTTTAATAAAGTCCTTTTTAATGGTAGTATAGTGTTTGTGCAGAAAGTTAATATTCTGGAAAAATGATGAGTGAAAGAATATTTGTTACAATTCTCTGAAAAATATTTTAATGTAATTCAGCTCTTGCTAGACATGCATTTTCATTATGGTTTTCCATATGTCAGCTCAGATTCATATTTATTTACTTCAGTTATTTTCTATAATGTCTCCATATAGAAAGAGGAGAAAAATACATCATAACTGTAATATTTTGGAAAAAGGACTTAATTTTTAATTGAAAAAATACCTCTAAATGGAATATTATTTGTGTAAAATCAGTTTAAACAGCACATACTGGACATAACAGACCATACATTAACTTTCTTTAGAGACACCTTCCCACAGATGTTGTTGGCCTCATACAAAAGCATCATAAATACAAACCCCATGCAGTTCATCCACAGTCACATATTAGACTCACATTCTGTGTGAGCAATCACATTAGACTTATCTTTTTGGAACTTTTGGGACTTCACACTGTAAACTGTAAGCACACCCTCGTGCACCTTGCATGAAGCTGTTGCTGATGACACTGCTAAAGCAGTGAGAACGTGACCTGAACCCTCTTATAGGTATTGGTGCACACGCTGTGGCTGTCGAGAGACTGTGCATGACAAGTCAATCTCCGTAGGCATGGAAACCCCCACTCCAGGACAAAAGTAGGCAGTAGGTCTACTAAATTTACTAATTAGTGAAAGGATGGAGGAAAAAATAAGGTGAGCCTCCTGAAGAGAGAGGACAGAAAAGAGGCTGCTGTGTTTCATGCTATTCACTTGTCTGATTCAGAGAGCACATGGGAAAGGGGATCTTGCTCGTTGGTGCAGTTGTGTGATATTCATTCCTTGGGCAAAGAGCTGACTGATGGCTGCTCACAAATACCCCATTGATACACAGCTCAGCTGATTTTGTACTGCCCTCCTAGACTCAGGTGTTTTATTGACACCTGCCTCCAAAGAGAGGATGATGGTTGGATATGGCTGTGGGATACCTTCAGCAGCACCCAGCATTGAAGAAAGGATCATGGTGTTGCTGTAGCCACACAGACGTGGGTCTCCCTCTTTGGAGTCAGCCAGGGACAGAGCCAAACCCAAATCTAAAATGAAATATATTAAGGGCTTTTTCTGGTTTTGGTGGTTTTTTGTTTGTTTGTTTGTTTGTTTTTTGTTTTGGTTTTTTTTTTATGTATGTGATTTTAAGCTCACATATTTTCTCTGTAATGTGATCGTGCTGTATTTCACATCATTTTAGGCAAAGATATGAATGATTTAGAGAAAAATACCCACTGAAGCCTACAATGTTTGCCATTGGTAACAGTGTAGACTAAGACAGTTCATGAGTTCTGATTTTTTTAAAAATTCTAATGATCTCAGTTGACAAAATACATTAAGCAAACTGGTAAATCCATTTATATTATAGTACAGGACTTTCAGAATAAAAATGCAGGTTGGATTGAAAAAATGTCAATCATCTTTGGACAAGGCTTAAAGGCTTATGTTTTCTTTATTCTTTTGTATGAAAATACTTAGAAATCCAAATACTACTGTGAAATGGAAACACTTTGGAAGGAAGTATCCATCATTAAAAGCAATATAGAAAAGCTGAAATATCAAGGTTACATACAATACAGCTAGAATGGATGCACAGTGTCTTAATACAACAGCATTCTAACATTTTGATTTTCTTTTTTCACAAATGAAGATGTATTATAACATCTGGAACTAGTAGATTGATTGATTCGTTGTTACCATCTATAGGAACAATTATATAAGTATCAGAAATCCTTTTACATTTTCAAAATACACCTATCTGCCTCCTCTTCTCAGATATATTTTAATATTTAAAATATATGAGATCAGGTGCTCTCAAGTACTCACCTTCAGTCTACTGGACTTCAGAAATGTTTGACTGAATTTACACCATGATAATTGAAAATAGAACGAGGTCGTCTTACTACACAGTTATATAATTTTTCCTACAATTTAAGAAATACAAACTAATCAAGGTCTCTTTCAGATTTTATTACTTAGTAGGAGCGGTCTTATTTACTGCTCATCTCTCCTAATTCTCATTTATTTCTTATTTATATCTTCATTAATTATTGTTTAATTCATTAGGTCAGAATGAATAATTTTTATCCTCAAGGTCATTAAATGCATGTTCAAATTTGGTGTTTGTTTTTTTGGGTTCAACAGTAGGTTTTGGAATGTCTGAGAAGAATGATGTCCTTGCAAACTTGTTTATCAGTAATTTTCAGACTGATATGTTTTTAATTATTAAAATTTAAAATAGACATTATTCAACACATATTTTATGAGTTGTGTGTTTCGAAGTCAAATATTCTGATTTGGGGATGTGGATCTCAAGAACTTCAATCTAAAGTTAATCTTTGTAAATCAGCCTAGAGTGGATTAAAATGCAAGAAAGGAAAAAACCTTACTACAGGTTAATGAAATGGACTGAATCTAATCCAAAAGAAACTAAGTGATTATAAATTGAAGATTACTGCAACATAAGTCCTCTCTAATCCTTCTATAGTTGACATTGGATGTGTGACTTTCTAAAGGCAGGTCTATTAGAGTTTAATTCCTTCAGTGATTTTTTTATTATTATTTTCTAGAGCACTGAATTGTCTTATATAACTAGTTCACTGCAGTTCTTATAGGATTTTAAAAAATCCTTTTCCACTTTGTTTATAACTCATAGAGAAATCTGTACCTTGGTTATTTTAAAGAAGAGGGCCGAGTATTTTTTTTTTATTATATTTAAAAGCAAGAAAATTTCTTTTCCAACATCTTTCCCCACATTTCTTTCCTTAAGCAAATTAAAAGAGTAAGTTAATAGAATGAAATCTTCCACGTGTCTGGTTTTGATTCCAAAAGCTCCTACCAGGTTGGGTGGGTTGGATGGGGTGGTGTTGGCCATGTTTGCAGTCAGGACACACCACTGGCACATGTGGAGCTTGCTTCCTCTCCCACAGGCTTGCTCTCCAGTCTGCTGAAGGGCAGTAAATCCGGCCCTTCACTCATACAAGTCTCAAGGAAAATAAGTAATAGATTTATTGATGGTATTCTCATTGAATTTTATTGGATTAAGAGAAGATTTAAATAATGCAAGAAAAATTGGTTCATTTCAGAACAAGATAAAGAGTAATAGGAGTGTTTGTACAACAGCAGTGCAGCAGTGCCGTATCTCATGCTTACCAGATCTGTGCAATTTTGCTGATTGCATCGAAGCTGAAGTCAGAGGGGTTAACAGCCAAAACTCTCAGCTGTAACTGGGTGTTTTAGAAGTTCATATAAATGAATGTAAGTTGTTGCACTAACAGAAAAATTAGCTACATAACTATTTTACAAAAATTTTTACTTTTTGTAATAATGTGCACAGAAACAATAGTGAATTTAGAAAATTCTGAGAAGAAACTACCATGTTAGAATTCTCACTGCAGTGAAGATATAGAACCAAGACCAAGCACACATGATTAAGATACTGATTTTGTTCTTATATCTTTAACTGTCTGTGATATTCCAGGTAAGATCCTTAACCTTTTATTCTCCGGATTCTCCAACTATTAGTTAAGATTATGGTGCTTCAGTATTTTTGCAAGCTGTTTTTTTTTTAATCAGTACATATGTGTACATATAAAGTGTGTCATATTCATCTTTGCTACTTTTCATTTCTGTTGCAATACATAGTATTTTTGTTAAAGAGGTGATTTTCTTATGAAGGTTTGATTTTAATCCACGTAGGGCACTGCCTGTGATCTTGACAGCATCATTGGCAGTATGTGTTAGTAAAAATAAAATCTGACCAGCACCAGCATATGACAGGCTAAATATTCGTTGGAGAATTTTCAGAATATGTCCTTCTGGATGTCCAGAAACCTTATGCCCCATGCTCCAGAAATTCTATAGCTATTTTGCAGGTGGAAGGAGGAAGAAAGAAGACACTGTTGTTAAAGTTAAGTTAAACTGCTCCTTTCTTTGGTCTAAGTAAAGATTTTATAAACAAGGAATGCAGAATGGATTTATAAACAGAGATTTATAAATAAGGAATGCATATTATAATAAAAAGTAATCCAGGTTCCACTAATATCTCTGACACTCCTAAGAGGAATAATTTCCTTGCTTAATCCAGTGAAATTTCTAAAACTGATGGCTCTTTCCAGACTGCTTAGTGCAGACCAGTTCTTTGTGGCTATCAAACAGGCTTTGTATCATCAGAGGAAATATTTCTGCCTGGTGTTAGGGTGCTGGGATTAGTGTGAAGGGCAAGCAGTAGGAATTTAATCTCACTAGTATTCTGTACATGTACTCTCAATGCAAAGGCATAACTAACTTCCTGTACATCAGGAAACTCACTGACGCAACAAAAAACCAACACATTAAGCATTTTAAATCTCCAGAGCAACAGACATGGTGATGGGTGACTCATACACAACTAGTCAGCTCCGGAGTAATCCCCTGAAATAAACTTTAAAGTGATAGTGGCTGTATTCTTTATTAGAAGCTCTCACACCTGCAATTGACTTGATGACATCTAAGATCAAGACCTTAAGGGTTTCTTGAATGTAATCTCTCTCACAACAGAGTTTTGGTGTGTCACCTCTGATCACCATCCACAGTATATTTCATTGGTTATTCATGGCCAGAAACCATACCACACCAAGCTGAAGGTTTGAAGAAGCCTGTTCTACAGCAGCACTAGTTTTGGTGTGTTTTACAGATCCTTCTCCCTTAGCAGCAGTACTGCTGTGGCATCCATGGTCATCTGAAGGCACAGAGCAACATTCTGTCATCTGCATGACCAAGTGCCTATGCCTATTATGGTACCCCTCATTTGGTTATCATTTGACCTCCATTACTTCTTCCAATAATTGAAAAATGTCTCTGACAAGATGCTGCTTCATTTGATATAGTTTGCTGCAATCTCTTGTGTACGTTGTGTGCTTTTAGTCTGTTTTACAGAATATGAAAACAAATCTTATTGCCTCACGTTTAAACCAACAAAACCCAAGAGCAGGCTTGTCCTATTTTATTGATAATCCCTGTTAGTTTTTCAGAAGCATGAATCCCAAAGCCGCTGCATTGGAAGGCCAGAAAAGATGATTCCCTCTGATCATATCCACATACCTGATCTCTATTTAACCTACTAATATATCCCAAGAACTGTCAGTTTGAAGAATTCTTTGAAATGGCACAATCTGCTTTGCACATTTATGTTTTTGATTGTCACTCCACAGTCATCAACAACCTTAAGTAAACCAGAGTAAATACCAGAAAATAGATTTCTAAAAAAAATAGGAAATTTCCCCTTAACTTCTTGTCTTGAGCTCAAATGGTACTTCCTTACACACATACAGACAAATAGATATATGTATGTTTGTGTGCATGTGTGTGTGTGTGTGTGTGTGTGTGTTAGCAACACACTGCTTGGGACTTAGTAAAATCATAAATAAGATAGCATCTACAGAATTTAATTGTTCTTAAGAATTATGGTCAATGTAAAAGTGAAAAAAGGAACAATTCCTCCTCCAAGATGCTTTAAAAATATTATGGACCTTATTAATTATTTGGGATGAATTTTAGCATAACTCAGAGGGTTGTGAAATTTTTGGAAGCTCTCTCTTTGCCTAGCAAGGATAATCTTAAAGAATAATGAAGTGCCCCCGTAACCTTTTTTTGCTTCACCTAACAGTATAGTTAAATCTTCCATCATTTACAGAGATGTTCAGGTGCTCAGGACATAAAGCATTTTTCTGTAGAATCAGTGAATGCTGATTTACAGAAAGCAGAGAATCTGCCTAAGGTTTTGTGTCTCAGAGTGGAAGATCATCCATAATTTGGGTTTTAAAATACAAGATAAGTTAAGGGATATCAAGCTGTAGCATTGAACTCCTGAGATGGATCTGACTTAATTTAGACTGTATGGTTATGAATGCAGGGCAGTTATTAGTTTCCTGAACTTTTAGTCATTTTTCTCTATGAAAAAAAATGGCAATATAAATTCAATGACAAGAAATAAGAGTTCTGGTTCAAGGAACTGTTTAAAAAATACATACCCAATAACTGTTGAAGACATATAACCCTTTATAAAAACAAGCATGAATCTACAGTTCTTGGAAGTCCAAGCTTTTTTGTTACTAATATATCATGACCTTGCCCACATAGCATTTTTACATGCACTATCATTAATCATTAACACTATTAGAGATCCAACACAATATAACAAAATTAATCTCAATTTACTAAAACATTAACATACCAACAGCTACCAACTTTGTTAAATCATAACACTATGACAAAATGACTAAAACTCAGGATCAGTATAACATCAATGCAACTGAAGTTTGAATGTATTTCTACACATTTCTTTTTTGAAAAAATAGAAGAAGTTATTTGCTTTACTATGGTGACATTTTATTTTGTGATTAATTTTAAAATAACATTGTAAAAACTATAAACTCATTTTAATTTGACAAGTGTTTGGTAATTAATTTTCAAACAATGCTATGGGAATCTAAGAAGCACTCTTCATTTGACATGTATTTTATAATTTATTTTAAAACAATGCTGCACAAATCTGCAAAGGCATTATTCATTTGAGAGTTCATTAATTATGCAAATGAGTTGCAATTAACAAATCTGTTCTGAGGATGGCATTTGCATAATAATGAACTTCATGTTTGTGACATTATTTAATAAGATACCTTTGTGCATTTTTAAACAGAACACCCTTGTGAATAATTCGGATAAAAATGGACAACCAGTCTGTAACATTTAAACCTAAAACACTACCTAGAGCCCCATCATTAAAATAAATCATATGGCCTAAACTTTCTGTAATAAAAAGGTCTGTAAAAGCTGACCCTTTTATTAGCCTTTCCCTTCCAAAATAGAGACTTTATTTGTCATTCATGATGTTTTCAAAATGGTGCTAAGGAATAGCATTGGGAAAGAACTGGTATTTATCAAAACAGCTGGAAATAAACAAATGAATGCAAACACCTATTCATCATTACTGCCTATGACATAGATTGAGACTGCAATGATGGATTTTATTACAATCTTATATGCAAAGTCCTAGAGATGATCTTTTGCTGGCTCTATGCTTAGCAAATGGCAGCAGCATCAAAAAGATACTTTGGGCTAAATGTTATTGCTAAAGGAGAATGGGTGAGTAAAGATCTTTTGTTTACACCTCTGCAGCAGTGAGTTACAGCTCATTGCAACCCAGGATCTCTTCCCACACATCCCATGCAGAGCTTTGAGCCCCAAAGTTTTGCATAGTAACTGAAGGCAAGATTCTCAGTGTGAAGAAAATGGACTTCAGTCCATCATGAAGCCTTTGTGGCACCTATTTTTGTGTTTAGGCCAAGACAGTGTTGCTTGGCAACACTCTGGCAGAGTCTTGGTCCTCTGATGGAGGCAGTGAATCAGTGATTCAATGGATAAATTCACAGTGGCACCTTCTAGGTGCATTGCCTGAGAGCTCAGAAGGCTGGAAATCCTTAGATAGGGCTTGGATCATTCCCTTGTGCCAGTGACTCTCCTCTGGCATCTCTTGTATTTATTATTCTGCCGTCTGTCACTGATGAGGAAGTATTGTGCTGCATAGCTGTGTGTGAATTCTCCAGGACTCAGTCAAGTGCCTTGAAATGCACGAGACAGCAGCTTCCATCTGAGAAAGTATATGCAATAAAGGCAGGCAAAACCAGGATAAAGATATATAGAAAAACATGGAAGAAATGCCTGCAAAAGTTGCATTTCCAAATTCTATAGTATTTGGAAAAAACCTTAATTAGCTATTTTTGGTAGAATACTTTAAAGTAATGAGCAGGAGGGGAAAAAGGAGAGAGTATGAGAAACATTTTTATTGTTATTATGTTCTTATCCATATTTATACTCAGGGAAGTCCAAGATAATGATTTTATTAACATTAGCCTTTACAATGGTGCCAAGGAGTTTCAGTTGAGAATGATACTACTTGTGTCAGACAAGATACAGGATCTTCCCATCTGGGAGAACTTACAGTTGAATAGACAAGACAGAGAGAGGATTTGGGTAGGAGGGGATAAAACAGACAAAATGATGACATTTTGAGATGTCACATAAACACCACAACAATGTTTTGTACCTTTATAAAACTCAAAGAAATAGGGTTTTGTTTGGAGAAAAAAGGGGTATGGAGATGGGAAGCAAGAGAAAGGGAGTGTGAACAGAAAGGAGAGGCAGAATAAAGTGATGGTATCAAAGGGTTTGGAAAGGTACTCAGTTCTCATCGGGGAACAGTACATTCAAAAAATAGAAGGACTCCAAAAAACACTACCAACCACTAAATCATACTTAGCCATTGGCAATCCATCCCTTTAACTCCATTCCTAGTGGGATTTTACTCAACAGACCTCATCATAGAAAACCCAAACACATCCTACCTAAACACTTGAGCACTACTCTTAATACTTCCAGCCATGTCATTTACCACATCCTAAGCCTACATATATCCTTGCTCATGGACTTGATAAGTATGCAAAAATCATTCTCGGCAACATCTGGAGAAGGGACCTGCTGTTCACCCTCCGTGCTTTCTACGTGGCAATTAGCTGATGTCAACAGCAACTTTTGGGGTTTTGTTCTGTTTTGGTTTTGTTTTGTTTCTGTTTTGTTTTGTGCTCTTTGGTTTAGTCTTGTTTGTTTGGGGGGGTTGTTTGTTTGTTTGTTTTTTCTTTTACCAAGAGGCCCAATGTCTAAGATTTGGCATATACAAAGAACCTATGAATTAACATTTTCATTTCAGAAGGGATGACAGGAAAAATCTTGCATCTCAGCCTGTTCCATGAGTGTTGCAGTAGTGCAAATCTTCAAGACATCCCCAGCTGGTATGGAAGAGATCATGCTGTCTCTTTTTTGTGAACAATTGAACAGGCATTATCCCTTGATAGAAAATTAGTAGGGTAGGAAGTTCTAACAATGATCAAATGTCTTTTATTTTACATTATATGTGAATAGGTGAGAGTGTGAAAAAAAATTCAACGGATATGGTTATTAGATCATAAAATAATAACTCCTGAGGAGTGGCCATGTCACCTTGTTGCTGCCTTTTCCTCTTCTTTTTGTAACATTTGTACCTTTAATTGCTAGCTCCACTGCTCATATTTCTTCTGAGCATCCTTCTCAAGGTGTCCAGCCATGCAATGATGTCCCAGGAGTGTTTGGGATGCTGCTAGTGTTCCTGTCTTCCCTCAAAGCACACAGAGGCTGCTGTTTCTATCAGTGCCTGTCCCACTGCTTCAGTTTCAGTCTAGTTCCATTCACAGACTTTAAATGATTTTGATAATCTTCTCATTTGTGATCCTGCTGCCAGGAACTAGCACCTCACTGGAATTATTCTATGATGCTTTACACGGCCAATTTACAAATGCTGCCTGATAGCTTCTTGGTCTTTGTGTCTTTCCTAGCTTCTTACTTGCTGACAGCTTTAACACAGCTTTTGGATACCCTTTTAGTCAGCCAGTTATGTGCCATCTCCCTCATTCAGTATAAAAAGGGCAAGAGGTGACTTTCAGGAACTTTCTGACAGTATTAATTATTATTTTTCAGGAAATGGTCATGTTGATCGAATAATTTACTTGATTGTCAAATCAGTATTTTGTGGAGTTTTCTCTCTGTTTTATCTGAGATAACTCTTCAGGTGGGATTTCCACTCGTTATTGAGATGATAAGCAGAGCATTGCTATATTAACACAACATAAGTGAACCGTCTTTGGACAGTTTAACACATTCACAGATGTCGTGGTTCTTAAAACAGCTGGGAAGCTTTTGCTGTGTTATAAAAATTTGAGATTCTATTTCTAGTATTAAATAATAACCAAGGATCCTCTCCCTTCTCTATTTTGAAATCTCATTAACTGTTGTTCATACAATTTTGTCACACACAGAGTTAGAACAGTCTTGCATGTAGACTCATCTATTTATATTGATCATCTATAAAATACTACCTTCAAAAAAGACATATCTTTTTATTTTAGTTGCTTTTATGATTGCAACTTTTGCAGATAACTCAGCCTACAAGTACATAATTAACTAGAACTCAGTAGCCATGATATGATTCTTGCTATGTGGCACTTTTATTTTTGTTTTACCAAAGTAAAATTTTAGTTCTTTGAAAAAGAAATAGAATCTATTCCAAGATCAATGTAAAATGCAGATTTATCATTTAAATACTGTAGCACGATTGGATCAAGTAGCAAGGTTTTGGTACTTTCTCAAGATGAGCGTAAAACTGGATGTGAATGTCAGATTTCTGAAATTTTTAATAAATGTGATTTTTCTTCACACATAGAGAAAATATTTCTTAAAATTAATTTGTAGACAAAAGGAAGTAACATGCAATTAGACCATGTAAACATTAATTAATTCATGTAAAATAATTAATAGCTCAGCAATTGTTGTAGGAAAATAATGTATTAGCATTAGTCTGTTCGTGTTCAATTCTCCTTCATATGATTCAAACACTGGATAAGTCTAGAAGCTCTTGGGACAGTTTGTATTTCCTAAAGTCTCTTCAGATGAAAACACGACAGGAGTAACCAAATGATACAATACTGAAAATAACCGGGAGATTAAAAAGAAGATCTCAAGATCCAAGAATAGTGTCGTTAATCATTTGCTCTTATTTCATGGCATTTATTATTTACATCTTATATGTCTCTACAGAAACTTTGTTTTTAGTTCTCAATGTCTTGGAAGCTTAACAGAGAACGGGTACTTTTGCAATGGCCACTGACATGAAAATCTGCAGTAAAATACACACCCTGCTCTGGAGGTGCTTAGTTCTGCAGATTCTCTGGGACATTTTACTTAGAACAGGTTTGCAGAACTGGGCTGATGGAGGTTTCAGTTATACATTCTGGCTGGATCTTTAAAATATATGAAAGTATACACAATTGCCCAAGGGGAACAGAGGGCTGCAGTGTTAGACCTTACAAAATAAACCAAAACAGTCTTATGAAGACAGCCTATATAAACTATAAAAAATACAGGTGGAGGTAACACTGGTGCTCTTTAATGGGTACTTGGCTGGAGATGTGCACAGCGTTTTTGGTGTTTCCTTGTTGCCCATGAATGAGATTACTGAGAACTGTATTAGCGCTGAATATCAATACAGATGGGCATAGCCTATGTTGCAAAAAAAAAATGCCACACTTTTGTAAATTCCATAACATTGTTATTATAGGCTATAGCCTATCTACTGTGATAACAATATTTTGGGGGAGAGTGGGAATACTGAGGTTTCAGGAAAGCTGTTGTGGAAACAAAGGCCATGCATTCTGTAAGCTGCTGGGGAGAGGGAAATGAAAGGTTAAAGCTGAGGCTCTATAATGAGTTGACCATTTGACTGTAGTCTCTGGCATATTTCTACTGTGTTTCACTCCCAGCTATTGACCTTTACACTGCTAGATCGTGGGATTTCCTATCTGTCCTCTCTTTAACAGCACTACAAAGACCAGTCAGGAGTTTAGTACCAGAAAGTACTGTGAACAGATTTTGTAAGTAGCTGCTTACTAGCTAACACTACCCTAAATTTGAGGAAGTGACATTTATGAAGTATAAGATAAAAATAACTGATTTTTACCTTGTGTAGATAGAGACCCTTTTCACTGGTTTGTGCTATCCTCTTATTTGTACTGAGAGTGAAAGACAAATTCCCCTAGAACAATTGCGGTCTATTTTGTACTGCATTCCCCCATGAGTTGGCAATGCAATTGACACTTTCAAAGGTTTGAAAGCAATAGATTGACTAAAATAATTGAAAGGGCTTTGTTTTTCTCTTATGTACTCTTGAACTCCTATGTATTTCAAATGCTTGCTGCTGTAAAGTGAATGTACACCAGAGAGTATAATGAATCTTACGGGTGTCTAAGTATGTGTGTATAAGTCCTTGTTCAATCTCACTAGCTCTTTCAGTGAGATCTGGAAATCTCTTCTGTATAGTCATTAGTTTCCCATGGTTATCCCTTTTGAAAACTAAACACAGGAGGAAGAAAACAACCTTGGCCACATCCTATTTTTGACCTCTTTAAAATTCCTACATGCTTACTTGCTGTAGCACCAGGAGATGCTATTTTTGACCAAGCTGCATATAAGCATGAGCTGAATAATTGACAAGGGAAGAAACAAACAGTGTGCTATGTATTTGTGAAAGGACATACAGACACTGAATGCAGGAGGAGTTAAGGCCAGCTGCTGCAGTGGTCCTGCTGTGTGGCTAGATAACTTTCCTGTGGTATTCTGTAAATTTCTGTAACACCCATTCATAAGCAGCCTTTGAATCAGTGGAAAATTCTTACAACATGAACGTTCAGAGCAAGATATTGCTGGATTCAAAGTACATCCTTACTCCAGTTTAATGTCCAACTGTAATGTTCGCCAGTATTTCCAGAAGTTTCTCTTGAGTTATAGCTCTCCTATTTAGTTCTGTATCAGATTTTTTTCTACTTGCTTGACCACCACACTGTATTTTGTTCAACACATCATGAGTATAAGAGAGATTCCTCCTGCACAGATTGAGTTTGACTCTTCAGCATTGCATAAATGATCTGCTGTGGTGTACAGCGACTGTTTTCACTGGATGCTGCCAGAGCTTCTTTGTGGCACAGAGGAGGTAGCAGAAGGAAATACCCCCTTCCTTTGTACTCACAATCTGTTCTTGCCACTACAAATCTGTAATTATATAGGCTTGACTGTGGGCAATAGTTACATGGGAAAAATAATTTCTTTGACCTTCCTAGTACATGAATTCTTTCTGCTGGGTAATTTCAAGAATAAAAACTTGTCATTAGACTTGATCACTTGCAGAGCGTGTTATTCTAGACAGTATTTCAGTCTCCATCTTCACATCTCTAGTTGTATCAGTGTCATTGTTTTTATGACACATAATACTTATCTTCCTTAAATATCCCTTCTTTCCTTACTTTTCTCCATCTCTCATAATTCCTTTCTAATTTGACCATTTCCATCCTCATTCTCCTTTCTGCTTAGGATGATTACACTTGTGTAATCATTAAGAGCTTGTTTGAAACCTCTCTTATCCAACTGGACAGTGCTCCTAGAGGCTGTATAAATTTGTGTTTTGATTGCAGTCAGTTAAGCTGACCTGTAAAACATCTATTGCTGTTCTTTCCCCCAGTAGCATTCTTGTTTATCTCTTCAGGTATGCAAAGCTCTTGAAGACAGACAGGGCAAGGAATTTTCTAGGTCAGAATAGGTGCTCTGAACACACCATATGTGAAGAGCCTGTCTGGGTTTTTTGCAAAACAGGAGAAAACATAGTGAGTAAGGAAAACCCCATGCAATAGATTCATATAATCTATTACATGTATTTTGCCTTTAACGTGAATACAGTTCTCTTTGGTTAGTAGTAAAAAACAGATAAAAGATTATTTAAGATGCTTAGCTACAACTGAAATAAAGCACCTTTCTGCATTTTATAAATTCTACGCATTGAAACACCAGAAGGAGGAGGGCTTTTAATCTTGTTTCCATTCTTTATTAAGATGCTTTGTGTAATTAGTTGCATTTCTATTGGAATAAATGGTAATTTGGAATTCATCCAAATTGAAAACCTAAATGAAAAAGGAGCATTAGTGCTGGGTTGCATGCTAAAAGACGCAAACTTCTCTAGGGCAGATCTGTTCATGCAACTTGGCCCTGCTTAAATAAAATCTATAGAATCCATGTGGAATTTAAGAGGGAACATAGCACATAGGATGGATGGGAATGCAAAAGAAAACAGATTTTCAGCCAGAAGGGCAATTCACTTATAGTTAAATTAAAACCCCCTAAAACCAGAAAGAATAATCTATGCTATGTAGAAAGTTGGTTTTGAAATAAAAAAAAAAAAGCAGTCTATAAATAAATGCAAAAATATGACTGTGTGTTTTGCATTTTTGAATTGAGTGTGTTTCAGCAGTGACTGATACAAGTTGCCAAATGAAACTGTGCTGTATTCAGGTGACAGAATTATAAAAGTACTCTTGATGCTGCTGCAGGGTATACTGTGTCACTGCTTCCAATTATAAATTCCACTTTGCAGCTGGCTGTTTGTCCCTTTTAAAATACTTGAAAGGCATAAAATTCTCACCTATTATTCAGGCAGTTATTAATATTTTGCCTCCTGTCCTTTTTTTTTACAGCTAAAGATTTAAAAACATTAATCTGGGATGCACTCTTAGTGCTTTGGGGGAAAATGGCAAATTTTTGTTTAGGGAATTTGTTACTGATAATGCACATTACCTTTCTGGGGTTAAATATTTCATAAGGAGTTTTAGTGCACAGGCTTGTGTACATGAACAACAAGCACACAGGACATGATGGACTGGAATGCCTCTGAAAGAGCTGTCATAGTCCATTGTGTCAATCTAAGAGCTGGGGTGTGCTTGAATAAATTTAAAAATTCTTGGTGTTGGTTCTGGTGACATTTTGTTTGTGGTGTGAAGAATCCAGGTAAGGAAAGCAGAGATTATAGAGTCTTGATACTTGATCAGAAATAGCTCACTGGTTGGAACTGGTTTCCATAATATGCCTCATAAATAATGCATTGCTCACTTGACTTTCAATGCCCAATACTCTCCTTAAAGCCAGGGTAACTGGGCTTTTGGAACATGATCCATGACGGTTTATAAGACAAATCCAAGCGGTCTCTAACTGCATATGGATTTAATAGTTCAAATATTTGTATTACAGCTAAAGAGACAACAAGATGAAATACTGGAAGTGATATAAATTTCTCTTTATAGGGAGAGATGGAGGAAACATCTTTCTGTGCTGTTAGAAATCTGAATTTCTCCCATGGAAGCCTTATTTTCCTTTGTTTATTGTTTTAAGGAAGCACTTTTCCTGTTTGGTAGTAACAGTAAAGACAGAGATGCTTTGTGTTACAGCTCCACAGTTTTTTTTCAAGTTGATCTAATAGGAGTTTTCTATCATCAAATTCTATAGGCAGACTACAGATCCCCCTCCTACTCATGCACTAGATTTGAAGTTTCCTTCCTTCTAATGCATGCATGAAACAATCAGCTACAATTTACCTAAAAGCTGAGTCAAGTCACAAATTTATAGGGTCTTCTAGATGTATAAATTGGAGTCTCACTATCCAAGCACCCCACTTAATTTCACTTCTTCGAAAAAGGACATGAGGTGTACAGTGCTTAGTGATCTATACTAGCAAGTTATTTTATTTCCAGAAATAAAATGGTTGCTAATGAGTTTTCCTGAGTGGCTGTAAAATGTCACTTACAGGCGATAAGACAGTAAGGCAGGCAACTTTATGCTCTGCTCCTTCAACTTCTGAAAAGAATAATTGGGTATATGGCTATGTAGAAGCTCATTGCAATAATCCAATACAATTGTGTCAAAGTCGTAACACAATTTGAGAAAGAGACAGATCTAAAAGAAAATCTGCATTTTCTTATAACAAGAATTCTAGATTGGGTTGTGGACCTAGCTGCATTCTTTATCTTGCTGGAAAACAATAAAACCAGTGAATCTTGAAAGCCCTTTGGCTATGAATCTTTGTAACAAAAAGATGTAATTCCTCCTGTCTCCTCCTGTGCCATCAATATGTTACTTTTCTTAGGATAAATGCATCACCTTCATTTCAAAGTGAGCTGTAGTCAACATGTTCTCCTATAACCTTAGATTTAGGCTAAACACAAGGGAAATGCAAGCCTATGGTATTATCTGTGTCTGTAACACATTGGACTAAGTGTCACAGCTAGCTATTATCGATGCAAATTAAAAGACCTGCTTCGATGCAAGAAAGGTCAGAAACAAAAGCTAGGAAGTTCACAGACGGCTGTGAGGGCCAGCATAGAGGGCCAACTTTTGCTGTCTAGAGAAAAATCAACTGGTATTTCTTACACTTTCCTCAGTGTGTAGCATGACTAAAATATCACAGGATAAGTCACAGCAAAAAATCTAAAATATTCCTGAAGATCAGTTTGTCCTGCCCAATCACAAAAGAATAGGCATGGCTAATTAGACAAGCATTCTGATCACTGAACCCACATCTCTTATTAAGGGAACCAGCAGATGCCTTGTAAGATCTCTTGTTAGCCCGAGATGATTCAGATATTACTCAAGATGTTAGCCCAAGATGATTAAACTGAAGAGATGATGACAAAACAAGTAATGCAACCTCTGATTACAAAATATTTGTGCACAAAGTATCGTATGGGAAAATGTGTATGACTTGGCCTCTACCAGGGGTTGGAGGAGGTGGGCAAGTTCAGTTTTGAAGGATATATGAGTGGAGAGTGCATCTGATCTTTGCAAGAATATATGAATGCATAAATACATGAGCATTACATTTTTGGTACTTTTAAGTGTATTTGCAGCTGCCAAAATTATGTTATTGGAAGTTAGTTTCTCCTGTTACATTTCAGGAGTGATCTTTCCAGGACTATCACAAAGTACAGCTGTTTTTTCCTGGTTGCCATTATACTTTTTCACATTTCACATCTCTTCTGAGCATGTGTCTAGATTAAGTTTGAGAGCTTTTCCATATGCATAACATCCTCACATTGTGAAGATACAAAAAAGTTACGTATTGCTACTGTCTTTTGACCAACCTTTTCAACTTGTGCCATGCAGCAATTGAAAAACAAATTAAAGACCCTTGTCTACTAGCAGGGCAACTAAAATCTTGGACTATATTTTAAGTCCCATCTTTAAATGATCCTCTGCACCAGGTGTAAGCAATCACTTTGATCTAGCATTTCTTTATGAACCTACTGTATCTTAACTTTAAACAAGAAAATTTTCATGTGAATAAACATTGCATACAATAATATTTTCACAGCTAATTCAATAAGCAATCGTTCCCATTGTTTCTTTTGCCAGTTTCACACTAATCTTTTCTGTATGGCTTAGAAAGTATTTACTTACCCATGGTTTTGAGCACAAACATTTTCTACAAACATGAACTGAGATAGAAGTGCTTTCTATCCTTTTAAAATGTAGTACTGTAATGGCTTTTCTAGGTCTGCTTATCTTTGGAGTCTGAAAATGTTGAATTTTCATTTTGTCAAAGGCATCTGTAGAGCAAAATTGGCTAAAAATATGTTTTATTTTACAGCAGAGTGAAGCCATGAATCACATGGTAACAACACATTAGAGTGACTAGTATCAAAGGAGCCCATGGGGAATTTAGGAAAAGGTAGTTAAGCAATTAATGAAGATATTTAAAATCCTAATATTGCAGAGACAGCTTTGAAGGCAGCAAGGGATTAATATTTATTTAATAGAGCATCAGATTCTGTGCCAAAAAAGAAATATAACAGAAGCTACCCTACTCTGAATGCAAACATGCACAATTTGGAGAATATTTTGTGGCAGCAGTGACATCAGCACATCACACTTTGTCATGATAGCTGAGAAAAATATCTTGCCTTAAAGAGAAAATTACCTTTGCTGCTTTTGACTATTTTGGCTGAAAATTACTTCAGTGATCCAAGCTCTGTCACAACACATTGACTGCAATCTTCAAAGAGAAAGGAACATACTGCCACTTAACAGAGGTGACATGGGTTAGTTATATGATTGACAGCAGATAACTGTAACTGCTCAGCAATATTTTATGGGATTTGATGTGACTGTCACCTGCATGTATTGAATGGAACTTTCCAGTTTCCAGAATTGCTGGTCATGTTGCATGGGTAAACTCTATTTAGATGCAATTTTACTTCTCAGCAAATGTCAAACTTCTATGTTTATTATGATGGTTTTCAGAAGCTGTTTGCAACTGACCTTGCCTGGCATAGTGTCTGAGATGTAGTGTGTTAGGAGTGCAAAAGATTGCTGTAAAGTTCCATTATTTCTTTTTGCAGAAAACCTGTAACTCATAAGGAGCTCTTCTTCCTTAGTTGTACTTTAGGTTTCCAGAACATGGCTGTATTGTCATCCTTCACAGTTAAAGTATTAATGAGGCTGCTGAGGAGGGTCATGAACAAAACTACTCTGAAAGTATTTGTTGCTTCAGACACAGGAGATGGGATTGTCTTATGTCCCCTGCTCCAGGAAAAAATAAAATTGTGTCTAAAAGCTGACGACTTTTCTTAAATCAGTTAAAACAGAAGAGAGCTAAGAGGTGACAACTGTTCTGATGGTCAAAGTTCAGGGAGTTTCACATGCAGAGGTACAAAGATGGAAAAAATACAGGCAGTATTTACACTGTTATCAGATACCCAAACATGGAGAAGATGAAAGGCTGCAATGAGTGCAGCAGTACAGAGAGACTGGATCTATCCCACAGCTGACATTATTTCTTTTATTATTTTTCAATATAAATTTTACAAGTGTAATACAGAATGAATCTAAAAACATCAGGAGAGCTATTCTTTGCAGTTTGGTATCACAGAGGACTAAACCGAAATCAGTAGCAAAGAATGGAAAGCTGAGAGTCAACAGTTCTCACTGGGCCATCAATCTATGCACTAATGATGAGGCAGATGCGATTTTTAAAACTTCTGCTCAGTATTTAACAGGGTTTTTTACTCCAGCTGATTACTTTCAGACCTTGACTCTATTGTAGCCATAGCCTAAATCCCGAGCAACCTTTGTTTTTGGTATGTTGATTTAAGTAGAATTTTTCAAGAAACAGTTAATGATGACACGTTTTATAAGCTGACTTCTACTGTGCGTTGCTGACAAAGTAGCTTTGCATGTATCATTCTATTTTAAGTGACAGTCTAAAATTTATTGATAAAGATAATGCATTTATAACAAGGTGAATTTAGTAACTACCGCCATATATCCCTTTTACAATCATATGCTAATGAAAAAGATTCTCTAATAATTAGGGCTTGAGCCCATTGAATACAACACCTTCTAATTAGCACTCCCGAGCTTGAATACTACCATTAACATTAAACAACAAAAACAAAAATGGGTATCAATTCACATAATAGAAACTAATTGATGAAGTTGGAGGGTGTGATTATTTGTGATTACAGTCATGCACTGAATGTAGGAGAACCCCAGTTAGTAGTTAATCTCTAGCTACCTCTTTGAAGATAATGAAATTGGCTTCCTACTGATGATTATTCATTAACAATTAATTCTTTCTTGGTGATCTGCTTCATTTTCAGCTTCTCACCACAAACATGCAATGGAATAATTACAAGTGGAAATGAAAAAGCAATTAGTGGCAGATAATGCCAACATCTGATTAAAACACAGTAGAACAGATTAGCCATTCGGTAACTGCAACTTTGCTGCCTTCAGCAGGGAGATGTAAGTTACCCAGCAATATTACAGTTCAAGCTGTGTTTCCCTTTTATTGCTTCCTTTACATCGTGGTCTGTCACATTAAATGCTTTCTTTTATTCTTGGGGGCATTGACTTGTTGTAAGTAATTTTTAAAGATTAAGTATTATTTGAGATGATTTGTCATCCTTCATGTTGAGACCCTCTGTCAAGAAAGAAGGAAAAAAGTACTTAAGCCAAGTCATTTAGTGCACTTACAAGCAAATGTAATGGTTTTTGGTCATGTGTTTCATTGTTTCATTTGGGGAAGGATGATTGAAGATTTGCTTAAGTGTGTGGAGACAAATATCCTGGAATTTATTCTCTCCTCCCCTAGACAGTATTTTCTCTTAAACTGGAGAATACAACAAATATCTTTTGTTGCAGCAGATGGTAGTTGCCTTTACTGTCACAAGCTTAGCTTGATTTTGAAACAGGTACTGTGATGCTGCTGGGTCTCTAGATCACCACCACTGAAATTAATAAATATATATTATGGCCTTTTAAAATTGTGGATGATTCACATCATGCAGTACCTACAATGCCTTAATTACTGAGCATCTGCTTAGCAAGAAATCTAGCTAAGCAAATAAATGGTTTCCAAGAAATCTACAAAGTTGATGAGGGATCTGAGAACTGAACCTAGAGCTCCTGTTGTGTACACAAACCACAGGAACTGAAAGGCAAAGTCTCAGCCTGGTCTAGAATACCAGGCTACATTCTTACATTGCAAAACCTTCAGCATGGCAACTTCTCATTCCTAAACAGAGATCATGGAGCCAGTTTGTGGACTATGTTTACAAAAAGGGTTATTTTCAAATGCTGATTAAGGAAGTGATTTGCTATAACCTGATAATTTTCCAGTTCGGCTTTAGATCAGAGAGTTCACAAACAGGTGAATAAAAGAGCTGACACAATGGGCACAGAGATGTGTCAATGGCAGGAATTTCATTAACCTCTTGGTCAGAAAATGACCAACTACATGAAACTACAGGTTATTTTTGTTTTCAGTGTAGAGTAGACAGTGTTGTTGTGGGCATATCGTCTGTTGCATATTTTTCAGAACAAAGAATTAACAGCATTTTAGGAATTAATGTTGCTTGGTTAGTTTGAGAGGCTGAATGTTGTGTTTTCAAAAAGGATGGCTACAGGCAATCAGTGTGCAGAGATTTCTGTGAGAATGGAAAATTACCTCCAAATACATGGAAAACAGTGTATTGCATGGTGGTTTTAGGTTTCGTTTACATTTGCTCCCAAAGACGCGTGATGCAGATGTGCTGAAATATTAGTCGCAAACTCATGATTTGCAGGCTGAAAGCTCCTTCTCTGTCCTAAGGGGAGTTAGAATACGGTAAGACTTTAGCCTTTCAACCACTGTTACTATAGCAGGTTCTATAGTCTCTCTCATTTTGCAATTTCCTCTCATTTTTTAACAAGTCCTGGCAAAACCTTTGAAAAGGCATGCCTTTTGTCTTGACTTCCCCCTCTCTCCTTTAATTATTTATTCTGTTTTCTCCCTGTAGAAGCTTTATTTTTATCATTGGTTCTTGCAAGTTCTTCTCTTTCTGTCTAAATTTTTCAATTTTCTCCTTTGCTTGTCTTATTCCTGATCTTTCCTTCATTATTTCATCTAGCAGGTGAAAGAATACTTTTTTAAATTTTATTTTCAGTAAACCAATTATTAAAAACAGGTTTGTCCTATCCCTATTTTCTAAATTTCTAAATTATCTGTGTGAACTTTTTGCAAACATTGTCTCATATTCTCCTGGGGACGATGGTTCTGAATTACTAAAAATTTGCTCATAGTTTTTAAGGTACCTCTCTCAGTCAGATCAGAGATATCATGCTATTACACAACTCATTTCTTATCCTACACCTTTGCTGTTGAAAGTGGTCATCAGCAGGGAAAACTTGCACAGCGCTGAACTTTACCAGTTAGCAGCCACAGCAACACCATCCTATCAGTTATATAGAGTTTCATCTGTCTGTATTACCAATAAACAATTAGAATGTTAAATATGTGAGATGAATTAGAAAGGAACAGCAACATAATTCCCTGTGAAACAGCAATATTTTTCAGTCCAGAGAAAGCTTTCATTTTGCCTTCTTTTGATACTAACAACAAATACTGATCTAAAAAACCCACATGCTTGGACTCTAACCAAATGTTCTAACCACATATTTACATATTTGGTGGGGTGTGATCTAATCAGATTAATCAGCCAAATGTCTCAGGGGAATAACTCAGGGTGTTGCCATAGTACCATGTTTCTCCCACTTGGTAAACTTCTCCTTTTTGAGAAGTCTTTCTCTTGCAGCTGAAGGAGATTGACAAATTCCATATAAAATGTCAGGGGGATTCTGGTGGCATTGCACTGACGTGTGAAGCTCTTTTTTAGCACAACCTCTAAGTATAGAGTGATGTATTGACTAAGTTTATAAATGTAGGGGTTTTTGGTAGGGAAAAAAAAAAATTTAGATTTTTTTTATTAGCTTTTTTCTCAGTTGATTTATCTCTTGACACAAGGTTCTGTAGCCAGTGCTTGGAGATATATCAATCACATTCGAATGCAAAAATAGAAATTATTAGAAATTTCAGTGGTTTTGGGCCAGCTAGTTTTGACTGGCTGAATTTGTGCTCTGTATACTACAATTTTTTTACTAATATTAGAAAAGAACTTTCAGGCCAAAAGTTGCTCCCTGAGGAACCTCTTGAATGTTTTATGTTTTCATGTAAGATATCAAATATAATATCTGTACCACAGAAGTAAAGATTCAAGTTAAAAACACACAGCAGTAGTGGCCATTTAATTTGCAATGGCCAATACAAAAGAGTCCTCAATGACTACGGAACATTTGTTGATGCACTATCACATGTTGCATTGGTTTTTTTCTCCTTTCATTTTGGAGCTAGTAATTCAAACTTATATTAATGTAGAACATTTACTCATCAATCTTATAGTATTTAAGTTATTAGTTAGTTTAATGAATTAACTAAAAATAATCTTAGTAGTTGACAAGAATTCATCCATAGGCCTTCCCAAGCTTCATGAGCTGAGTGTGTGATCCTGCATAGTCCCTTAACCGCAGCAGCACCACTAACATGGTGTTTGCAGTACCTATATGGGAAGTCAGTATCACATTCACAGTGACACGGCACATTTCCCATATTAGTCTACCACCATAAATCTATTTTTTCTTTATAGAACCAGCACATGTAGGGATAATATTATGCATGTTTTTCCCATACCAGTTCGTCCCTTATATGACTGGACGTGGTTGGCCTCGTCATCAACATTTGAGTTCCACAGGTTGGGCTGCTGATCACTTGCAAAATTTATAACGTGGTTTAGACATGAAAGCCTTTACAGCAAATTTTTATCAGCCACCTTACAGGAAGTATGGCTAGATAATAGGCCGACGACTGTCTCATTTCTGAATTAGCAAAAACATTATCTGATCTTTCTACTGCCTTGGGCAAGTCAAGATCACCTTGCTACTGTCTTTCGTAAGAGGTTTTAGAAAGGAAGACCTATAGGTTGTTGTTTTTTTAAATTAGAAACTATTGCACGGAGCCAGGGGGTAGAAAGTACATGGCACTGACAAGTCTGTAGTCATTGCTGAGTACAGGTTTTAGGTCACACAGATGAAACCAAGACTGCTACATACTGGTCGTAAACAGTCAAAAGCAAGAGCACCAGCAACAAACAATGAAATATTCAGCAAAACAAGGGGTTTCATTTTTATTTAATAGGCAAAGGATTATCCGTCACATTCCCCCAAATAATTTTCTGCTTATCCTCAGCCACTCAGAGATTCTGCATCAAGTAATACCAATAGGTTCCTTGTGTTCTCTCTTGCATCATGATCAGCAGATTTCATCAAGCCTTATAGATGACGTATTTTCGGTCTAGTTCACAGTCTGTCTACATCTGCAGTTTGTATTATTCTTAGCTTAAGCTGCTCTTACTTTGTGACACTCGCAGCAATCCATGTTACACTCAATCCTTTTTTTTCCACTGAGCATGGGGTGCTGGATTCAGAAAAGCAGAGGCAGACTGTCTGTTCCAGTAATTGCTGGTTCCTTTCTTCAGACTATTTCAACTTTCTTCAGAGAGACTTCTCAGTCCATTGCTATCACTAAAACATAAGAAGGCATCGCCTCCCAGACAGCCACTCATTTATTGTCCAAAGTCATGTTTAACTCTCACCTCCTACTAATTCTTCATTTTAAATTGTGATCATAAGGGTATTCCTCTCCCTATGCCTACTTGAATTGTCAGACCTTATCAGTCATGCTTTTGCCTTCTCTGCTGACCTTTCCTTCACCTTCGTCTTAGAAGCAATCTTTTCTATTTTGACTTCTAATGCTTAAAACTTGAATCACAGCTTAAATCTTCTTCAGAGCACATAAGCAGAACAGAGAGAAATTTAGATTATTTAGAGAGAGATGATGTGGTGAAGACTGGAAAGAACAGAAGAACAAAGTTAAGGATTAACATACCACCTTAAAACTACCATGACTGGTTCTAACCCTTCGGTGTCAAAATGTTTAAAGAAATCACTAAAATCCATAATAGAATCATTTTTCTGCTTGAAAGACTGTTACTGGCTTTGTGTGATAGATACTTATCTTAAAAGTTCACTCCAGATGTCTTTGAAAATACCCAAACCACTGTGTAGTGATAGAGAAGTGTACAGGTAACTGCCCCATTAAGAATCTTAATCTGAAATGTAAAATATCCTTAGACATCCTGGTTAAGAAAAGACACATTTTCTTCTATTAAAGATTCAGATTCATTATGGTTTCAAGCTTGGAGAATAAATCAGCACCTGAAATCCTCAGATCCTTAGATTAGTCATGGAGTGACATTTGTGGTTAGTTCAACAGTTTAAGATAGAAGAAAACATACATTGCTTTAAGCCTCAACCTTGTTTCTCATCTGTGAAACCTTTCGGTAATAATGTAGTGTTTGAACTAGACCTTCACAAAAAAAAGAACCGTGTTTCTGTATCTATCGGGTTCGCTAATCGCAAACAAACAAAAACAAACACAAACCCAAAGCACAAACCAACGCCACCCTAAAACAAAGCCCACAACTCTGCAGCTCTGCAGAAGTACGGATGTATGTATGTGTGCAAAAGGGAACGTACTCTGGAGCTCTGTGCGCTGTGCAGAGCCTCTTTGCTGTCCTTCTTCTCTTCCATTTCTTCCAGTGAAGGAAGAAATTCTTCTTTCCCGTGTGTAGACGCTGCCTCTGCTTTTTTACCACTGAGGAGGGGGTTATGCACAGCAAAACATGTTTTCTCATTTTCCTTTTTTTTCTGAATCCCAATCTGGACCTTCAGGGTAAAGTTATCACAGGTACCATGTGACAATGGCAATCAAAATGGATATCTCTAGTCAGTAAGGAAGATTGAGATCTATGACAGTTCTGTGAATGGATATTCAGCCTTATTATTCTCCTGCAAGAGGGAGAGAGAGGATGTTGTGTTGGTGTTCCAGAGAAACTGAGCAAGTTTTTTAAAGTAGGAGCAAAGGGTGAAAGAACCCAAACTTCTTTCAGTCATTTTGTCTTGTGTTTCCAGGCACTGCTGGCTACCTAAACAGTTCTGCTGTACTTAGTTTACCAGCTAACAGCACACAGAGCAATACAGAGCTCAGCAGGGACAAATTTCCTAAGTCCGTACCTAGTAACATGAAAACGTTCAAAGTCTTGGAAAGGCTTTCACAGCCTATGCTGATCCCCACGCTGCTCTTAAGTCAGTGACAGAGCAAGCTTGTTTAAATGATAAGATGGCAACCTCTACATCAGACGCTTTGAGCTCTAGTCTTCTCTGGGAATTAGTGTCACGCAATGGGTACCAAGCCCATCTACGACCTGTCTGATCCATAGGCAGTAACAAGCCAAACTGAACTCCACCCAAAACCCCATCTATCACTCTAATATGCATGTCAGTGGGGAAGGTAACAAACTGAATGTCTTTGATTTGTGAACTTGTTTTGGTTAGCATCTACTTACTAAACATGGTTACAAGTAGTTGCTATTTGCAGATAAGATGAAAACAGGCATTGAACTGCCTTGAAGTTAAATTGAAGGGGGAGAGGCTGACATTGAGCTGTTCTCTACATCTGCTGGTACAAGCAAAGTGAATGACAAGCATGTAATATAGCATATTCCTTTCAGAAAATCTGAATCCTTCCAAAAGGAAAAATATACCTTCTTTTGTTGAAACAGTAGAAGTAGGACCACATAGCTCTCTTTTATTTATACAGTGTGTGGTGGTTGGTATTAGCTAAAATGATTGCACTCTATTCCCACAGTTCTGACCTACTCAATTTATGCTGTGCAGATTCTAACTTTTAAAAAATAAACACAAAATTCCTTTTCATAAGAAAGTGCCATCTAGGGTTTTCTAATAAACTATGTGGGATAATTCACATGCTAGCATGTGGGGTTTTTTCCCTTGCCTCTGCACAGAATCTGCAAGTCAGGATACAATAATATGATATTGTTTTAATTTATTTATTGCCTCAGAAGATTAGAGTGAGGAGTGAAGAAAACACTTCTTACTATACAGAAAGTGAGATTCAGATCCTCATTAGAGTATATATTAAAGATTTGTTCATACATTTGCTGTTTTCCCTCAGAAGAAAGTGGTCAGCTTTTCCTGACACTGAGGAACAGTCTCAGCTTCCTAACTTCCAGCCTATCTGTTTTCCTAGTGTTCAGCTCCTGGTCTTGTTTCCAGTGGATGCTGCTGGACTGTGAGAAGCTCTTCATCAAAACCTAAAGTCTCACATAAAGGAAACAGCAGCTGACTGAGTCTAAAAAAGGATTGAAAATAAGCCAGAAGAATAACAGGAAGCAGATCTAAACTAAATACTGATCTACTCAAAGCTTACCTTAATTTGCCCTATATTTACAGTAGGCCATGGTCCTATTCCCTTCATAGTGTTTATTTAAAACAATTTTAGTAGCCTACAAAAGACTCTTTGGTCATGGCAAAGCAGATTTTTTTTCTATTTCTACAAGCAAATGTGAGATTTCACAGCTCTTTTATCACATTACAAAAGTCCCCCCATGCTGTGCATCATGATCATGCAGACACAAGGAAATGAAGCTTACCAGGTTACCCAAGCACAGCTGAAGGAACACAGTGTACTAAAAATACATGTACAGTGCATGTTAAAATACTCTACAGTTACATATGTGCACATGATATGATGTTGTTTTGCAAAATGGAAAAGAAAAATCTTACCACCAAATGAAAAAAATGAAAAGGAAATGACAACAGCAGCAGATGTTAAAGCAAATCATCTAATTAAGATGATTTCATCAACTGTTTTAAAAGACATTTAAAAGGGCAATATAATATTAAGTCACCAGAAGAAACGTTGATTATGCTTGCAGATACAGGCACAATAACACTCTAGCTGAAGCTGCCCCTTGAAGCGTGAAAACAAATGATACTTTCAAAACTGTTTATTTTTTTTATCCAGCTGTGCTTCACATCCTGCCAAGAAAAAGTATACACATTAAAAAATTCTTAAGAACTACAACACACAACTAGAAGACTACAATTAAAACTAACAGAAGTTTTGCCTGGGTCACGACTGCTAAGTGACTTCCATGAAGCATGGAGAATAGCTTCATTCAGACAGTGGGAAGAACTGTCAGATGATTTTGCAAACACTGGGAAGCTCTTTTTACCTTCTATTTTTGCTTGGGTGGGCCAAGTTCTGTCTCAAAAAAAGATGAATCAAAATCCAGAATGAAGACACAACCATACAATTCTGCATTTTAAGTCTGATGTTGATGGAAAATCAAAATCAAAATGCAGAACTTTGTCCTGCTCCCTTATAATGATGTTAGTATAAACTACCTTCCCCTCCTCTTGCATTTGCTCTTCCTTTCAGTTATACTGTAGAGTGCAGTATTGGGTTTTTGCTGTTCAGTGTCATTCTTACAGTAAAACATTTAGTGTGGGAGAAGTGCATGGGCTGCCTCCTTATCATCACATCATGTATATGCAGCTTCTCCTTTCGCTGGGATACATAGCAAGAAGTGCACTTGCCATCCTGCCACTTGTTGAAGTTTTACTCCCAGCTCTTACCTTCTTTATTTTAAAATGGTTGCTGGGTAAAATAGTTTATTAATTTAAAAAATGGACAAATATTTACCTCCATTCTCTTTTTTCTCTTCTCCGTGAGATCCACTTCATGCTGGACTTCATACTCGGCAGTGCCCTTTCTGAAAGTTCTCTGGTTCCTCTTGTTCTTTTTGCTTATCATGATTGTTTCTGTAGGAATGTATCTTTACTGCTTTTAAAGCAGCCTGCAAAACCATATTATGCTTTAGAAGAAGGGAAAGAAATTTTTTATTGTGAATGTTACATTAAAGGTAATATTTCTCAGTGGTTTTTTTTCTTTTAAACCATCTTCATGCTTGTTCATCTTTGTTAGTTTTCCTTTTATTTAAATCCTCCTTCCACAAAATAGGGCATTGCAACCTCATCCCTTTGGCAGAACACTTTCTATCACTAGCGTCATTCCTAGAGATTTCACCAGGAGGTTTTTCCCTCTCATCTTGGCCCCAGTGATAGACTACCAGCACAGAGGGTGGGTTTTCTTCCTTTGCAGAGTAGTTAGTCACAGCGCGAGCAAGTAAGTGAGCTCTTCCTAACACCCTCTGCAGGCGGTGGCTTGTGAGCAGTGCTGCGGAAGACGAGCAGGGACAGAATTAGCCTCACTAGCTGGGACAATGAAAGTCGTCCGATGCCTAGTGCAATAAAATAAAGTGACACTTCAGGAAGAGAATTTCTTTTTCAAAGATGGCATTCTTGATTATAAAATTCCCCTGTAAGAAGCTCAGTTGAGCTTCAAAACAGGTTTGCCACATGATCAGAACTCATTTGCATGTTTTGGTATGGATGTTTTCAAGATGGAAATAAAACCATCTTGAGAAAATTTATATTTATTCCTCTTCCTTCCTGAATCAGTTCAGCAGCAAATCCATTAAGCAGTAATAAACCTTGACTGGAAAGACACTAAAATGATGTTGCAAAAGGGGATGTTACTTAAAAGTATGACTAATATCAATTTTTTTCAGAAATTACCTCAGCAACAATGTGGAACAAACAAGCAGATTCTGATGACAGTAGAGCTCAAGCAAAATGTTTCCTCTTTTACAGACAAATAGTTCATTTGATACTCCCATATTCATTGACATGACAGAAACTTTTTTAAAGTGCATGAAGGCAATCACTACACTCAAAAATGCTGTCAAATCTGAAAACCTGCTGTAAATGAGAAAATCTTACAGAAGAAAGTTCTCAGAGCAACACCACCATCCTTCTGGTGAGGTGATCAGATTTTTCCAGAGAAAGGAAACTCTAAAACTATTCTCATTTTCAGCAACTGTGAAGTCAAATGTCCAGTAAACCCTCACAGTACTGAGAATGACAAGGATATTGTAACTCTTATTAGATACTTGAATTTGTGTTTAAGGCTGCCATTGTTCCAGTCATCGTAAAAAAAATCAATAAATCATTTTTTGTCATTAAAAACAAATGTATTGATGAAGGGTCGAGGTATACTATTTCCTTCAAAATACATCAGAGACAAGGAATACCTGCATATTTAAATAGTCTAAATCAATTCATTTGAAACAGTGACATCAAAAGTACTAAATATTTATACCAGATGGAGAGAAAGAAATTGTGACCGGGGGCTTGAACACGATAGATGTGTCATGGCAGACTGTCACAGCTGCAAGGCAGAGCTTCTTTTCTGACTAACTGCTCCCTTACATTTTCCAGTTGATTAATGAAAGCTAGTCTACAGCAGAAAAATGTACAGCCACTGTGCCTGCCATCTATTGTGAGTGGATATTTCAGTATCTTGGTACACGGCAGTGGTGGATGGCTTCTCACAGAAAGGAAGAAACCTTGTCTAAATCTGATTATTGGTGGAAGTTGACACGGGAGTTTCTTAGCTTGGGAGTAAAGTTAAACTCTTTCTCTACCATAAGAAAGAATGTTAGAAACATCCCTAGCTGCAGATAATGTTTCAGCAAAGAAAAATTCAGCCGCAACTACAGGAATTGAAAATTTGAAAAAAACATTGATTTTCAAATAGGTGGAGTTTTTCTTTTTTTCTTCTTCACAAGCACATTTCAACCAGGCCCTGTCATTTATATTAAAACTCAAATTTCATATGAAAATCCAATTTTTTCATCCAAAAATTATGTATGGATTTCTTAAATAAACCCACACACCTAATACAGAAATTATTAGTCCTATGTCTTCATTAGATAGATGTTGTTCTGTTAATTTTCAGCTAGAGTTATTAAGCTGGAGTTTCTGGATGACACTACTAATTCTTGTTTAAATGGATTACAAGGTGACATCACAAAAAGGAAACTCATTTAAATAACTAAAATCTTTGATTTTTAGTGTATTTCTCACACAAAGTAGCCTATAAACCTCCATATTTTCTAACTGCCAGTTGATACAAGCCACCTTTGTACAGATTTGAATAACCCACAAAAGCAGAACTGTTGCAGCATAATTTTTAGTGCTGGTCTGAAAGCCAAGAAGTTGAAACTTGTCCCCTGTGCTCAGTCCTTCACAAGTGTCTTCAAAGAGAGCGACATTTCATAGGCCTTTGATTATACTTTAGCTTGATCTCAGGACCAGTCTGCTCATGAATTTACAGCCAGACATAAGAATGTCTTTAATTGTGACATCTCCCTGACTGACTTGGACAGTAGTTGGGTATTGTCTTTGGAGGGTCCTACAGCACTTGGAGTTTATGCTCCATTGAAAACCTGAAGCTAAGCACAAAATAAGGGCAAGATGTTAGAAGAGAAAAAGTTAGTCTGAAAAGTGAAGAGATAATGTGTTAAACCTGCTTTTTCATTTATTGTTGATGGAGGTGTTTGTGGTCTGTGGTGAAAACTGTTTTGGGGTTCTGTGCACGTTTAGCAATGTTTTTTCTCTGTATGAACATGTGACCGTCAAAGCCCTGTATATTTGTTGCAGAAGAGGTAGAAAGCTATAAGCCCTACAATTTCCTTTCTTAAAGAGCTGGCATTTGTGTGGTTTTGTCTGATGGAAGCAGTTGAATGGGGTCAGTCTGCTGTTAAGGCGCTTGAGGCATTACAGCAAAGGTCAAAAGAAAGTCTGTTTTCCTTTTTGCTCACATATGTGTGAAGCTGGCTCCCATATACTGTGCTGTAAAAGTATTTTTAACATCTTCCTCCCAGAAATACAAAAACCCTCCTGCCTGTTTGCACTCTTTGTGTAAGATTATATGAAGGCGAGCTTTGCTCTCACTGTTAGCCAACCATAGACAGGCTGTGGTTAACATCCTGCCACACCTCAGCCAAAAGGTGTTGTTAACAGGCAGACTGTTTTGGCATGGGCTTGTGATTTGCTTCCAGTTGCTTGCAGCTCTGGCAGCCTACACATGGTCTGAAGAACTACAGCAAATAGGTGAAGAAAATGTGGCAAGGGTCATCCTCAACTACAGGGTAAATGAGCTGTAAGACATCTATGCCATGCCTCAAGCTGCTCGTAGACTCAGGCCTTCTCACAGCCCTCAGGAGCTACTGCATTTCTCATCCAACTCACTGGCAAAATCAACTGCAGAGCCTGTTCCTGGGGAGTTTTTTCTTAAAAGATACAATATAGGACCAGAGTTGCAGAATTAGAAAACCAAGCCAATCTGCATTACATATTTAAGACAATGTATCTGAACTTGATTTGCATATTTTACATTTTTCTCACCGATTCCTCTTCTCCCTATCCCTTCTGGCTCAAATAAACCCATAAGCTGTGGAGTAAAAACTGCATGTCAATAGCCAGCCAGCCACCCTGAGCACTCTAGGACCTGATGTGGGGTGACTGACATGTGAGAAGCAGGGAAGAGATGCTGACCCGATTTGCAGTCTCTTTGGCTTTCACAGAGGTAGTGGGTACTTTACAGGTGGAGCTTTAGAAGGAAAACTCAGGATTAGAACTGGATGAATAAAGAGTAAGGATTCAAAATCTTTTCAAACATCACACAAATTACCCATGTCCTTCACCTTGAAACTGTAAGACTTTCCATAAAATTTACATAAATATCAGCAGAAAGTCTGCTTCAGGTTGAATTTCACAGCATATACTCAAGTTCTCATCTATGCTGATAAAAAAAAAAATTGTATTCCTTTAACTGCACTGTTGTCAAAATGGTGTCAAAATGAATGAAACACTTTCATTCCCCTCTTTTTGGACAACAGCAACTGGACAATAATCTTTAAGTCTTAAGCATTTCATAAATTTTCCATAAACTTTCAATCTGATTTTGATTCAGTTTCTGCCATTGCAGTTTGACACGCTAAAACTCAAAACATTCTCACTAAAATTCTGAGATGAAACTGCTGCCTGGCAAATTTGCTGGTTGTGGAAGAAGTAAATAAATATTAGTAAATTAGTAAATAAATAAAAATTTCTGTGGAATTCACCTGGAAATGAAGTTGTCTTCCCCAAGTATAAAACTTTTATTTCCTTCTTCAAGTGCACACTTCATTTATTCTATTGTCTCTATCACAAGAAATACGTAGCAACAAAACAAAGCAACCTGTGCTTCTGTAATGCTCAAGCTAAAACAATTTCATCAAACATAAAATTTTTCAAAACAAGTAACTCTACAAAATATACGCCTACCCGTAGTGAGAAATGGGAGAAGAAAGTGAACTGAGAGATGTTACACATATCATTGAATATTTTCCTACAAGTGGCTTCTAAGGTGATCACTGAGAGATCCATACACAATCTGGTTTTAGTATCCACAATGTACTGTTTGAAAGCATCTGTTTAATAGGTTTAAGTAGTGAATAAGTTTGCATAAACAATATGATGAAAAGTGGCCAAAATAATCTATTAAGTGAAAAATTACTCATTTAGCAACTTGTAAAAGCCGGTTATGCTTAAGATTCTTGTTCAATCCTCCTAGCCTCTGTGGCTGCATAAAAGTCTAATACAAAGGATACCTACAGTAAGTTCAAATTGTCTTTATTATGTTAAGCACAACTTACAATGGGTTCAGGAAATTCAAAACCATGACAAAAATATTACTCAAAACCAGTTTAAATCAGACTCAAAAGCCAAAACTACTTCGTTAAAATTGAAAAACTTCTTCAAATGCACACTGAACCTGATGTATCTTTCTTGAGTTTCAGTGGGTGAGTAATTTCACTTTACCACAACTGCCCTGAAAACGGAAGATTTCAGTCTTGCTCTTTATAGTGCCATAGTAATGTAAACTACTCCTGCCACAACAAATTATCACTACTGAAAAGAGTTGCTAAACAGTTGCAGACCTTTAAATCCATTGACCCCTCAGAATGCTAGACTCCAGACAAAGTACAGTGCTTCCTCGTAAGAGTGTGTTAGTAGATCAACTACAATCTTAACAATATTCAGCTCACATGATTTCTTCAAAACTTTCTAAATGCAGAAAAAATAGTCAATCAGTAAAATAATAGGCATCGTTTTCACCTCAGAAACAATTTCTTGATTTTAGTGTTAGAAAAATCCCATTTCTTCAATGGAATCCCTACTTTCCTTTTTCAATGACAACCAAATGCCCCATTTCCCTCAGCACAGAGTTACGCAACTTGTCTTTGCAAAGCCAATGTCAATTATCTCAATTCGAAGCACTTGAAGCACACTGTACCTATTCAGAAATGCAATTAAAAATCAGATAAATAAAAAGTCTCAACCTGAAGCTGGAGGTAAGTTTTGCTATCATAGGGCACAAGTCAACTTTATAGTTATATTAAATCAAAAGCCATTTCAAAGGTGGCCCTGTGCTCTCCAGTGTGCGGTTGCAGAGTTGGAGACTATCACTGCATGTGTGCTCTGTCCTGCAAGGAGGGAGAAGCAGGGAGTGCTTGTTTTGCTTATCCTTTGGGTCACTGTCATAAGGTAGAATCAGTTATGTTTATAGCCCAGGGCAGGCACCAAATACTGAGACAGTGACAGCACAGTTTTAGACACAGAAATAAAACTGTGGGTGGTCCTGAACCACTATGAATATCTCACACTGTCTATTTCTTTCCCAGTTAGACATCTCACCTCTGTGTGGCTGGGAATTCCAGCTAGCTCAGCTTCGTACAGCTGCTTACCAACAAGTCTTTTGCATTGGCATGAAATTTTGGCCACTTTTTACACTTGAGTTTCGTATGTGCCTCGGGGCACTGACACGTTAGATCTGCAGAAGTTGTCTGCAGTCTCTTGACTCTCTAAACCTTTTTTCTGCCATTTCAATTGCCTAGCAGCTCTGATGTGATCCTCCTTGCCAGGATTTCAGGGAAGGAATAGGCAACCTCTCACCTTCATGGCCAGGGAATTTATCCCAGTGCACCAGGCCAGCCCAGTAGCTGCAGCAGAGCCTGAGCCAAGGAACTGCTCCTCATACTTCTTGTAATATGCAGCTTTTGGGTGGATGTCAGAGTCCCTCTTATTGTGATACTTGCTGCGACTGCCAGCATGATTGCTCAGCATATTTGGTGAAGTTTTGAGGAAGCTTATGAGTACTTTCCTTTACTGATATTTAAGGACATTTGTCAGTCTGAGTTCATTTTTTGCAGAATATGGTGTGCACAAAGCTGCCCTAAGCCAGAAGAGCACCTATCTACAATGTAGACACAACTGGATTAAATCACCCAGATCAGCAAATTCCCACCTTGACTGTGTCACTGCTTGTATGGGACTGCTTCTAGTTCTGATGATCTGCACATTTAAGTATGTCTAGTCCTTGTTAACCCTATGCTGCACTGTCAGAAACAGCATAATTCCTTTGTGGGGGTTTGAATACCTCCTACTTTCCCATCCAAACCAGAAACACTTTATCAAATTAACAGTATGAAAAGGTAGATTTAAATCTTTGCATTAATTAAGAAGCCAAAGAGCAGTGAAGTTTACATGGTATAAACAAAATCAATTACTGAGAATGTGGTGATGAGGCAATAATTTTTTGCCATACGCTTTGAATGACAAAAACAGTGGTTTTAACCACTCAACAGTTGTGTGATAATTCATGTACTACCAGCACATGGAAAAATGGTTTTAAGAATTGTGTATGTACAAAAGCACTGTTTTTTATTGCATGTTACATTTTGAAAGACACTTTTCTTAACGTGTACTTGCAGTACATTTTGTTTTCAGTGAAGTTCTAAGAAAAAACAAAACATTTGTATCAGGACTTATCAACAGTTGCTAAGGCTTTCATGGTCTATATTATTTAGTTATCTCTGTATCTCTTCACTTTTTGAAACAGCTTTTTAGGACAGTACAGTCTTTTAATAATTAGTTTTAAAATAAATGGAGCAGTGTTTCCTAGAAGTAGGTGGCACAGAAATCACTGCAGTGGGATTGATATCTTATGCAGTTCAAACATGACAATGCATTTTTTTCTTCACTGCGCCACACAGAGTGTCTTGTATTATCTTCATTACCAGGTGCATAAACTGCCACAAAATGTCAAAGTCTATACTGTTTTAAGGCCAGATTTTGTTTGCTCACCTTGATGAGAATTTATTCCTATAGGAATTTATCTGGAATTTAATTATTTATGGGAAGGAATATGTTAATTTGTTTTCCAATGAGATTTATTACAGACATCAACTGGCTGCCTAGAAATATTTTACAAGCATTTCATCATTTTGTATTTGTTTTTTGGAGGCAAAGTTTGCTTTATTCTCCAGGCCATAGTGGTTGCTTCATAATTTATTTTTTCAGGAGGAAAGGAGTTTAAGACCTTCCTCCTTGGATGGTAGTGATAAAATTTTTAAGTTGTATGACTTGGTGACTTTTTGCCCCTTAAGATCAATTATGGTCACAGAGGGATCGAAGCGATGCAGTGCCGTAGGACAAGAGAGGCAGATTTCAACTCCTAGGTTTATATGGCAGCTGTGGCAGACACAAGGAAAATCTGGTGATGTGCTAAAAAGTGACTGGCTTTTGTAAACTGTTTGCTGGGCCATCTGTCTGCTTCAGTCTGCATACACAGGAGTTGCACAGGGAAAATGAACCTAGCAGCACCTCAGTGAAACACCGTTCACTGCATCGTTGAATGGGGGGCTTCATTTTCCTGCAATTCAACTTTCACAGACATTGATAGGGCTAGTGACCAACAGTGATATCACTCCTGCTTTGGGGAAACTGAGAGCTGTCTCAGAGGAGTGCCAAGCATATGTGTCTTAGGGAGAAGCAATGAAGAGTTTAACTGTATTACATCCATGTGTGAGTGTTGGGTTCTCCCCACCCCACTGTCTTTGTCTGCCAGGCTCCCCCAGGCAGAGTTCACACCTAAAGGCTATGTGTGCGTTTTCCACTCTTCAAACACGCAAACAGGAAGAAGCAAATTATTGCTGAAGACTTTGGTGCAGGAGATGGGGTCTGGGCTCTCACTCTTTGAACAGTCCATGTGAGGGGCGTCCCCAACATCTCCCCCCTGCTTATGAGAACACCAAGCCTGTGGGCAAGTTGTCCATTCGCACCAGTGGTGTGAAAGATCGGAGCAGACAGGAAGGGATAGCAGTTAGCAACAAGGAGGTAACATCCCATCAGGCTTTCCAACTGTTGATTCTACCAGCTCAGCTAGATGAATCAAATAACCTCTGGAGTTAAAAATCACTGAGTTATTCCATGAGCTGTCAACCCCATTTGAATACACTATGCTATTTAAATTCGAGTGTGAACTATAGTATACTCATTAAGTTAAAAGTACTGTTATGATATTAGCATATGTGATGGAGGGGGATTTTTAGGATTTTTGGCAGGGAATGTTGTTTGGAGCTTTTTATTTTTAAAACTTGTTTCAGAAAAAAAATTGGTCCAGAAATCAGTTTTCAAATTTGGAAATATCTAAGTAAAGCATGTAAATGTCATCAAAGGAGAAGCCCTATGGACTTACTGCTTAATGTGTGCAAAGGTCTCTCTGGCTACTACACTGAAACCTTCTCTTAAAGCTATTTAACTAGCAAGATTTTACAGTGAAAACCTTCTGTGACTATTAACCCCAAGAAGATTCCCACCCACTGCGAGTTTTTTATTTCCCCACAGCTGTAGCAAATGTTTTGTGCTATTTTTTCTAGGGAGCCTTGTTCTTCCATCCTCTCCACAGCAGAAGCCTTATGTCAAACCTATTTAGGTGCTATTCTTGGAATCACCTGTCCAATGATTCAGCAATAGATCTTAGCACAAGTCTTTGTAAGACCTTTTTCTTTTTTTCTGTTGTGATTTCTGGAAACAATTTTTCCTAGAGTTGGTGTAAACACATATCTCATTTAAGAATTTCTCAACAGACCTTCAGATTGCTTAACTACCATCTCACCATTTCTGAAATATCTAGTTTTCATTTTAAAACGAAATCTTTAAAGCAATTTAATCCCACCCTCCCCCCACTCCCACTCTAGTCATTCAGATTTGATTGCTGATTCAAATGCTGGAAATCTTTTCTAGATAAAATGCAGTCTAATCTGGCCGGTGCTACTTACAACTTACCATGACACCCAAGGCATGGAAAAACTTGTTTTCAAAAAAGACCAGCTTTTCAAAACATGGAAATAGTTTGCATAGATAATAAACATGCTATTATATGTAATACAATAAAGATAATTCAATATAAGGGCGATTTTTGTTGTTGCATATTAAATGTCTAGGATTTTTCTTTTTTGACTGTGATGAACATCTTCAGGCTGAAGTACCCCTAGGAAAAATGCACACAAAAATTGTGTAAAATTTGAAATCCTGAAACAGGCAGAATGTTGATAACAAACAATACGTGCATGACTTGGTTTCATAAAGATATGAGGAGCTATAAAATCCCATACAAACCCCAATACTCCATGACACATTACAGGTTCATAGTTTATAGCAGTGGCCCCAGCAGCACTTTTTGTTAATTCCACTCCAACTTTATCAATAATTCTGTCTGAACTACATGTACAAGTGCAAGATTCTTTGAAGTCTGGAGACAAAATTCAGCCAAATTATCTCTGGGCAAATTTCTGTCAACACAAAGCCCTGTGGAGCTGATTTAAAGTCAATAGGAGCTTTTAATGAACAAGAGAATTGGAGTGGCAGGGGGCACACAGGAGCAGTCTGTGCCATCTTGTCCTCACTGCACATTGCACAATACTGGGTTTGTGCAATGGGCAGGAAGGAAAAAAAACAGATTACAAAGGACAGCCACCAAAGGAGGGTTGGCAAAAAAGGAAGAGTGAGAAAACTGCTTGTCCAGCCTGTGTTGCGGATAACCATAACACAAGAGCAGAATGCAGGGTTGCCTGTTATACTTTCATATTAGCCGTCAGTGGATATTAAACATACCTATGTGAAAGAGACACATACTCAAGGGAGCTTCACAAAGGTGAAATGAGAATAAGCAAAACAGTCCACCAGCTTCACTGCTAAATATATTGAGCAGAATATTGTAAATGCCGCTGACATATTCAGGCAGGCTGAATGGTAATTACATTTTTGCTTTCTCTGAGCTTCAGTTTGTGTTTCTGTTCTATCACAATTGAAACTGAGCTGAAAGTGCTGCTGCAGACTGGGAGGACACAGTGTCCACAATAGGAGTGGTGGTGACACAATAGCCTAGAACTCCTCGAGCAAAGATGTGTGCATGTCATAGGCTGACTAGGGCAGACAACTTCATCTATCACACAATTACCTCTAGGGCAGAAGACAGGAGTCATTTAAAGGGATCTAACACTACCCAATCACTAAGGACAAAAAAGCAAAGATTATCTACAATACTGAAATTATGTAGTAACTGTTAGGTGTATAGTGGTTTATAATTTCATTCTGCTTCCACTAAAATCAGTTTGACTACTTCAACATGGGCAGAATTAGGCCTGCTGTTATTTCTCAGTGGAAGTTTGGTTAAAGCATGACAGCTAATATCATATTGATAACAAAGAGCACTGCAGGAACAGTAGAGAATACAAGCTGCCAAGCTCTTGAAATGGAAAGTTCTCCCTACCAGGCCTCTCTGAGAGGCAGCCATGGGGCGTGAGTCCAGTATGCTGAATCGCTACAGCCTGCTCTGTGTCAGGTTTCTTGGGAATTTGCCTATCCAAACACTGATTAGGCCTGACCCTTCCTGACATCTGAAATCAATCAAGAAGGAAATTAAATGGTGCTAGAGTATCTATAAGACAATGGTATAAGCATGCAAATTTGTAGAGATCTGATGTGTCTCAGGAAAGAAGGATTGCTTCTTGACAGCTGGTCACTGAAACTTGTAAGTTTTAAAACTATTATTTGTAGGATGTACTTACAGAATTACCAATAAGCTCAGAGTTGAAGCTGAAAATTCTGTGATAAAGCCTTGATGAAAAAGATACACTATTCTCCAACGATGTTGAGCCATTGAAACCAAAACTTCTCCTAGACAGGGTCATTTTCCATGGATTAGAGAGAGCATGTGTTTGTCCAGAACAATCCAAATTCAAGTCTCAAACTGAAGCAGAAAAGGATTTCAACTTGCTATTTTCCCACAGATATATATGCAATCGCTAGTTATGTGCTACTTATAGCTTACTGAGCCAAGTAAGTCTTAAGCTGTTGCATTCAAGTGATTATTTAGCATTCAGAATTGAAAACTTCTTTGAGATATCTGTCAACCAATATGACTTTTCAACTTTTTCCTGAAAATCTTCTTGCAAAGGCTATAAAATATTTGAGAGTGGGACATCAGATCATTTCTAATGTCCCTGGACTGGCACAGGGACCAGTGCACTCACTTTGAAAGCAACCCGTTTCCTATTTTCACAGCAGCCTAGGTTTTCATTTGGGTTTTTTGGTTTTATTTGGTGTGTGGGTTTTTGTTTGTTTTGTTCATGTATTTTTTATTGGTTTTTAAAATTTTTAAAATTTTTTTTTTTTAAATTTTTTTTTTAGTTTGGAGTGTCAAACACTTATCCACAGCACATTTCTACTCATGCGGTATTCCTCTACTGTTAATTCCACTATATCTTTGCCTATTCACAACTCATTATATAAGATTAGTAACCTAAATCACATGGCACTGTTCCTACTCTTTGACTGGATGATGGTGAGTGCCCTACTGGGGCACCAATACCTTATTTGCAAATAAAATAAGTTGTCACTTAGTGAAAAGCCAAACATTTGTGTGGGCAGATGTCCATTAGCACAAATGTTCATGGATTAATCACCAAAAGGGGTGTGAACACTCTTGAATAGAAAAGCAATTTAGAATTCATGCAAACATTTGTGAATAATTTCCCTAGCTTTTCTTTAGCATGGAGAAGGCCTAATGTTTTGATGTGGGACTCAGTGATTATTTCAGTGCAAAATGGAGTATTAGAACTGAGACATTTACAAGCAAATTTACTTTGCTGTACTTTCAGGTTGTACTTTCTACCTTACTGATTGCAAGACGAAAGCATTTTGCAAAGTAGGGCTGTTCATTGTACAACACTGTAGCAGCTTGGTGCAGAAGTCAAGGACCATTCTGGGACTCATTAAACTGATCAAATAATTTCTGTTTTCAAATCAGCATGCTCTTTTAAACACTGTATGTTCTAGTGGTATATTCCAATTATTATCTGCAGATGGACGGATCTTGCACAGTGCTTTATTAAGTGATCTCTCCCATTTTCAGCCACACTTAACATGCTTATCAAGCATGCATTACCTCAAAGACATCATCTGTGCATCATTAAATGCAGCTTTTTAACAGAAGCCGGGACTTCTACCTGTGATTTATGGACTACAGAAAATGTTTCTTAAGCATGCAGCCTTGTGGAAACAGAGCCCTTACACTTGCAAGACATAAAATATTATAAGGACTTTGCACATAAAAACTGTTTTAGGAGTTGTTCATTGCTGATTAGATGGCTTGTTACAGGTGGTTCTCTCCCTACTGCAGCCAGAGAAAGTTAGAGAACTTACTGCAGAGAATTTTAACAAAAGCAGATAAGAAAAAAAGATGCTTTCTTGACTGTGAGCATCAGATAATGGAGCCTTGGGAAAACTTAGATTTGTGTTAGAGTCTGTGAATCACAGAAAACCATTTACTTGACTCCTCACACTAATATTTTGAAAGGCAGTTTGTGAGTATTAAGTGCTTGATCTTTGAAATAGCAAAGATTTACTTAGAACTAAAGGTACAGAATTAGATCCCTAGCATTGGATATGTGCTTGTAAAAAAAATACTGAAGTTATATTTTAAGTACATATCTTGCTATAATAACATCCATTAGTTATAAACACCAGCAGTTGCTCTAGCACAGCTGTTTACTATGATAACATACGACCTGACCTTCATAACAAATCCATGTAACTTAAAGAAGACCTAAAGCTATGAGCACAAAATACAAGTGAGAAAAGGAAGCACAAGGTCTGACCAACACCAAGAATGTCCCTTTTTAGCGTATTATTCTCTCTTTCTCTCTCCCCTCTTCTCCCGCCCCCATGATTTTATAACTGGAAAAGAGAGCAGAAGACTTTTTATATAATCTCTGAAGTCCTGTTACATGCTTCTCTTTCCCTAGCCCATGGGTATCAGCAGCATGAACTTACTTACATTTTCTCAAAAATAAAGCACTATTATAACCTGGCAGTACTATATAAAAAGCTGATAATTTGTATTGCAGTGTAAAAAATCTGGTCTTTTTTTCTTGGAAAAAAATGACACGTGCTAAAACAGAGATAGGAAACCATCAGTGAGAAAAACCAACATCCTAAAATACCCTCCTTAGTTTGTGCAGTTGAGTTGAACATCTTGGACAATACTCAGAACCTGGGGAAAAATACCCTGTGGAGAAAACTTAAGGAACAGCCACACGACAAAAACCTTTGTCGAAGACGAAAACAAAGAAACAGCCTCTCTGTCTCCTGCAGGAACACTTTGTGGATAGAAATGAATGAGAGAGAGTGAGATAAGGCACACCAGAATAACCTTGTGAGGTGCAACTGCGACAGCTGGCCAAAAACACATTAAAGAAGAAACCAGGTTGTGGGATGTGACAGACATCCCCATCTTCCACCCTCATGCTACTTTTGGCATAATGATTTTGTTTCTTACTGGTGAAGCCCAGTTATGATAAGGTATATCCAACAGCTATTGTTCTGTCCATGTCCACCCCTCCTTCCCCCAGCCAAATCCCACTGTCAGCAAAAAAATAACCATGACCTTCTTCACATCTGATCTTCTCCTGTGAGACTCTTATACCTGCTAGGAAAAGAACTATTGGAAGAAAATTAATGTACACTCAGAAAACAAAACATACAAGGCCATCTTGGGCTGGATGAAATAACCCCCTATTGCTATAATCTCTGTAGACTGCATTGCTACGGACTGAGAACAGGAAAAAGTTAAGTATCAAATATATGTTAGATATATTTTTAAACACTGACATACACATAAATGAGGGGTGGGAGAGAAAAGAAGGTAAAACAGAGTAAGTATATATAGGCTTTTAAAGCCTTACATAATTGGAATATCACATCCTAGTTTATCTAGTCAGCTAACAAGGCTCATTTTAGTAACCAAAGGGATGCAGCACTCTCTCCCTGTAATAGCAGCTGGCTTATCTGATACTAGTAAGAACTGGGAGTATTTGGGTTTTCAATTGCCAGGGAAGAGCAGTTCTGCGGTGCCTGCAGAAAGCACTGTTGGAGTTTTCCCCTCCTGAGGCTGAGAAGCAGCCTCGCTGAGCCATGCTGTGCAAACCAACAGCTGCAGCGTATCAGCAAGGGCTGCAGCACAGTCAGCCCTCAGCTCCTGTAGGCAGCATGTTCCTCCAAGGGTCCCCAGCGAGAGCCAGCTGGAACCAGTTGAAATATTAAGATGGGAGCTTGTGCTTAGCAGTGCTGCTGGGTGAGGGCATAGGCACTGAATGAAACACAATCTGACTCTGACCGAGTGCTGAAAACACATGGTACTGGGAGTAAAATGAGCTAAGGAAGTATTCTGAGTGGAAAATCAGAGGAGATAAAAACAGATAAAATGCCATAGTGTAAACTGTTGAAAAATGAGGAGGACAACTGCAGATGTTTTAAACTATCCTGTGTGCTGAGTCTACTTGCAATGAATAGGGTCTGTGTAACAGTATCTGCAAAGAACAGCTTCTGTGCATTTTATTTTTTGCAATAGTTTTCAGGCCACAAAGGAGAAGGCATACAATGACTTTTCAAGTGAGCAATTGTCCTCATTTTATTGCATCAATGAATAGTATGGGAATGCAATTTAGCAAAATTTGATCTGGGAAACAAAATATAGCACATTTCCAGGATCTCACAGTGCTAAAAAGCAGCTTCTTTTAGTAGATATAGTTGTAAAGCAGAATCATTGTTTGCAGGCAGTTCCGTCACTCTTTCTAATTTTAAGACAATTACTTGTATTTGCTAAGTCTTATTCTACTCCCAGAAGAGAAGAGGGAGACATTAGGGCTGCAGACAGCCAGGAAGAGCATTGCAAAGCAGTGCTCCTGTGATCCTCACCTTTCTTTGAATCCAGCTTGTATATCCCCTTGAAAGAGTGAACTGCACAGAGAAGTAGTACGCAAAAGAATTGGTTGTAAGTCTTCAGAGAGTTACACAGAGCACCACATAAATAGGTTAATCTGGATTCTTTCTAGAGGAAATTATTTTAGAGACTCGTGAGTGAGCTTTTATCTTGTGAACCAAGAGATGAAATATTGATCCTGTCTGTATCCATGGGAAAAAATTTTCCCCATAGAAGCTGTGCAGGGAATAGTGAGAAGACTTGTTGGCATTAGCTGTGAGTGATGCTGTGTGGGCCCTGAGCCCAAAATCTGAAAAGAAAGTCTATCCCTGGCATTCAAGCTATCCTGTGCATTGGTCTTACATATATTTTATAAACATTTGGTATTTTGAGATGCATCTATTAATTAGTGGGTGATATTCTAGTAGTAACAATGGTTTACTGTACTATTTATCTTTTTTTCCCCAATTTTCTCCTGAAGAAACTATTTACAGGGTTTTTTTTTTTTTACTTACTAAATATTATAATGCTTCATAAATTCTTCCATGTGGGTCTGTAACTGTGTATGAAATGAATTATTGCCGAATGCGAACAATGTTTCACAAAAAAACCCTCAAGCAGAGATGGATTCTTAAAATTTCCAGAGCAGCAGTTCACTATTTCAGCTCTGGAACTGGGCATGAAGACTAGCTATAGCATAACAGTGAAATTTTGAATCTTCATATGCCTAATTGCTCTAATGCTATTGAGATCTGAGTGTCTAACTACTTTTACAGAGCTCACTATATATAGTCAGACTCTTACTGTAGCACAGAAATTTTGGACTCAGCATTTCTCAAGTTGCATGAAAAATAGTAGTTACTTTCCGAAAGAGATCCTATCCCTGTCAGGCTCTGAGAATGTGGAGGCAGGAAGTATGTTTAATATTTCATTCAGTATGCTCTTCTGGGGGAAGCAAAAAAAAGTGGTTCTCAGGATCTTTTGTGCAAGATGATGGTTGAGGTTACACTCCCACAGTTCATAGGAAGCTGGTGGGCGTAAATCATGCAGTTGGATTCTGGCTTACTGCCATGGGCAGACAGGTGGTTCTTTGCAGCCCTAAAAGACATGAGGAAGTTGTCCTACAGTGTTAAGTATAGCTCATAGCTTCATTAACATTCCTTTACAAAAACATCTAGGTAAAGAGCTGCATAAAAATTTAAGATTTTATTTGTGTATGTTTTGTGTTTGACTTTCTCATGAGGTAGCTGTAGAAGTAGTGTTGAAGATCCTAACACTTATAAATAATACAGACGATGAGACAATTTAACCTATTTAGATCTTGTAAGGAAAGAAGAGTTAAATTTGAGAGATAAAGTTCTGATCCCTAATGAATCATGATCTAAAATCTCACTCTTAAATGATGGATTATCAATAGGTTAAATGAGAGCTAGCTAAATTTTGCCTCTCCAGCATTTCTGGGATTATATTCTGCTCTGTTCATTCTTGTTTTCCCCAGGGGAATTATCTGTCCTTCTGCTGCTTCAGGTAAAGATTTCCACCAAGCTGTTTTCTCACTATGGTAATGGTAGAAGGCACAATTGTCACTTTGTCCAAAATACACCCTCTTGGCTGTGAATTCCCATCCTTGGGCCCTCCTGTGCTGCCCTTTCAAATGGTGCAAGAGAGCCTCACTTCCTGGGGTTTTACAGTTGCAGGAAAGTATGTGCTGGCAGCTTTTCCAATATCCAGACAAAAATATTAACCACAGTTTGAAGTGTCTCAAATGTTTCTGCCTAGGCATATTGCCTTTCACTTGTTCCTGAGGATCGTATATCTGTGCTGTGTATTTACAAAGAGGAACACGTGAGTGAAAATTAGTATGTGTGCAATTACCTGAACATGAGCCAAGACTGTTACAGTACTGACTGTTGCAGATTTGTTATTTACTGGTTAATTTGGTGAGACAGACAGGTGACATCATGATTTGACAGCAATTACACCACTTGACAGAATACCGAACCTTCGGAAGAGATAAGCCTTGTTCTCTTGAACAAATTATTCTTTTGACTACAAATATTAAAAATCAGTCAATACCAGGGAATACCAATGAATTATTAACTTCCCTTTTGGGGAATCAAAAGAGCAGAAGAAAAAAAAAAATTAACAAATAACACAGTTTGCCACTAATAGCAATGATTCTAGGTGAAAGTAAGCTAGCTGCTGGCAGTGTTTCTATCTCAAAATTTTACAGTTTTTGTTGATATTTCAGTATTTGAGATCCTCAGATTGTTACCAATTTAGAAATACATTCACTCACTATTTACACTCTGAGATATGTCCTGGATTTAGCATATGTTCTTTGACTGATCAGCTGATTCAAACCCTGTAACTTCACATAGATATTATAAGCAGATTTGACAGAAAATTAGATCTGCACACTTCAGATCTGACTTGCCATTGAGACTACTTCAAATAGTCATTAATTATAATGGAATCAGAAGTTAGTATTAATCCACAGTCATCAACACTGGCTGATTGTGTGGCTGCATCAGAATGCCTAAACTCCTCATGTGTGGAACCTACTTCCCAACTTTAGAGAACAGGACATACTCCTTGTCCATGCTTCTCTTAACCACTCTTCAGAGTCATTGTCAGGATAATTACAACGCAAGGAAAAATATTACTTCTCGTTAAGCCTATGATGGCTACACCTAAAACTCTGAGCAATGAATAACACCTAATAAGATGTATAGTATGAAAGCATAGAAGAAATGTTAATAATGAACCAGACTATCTATTTTTATAATCTTATTTTTCCTGAATGTGCTGTGTATTTTTCTGTTTCCATTTAATATTTTGTAAAGTCCCAAGAAACAATTATTAAATTGCTAACACTCATCTCTTAGCATCACAGGAAAACTGAGACAGAGAAAGGATTCTGCTCTCATTAAACCCAAGGAGAAATTCTGAGGTGCTACCTGTTGACAGTGGAAAGTCCTGTTGATACCAATGCAGGCGTAACAGTGTGAGCATTGCATGTCAAAATGGGACTTCTTCAAAACTTGCAAATATTCAAAGCAAGGTTTGCTTTTCCTTGGCTCATTTTTAAATGAAGGGAATGTAACTGATTAACAGAAGATGAAAGAGAAGCAGTGATGTTCCTTTGCTGCAAGTTATTAAATGTCAGGTGAGAGGATCAGGTAGCCTTGGGAGAATTTTTCCTGCTTTTTTACAAATTATTTTATTTTAAAATATTAAATTATTCCCAACAACTGTTAGGAAAAGCTTTAATACAGGAGTTTCTGTTTCTTCTGTCATTGCTCTTTTGAGCTGAGTCTCCACCCAGCTCTACTACACGCATAGAGCAGCAGAAGCAATTGTCAGTTAGTTCTGAAGACAAGATAAGAAATAGTGGTGGCGTTTATGGTCTACCAGGAAATGGCACAATAGTCCATAGAATTCCACCATTATAAGGAGTTAAATAACGGTTAAAATAACAGGAAAAATATTAAATGTGGGTTTGTTAATAGCAACTGTGTGAAGAAAAACAATTAGTGAATTAGTAATTTTAGAAGCTAGATTCCATAACAATATGTGTAGAAAAATGTATTCAGACACATTGAGAAACTATCACATTATTTAATACCCTGAGAACTTTCAGCACATTTTATTATTGTCAGTGTTGCTTGAGTCAGTGCTGCTTCTGTCTTATATTCTTAGCAAGTTAAATCTGTCATGTTTTCATGATATTTATGCAATGATAAAAAAAATCTGTGACTTAATACAGAGTCTTTCTGTGAAGTTTCTCACAGTCAAAAGGGGACACAGAGAAACTCCTTTCGTCAAGAGTTCTTTCCCTAGAAATACAGGACGCTTTACATATTTCATTTCATTGCCCAGAAGACTGCCAAAAAAGGGTATACCTTTCTGTTGAGTGTTAACAAAGAGCATAACAATTGCGACATTTTTAAAGAGCTCACAACCTGAGTAAAAGGCAAAGCAGAGGGCTGGATATGGAGCTGGGGAAAATCCAAGGGAAGAGTGGAACCAGTTGGAAGTGAGGAGCAGAGGTCTCAGCATTAACTGTCTCTCATCATTCCAAGACCTTGGTCTTAGTATTAGGAACTCTTTCTTCTAAAGGGATGCATGACTAATTTTGAGCCATCACTTAGGTCTTTTTTTAAACTTCAGTACTCTATGCTGTTACGTTATTCACAGTATAAAGACATAAATATTAAACAAAAGAGGGGGGAGAATTCGCTACTTCAAACATTCTTAAATAGAAACCAGTTTTGTAGCAAAGAGGGTATTAAAAATGTGATGTGTAATAAATAAAATAATTTGATTTGTTAAGTATCAAATTCATTACATTAGCAAGTACAAAACTTTGTTTGAATGCCAGTTAAAGTTGACACAGGGATACTTACTCTTCTGTTTGACAGTGGAAGTGCCCAAAAGATGCAGAACACTGCATCGGATTTTGTCAGTGTTTCACACAGTGGTCAGGAATTCTCCATTTTCCACTATACTCGGTGAATATTACTAGTTCTAAGCCCCACCTTCGGTATTATTTTATCAAAAGCAAACAATATTTTTTAAAAAGTTATGTTAAGGAAACCAATTTGAGTAATATAAAGCATTATTTTTCCCCTATTCTGTAAGTAGTTCTCTTAAAACAAAATATGACCTAATTAAATTGCTACATAAATAATTCCCAAGGTAATTTTTGCAGTTAATTTCTTTTCTTGAGTAGATGACTGCAAATGGTGCAAACAGGTATTTTAAAAATGTTTTGGGTCTTGGTGGTTTTTTAACTTTTTTTATAACTGTAATACAATTCTTCTATTGCATGAGGGCTATTAATTAAATTTCAGAATCAGAATTGCATTTAATGAGTATATACATCAATATACTGGATTGCAAAGTCCTCTAGCTGCTGCCTGTGTTACAGTGCTAAAATAAAGGACTGTCACTACACTTGTAAGCTGAAATAATTGCCTGCAACAGATACCTTATATCAACAAAATGTCCAAAATTTTAAATATTAGAAGAAAGTGGGTTTTCTCTATTTTTCATCCTGTATACAAAAGTAGTACGGACAATCTGAATTATGGCTTGCCTTGTACTTCAGAAGAAAGGCTGACAAACTCCTGTTGAATAGCCTCAGGACTTCTGTTCTCAGAAGGTTTTATTAAGACTTCTATACATGGCTTTACATTGAGTCTCTTTAACGTAAATGATCAACCCTCAGAGGGCCTCAATTGTATTTAGGATTTATAAACTATACCTGGAACAATGTGAATGTTTGTGTTTAAGAAACTGAGAGTGCCAAACACCTGGACAATAGTTTCCCAGAGTCTGCAAATGTGGATTTACAATAGAGAATATATTTTTCTCATTTATAAACATCTGGACAAACTGGTACACTGTCTAGATCCCACAGCAAATTAAGGTCTGATTTTTAATTAAGTTTGGCATGCATCAGAGGAGTACATATGTTCAGCACATGTTTTTAGCTTATACATCTTTTGCTCCATTACCTACGTATTGTTCAAAATGAGTTCTGCTGCTGAATACAAACTGTCTGATTTGCTTTATGTTGAAAAAAAATGTAGAAAAAGAAAAATAATCCACATCTTTGACAAAATGGAGCCATGATTTTTTTGGAAAGAAAATCCATGGGCTGGGGAAAAAATTTCACTGAACTTTTAAAATTATTAACATTAGTTGCCAAACCACATGCACTTTCCAGGTTTTGAAACTTCATAGACTGATTTCACCAAAAAGGTGTTAATTTCTACCTAGTGTTTGAGGACGAATGCAACTTCTCTCCAGTGAAACTGGAATCATTTTACTGTTTCTAATTAAGAATAAATCAATCAATCATGTTTTCATATAGTCCTGATGTGGGAAGGACTTAGAAATGAAACCCTGAAGCTCATCGTCTTTGAGAATTGTAATTGTAGGTACAATTATAGTGGTGTGTTCTGCAGGAGAACTTTTGGAAATGAGCTTTATGATCTTGAGTTGCAAAATGTTGCGGAATCATCACATATCCTTACAACTAAGTCTAAAGTCCCTGCTGCACAATTCCTGGCTGGATTGTGCTCCCTGAACACACCTGGACCTGCAAGACAGGACATCCCAGAGGGTTGCACCAAAGCATATGGGATAACATTTCTGGGACTGCTAAATATTGCATCCTTCCAGGACTGAATTCTGATTTGCCTGTAACCACACGAGCCCCAGAAGGCAGAACCGTACCGGTTATGGGTGTGTGAGCCGTCCCTGCCATTAGCCCTCAGAAAAGGAAACAGAGACATTGAAGACAAGCATCCAGTGGCACCTTTCACTTCAAATACGAAGCCTTGCAATAGTATACTATACTATTACTATTTATAGAGTATACTATAATAGTATACTCTTTAGTATACTGTAATAGTATACTAATACTATTTCACCATGTTTCTCGAGAATGAGGTTACATTTGTAGCATTCACTACAAGAAAAGAAGCTTTTTAACCTGTTAAATGAAATTATTTTCACTGTAAGGTAACAGTAATTTCCTTTGTGTGAATGCAGGAGAAGTACAAGGAAATCCTCTCTCTTCTGAAACAAAGAGGCATCCACTTGTTTAAGTTCCCTCTTCTACCAATGATTAAGGTGAAAATCTTAGAAAAAAGCACTGAGCAAAACTGGATTTACATTGAATAGTTTCTCTATCTGTACCTTTTCTTTTGGAAAAGTGCAGGGTTGCTTGTTGGGCAGACTAAGAGAGTTTACGAACCACAAAGGCACACGATATTTTTGTCTGACATGAATCAGCTGAGACCCATCTCCTTCAATGGATCTATTCCAATTTACACACAAATAGGGGGCAGGGAGTTGTAAGCAGTTGCAGTTCTCTGCAGTTCCTTATCTTTTACTGTTAACTCCTTCATGTTGCATGATAACCAGAAAGATTTGAAGATACCATGTGTTTCAAAAGTAACATGCATTATGGGTCAGATATAGAATTCATTAACATTTTCTTCTTTTGTCATTAGCAGTTTCTTTTTGCACAAAATGAATGTAAAACTGGATGCAAAGGCACTACAAGCAATTTTTTTGTGTGTCCTTTTAACTGCTTTAGAAACACAGCTGCTTTAGAGTCTCATAGGATCACTGCATTTATGCTCCCAACACTCATCTAACAAATAGATAGTTATTAGATACTTTCAAAGATTCTCTTGATATGTCAGAAATCTATGATAGGAAAGCGTAATTGATGCTCACAGTAGCTGGTAAAAGATTAAGTAGCTGCATATTGTTTCAAAATTCGTGCATTAAATATTTTTATGATGACAAAGACTTAAAATAATAGGGTTTATTTAACCTTATGTTTCATTCATGAGGTTAATATATGTATTTACTTTTTAGAGGATGTAAGAATTACTGGTACAGAAGTGTTCCCAAGACACACCACATTTTGAGTAAACACTCATATAGTCAGGGAAGGGGGAGTCTGCTCCCTATTTTTTTACTTTGTAGATTTTTCTGAGTCCTTAATGAATGCTGAAAATCCTTAACTCACAAGACTGTTGTGAGGATTAATTAGTGAAAGTTTGTAAGATGCTTTGAAGATGAAAGGTGTGATGTAAATGCTAATTATTTATTATTACTATCTTCCTAGTCTTGGACAAATTTGGTTGATGTGGAAGTGAGTGATTGATCTTGCTAAACTGAGGTATGCACAGTGGAGAAGGGCCTTTGCAAGATTCACATTAATAATTCTCCCTATGAATCTCAGCTCCATTCTGAGTCTCTCCATCTATTCCAGCCCACCCCCTCTGCATGGCTTTGACAGTGCCCTTCAGACTAAATTGCTACTCTACTGCAATCTCTGGGCCTGATCCAACAACCTATGAAATCAGAGAAGATTTTTCCATCACTTCCAGGGAACCGGGCAAAAGGTCAAAAATAGTCTTTTAAGCAGTACTTTGGAAAATAACAAAACGACAAAAGCCTGTTTTCTGAAAACTGCCCATACTTGCTCTCTGCATGATTAGCTTGATACATACTGTCAGGTTTTGTCAGTTGTGTCAGATCATATTCATATCATACATTTTCCTTTGTGCACAATAATATGATTCTTTGCAGGTCTGTTCAGCTGTGAATCTGTAGCTTTCTGCTGCATTAAATTATGCGCAATTTTAGCATCAGTATACTTTATCATATAGGGCAAGACATTTTGGTGCTCAGGGCATGAGAGCTGTTTGGTTCCCACTCTAAGAACACACTGAAAAGTCATCTTTGCAAGATGAAGGGTTTCAGCTCCCACAGCCTTCACAATTCTGCAGAAGCTACAAGCTACAGCCAACTATATCTCATATGCTCATCTTTGCCAGCTGTACCTCAGAAATATCCTCATGCTTGAAGCTCCTCCCTTCAGCCTTCTCATGGTGAGGATATGGGTAGTCACCAACACAATGACCATGAAATCAGAGGTTTGCTTAGAATTGAGCTCTCTTTGACTTTACAGACCATTCCAGCGCAGAAAGAGGTATTAGATATTACATCTAGTTGAGGATAAAATTGCTTAAAAAGAGTCAGTGGGTATATGACAACATCTGTCAAATACAGCAGAATAGCAAACTATTAAGGAAGAAAAAACATGCAGGAGATTTTTACTTGCAAGTAGCAGTTTACAGCTATACATCCTGTCAGTGTGCTGTAGACAAGAATCAAGCAGGATGTAACAGATTCAGATAGCCAACAGTAAAGCTAGAACAGCTCAGACTGGAGTAGAACCTGTGTTGTTCTTGGCAATGGCAGTTATCCACGGACTGTGATCTATTCTTTATCGCTTGGCATTTTAAGGGGCAGTTTAGATACTCTCTGTGTTCATTCAAATGAAAGAGTGAATCCCAGGCATTCCTACAGCTGATGTGAAATGAGGAATCAGGCTCTTTTCACCATCAAAGCATCCAGGAGTGCACACAGTGAAGTGTAATGCATTGGGTTCATTCATTACTTGTGATGTCTGTCAAGCAGAGGCAACAGGAGCAGGACACAGCTCAATAAATACCAGTCCTCATGGACTATTGCTACATGTCATGCTACTAAAACCTGAGGTAAAAGAAAATCCTTTCTGTGGCAGTTTGTGAATAGCAAACTGAAAGTGGTTTTCCTGCCAGTTTGGCATGGGTTACCTAGCTCTGTTGTGTAAGGGAATAGCACTATGACAAAATCAAAAAATACAAAAACAAAAGTAAAAAAACCAAAATAAGCAAACAGAGAAACTGTTCTGTACCTACAGGTAAGACATATTGCATCTATCTAGAGCTGTACTGGTGCTCTGGGAAGCACAGAAACTGTAGACCCAGATCAGTCCCCAAAGCAATTTTGCTTTTTTTGTTGATGACTCCCAAATATCACAGTAAAGTTTTTGGGAGGTTCTAGAGCCTTTGTTCTCAGACTGTGGAGTATTAACAACTAAAAATCAGACAGCAAGGGTGCTGTGTGCACTTGGAGTGGGGGTTCTTACAAGAGAAAAGTTTTCATTTACCGGTTTCTTGGCCTCTTTTTAAATCTGTTGTGTCCTGTGGGGGTTTTACATCATCAGACCAGGAAGTAATGTAATTATTTTCGGTTAGTTTTGTGTTTCTTATTTATTTTTAATGCTTCTGTCATTAAAGATACATAACCAGATCACATTAACCAATTGAAATGTTTTAAAATAATGTGCAATGAATATGTTGGTGATGTTGATGCTGCACTTAGGGAAGTTAATGCACAGCCATGAGGTTGCTTGAAATCTCCCATCTATCTCAGTGAAGGCCTAAATGCTGAAATGCAGGTAGAAGGCAGTTAAAGCACCTCTATATCGCCACAGATCTGGTCCTTAATTTATATGTACATTGCACAGTAAAATAGGATCAGCCTCCTTACGAGTTTTATTTGGTCTGTTACTGCTCTACAGTTCAGTGCCCTCTCAGAACAGATACAATAAAGGTACTCACAGGGTCTCCAAATTCTCAGCAGCTGTTGTCACTGCCAGCTTGCCTTTGCTGCATATTAGGTTTTAAATGTAGCATTTTTTCACCTGGTCAGAAAGATTGTGGTCTGCCATTAACAGAAATGACAATGGCATTGTTAGGCAAGTTTGTCCTCAAGTTGTAAGCCTTACCTGTCACAACTATATTTTCAGTTTGAAGATATGACAGCTGAAGGAAATAAGATTGCAAGGACTGAATAATTTGTCTTCAGTGCTCCTAATCTAATTAATATATTATTCTGAAGTGCTGAGGAGACACATGAATCTCAAATCTTGAGCTTCTGTGTACTCAATGTTGAATTACTGCTAATCTGGAAAAGATTAATTATTGATGACAGGATAAGTACAGCACGATAGACCAAGCTAGCCCTTCAGACCACAAAAACTATGCCTCTAATATAGCAATAGTTCTTAAATAAAATAATAAGTACTTTCTGATGACTTACTGAATACAATTACTGAAATAATTAGAAGTCCCAGTAAAGATACTACAAGATGCTTTAAGGGAAAGCTATAATGCACCAGAAGAAATATTGTGCTGCAGATTAAAAACCACTTTCAATCTATGCACATGGACGTGCTGTGCAGGGGAAAGGCTCAGTGAGGGAGGAGTGTGGAGGAATGGAAAAACAAAAACTCAAAAGGACACATGGATAAGATGGCTGTTTCCATTTTCATATAAGCATGCAACTAATTCACCTCAGAGGCTGAGAGCCTGCAAAACAGTCTCTAAATCTTCAGCAGAACATCTGTGCTAGAGATGGGTGGACACAGCCACTCTGAATCTGTTCTGCTTTTACTAATTTATTACTACCTGCAACAGGTTTATCACATATTACTTTTCCCAGAAGGTAAATTATAAAGGCAAAGCACATAGGACATGGCAACCGTATATGAAGAAGTGTCAGTATATTTTATTGCATTGCTGGCAAATCTTCTGGTGAATCCAACTCGTGTTTATTCAGGTTGTGTTGTATGTGGGTTTGGATGATGGATAGATTCTCCCACTGGGTCCTACAGAAAACAAGCAAAATACTAAGTACGGAACTGAATTTTACAGGGATTAAATGAATAAAAGGGCACAAGATGCAATTTTCCATCTCCTGATTTAATACTGCAGAATGAACTCATCAAATTTCTATTTTTCTCCAGTGTCTGACTGGCTTTATCCCATGTACTGTAGATAAGTACTACGAAACAGAACAAATGAAGGTACAAAGTGATACAGACCATGAATTTACATCTTTCATATACATTAACATACACTTGAAAGAAAAGTTTAAGCAACCAGTAAATGTTGTGATAATAACTGGGAAAAAAATTGTAAGACTGTGTAGCCCTTCAAATTGGACTATTAATTATAGTTATGAGTTAATATGTTTATTCCAGCACTTATACTAGTAGGCAACACTTTCCAAAAAGCACTGCCCTGTCCGGCCTTCCCTGGTAAGTAAAAGCATTTCCTGAAGTAGCAGACAGTTTTAATGAAAAAACATTAATCTCATGTTTTCTTTTCACTGCGTTCTTTTTGTGGTATGTTTTTACCTTTGGTATTCGCTTCCATTCTATAACCATGGGAGTGATCAATGACTATTACATTCTGTATTTTAAGACTAGAGTCAACTATACACCACAAAGAACTTTTCTCATACAGGAAGAAGATTAAAATGAAATACAGAAAAGAGAAAACACCAGACTGATCAAAGAATATTCCTCTAGTCAGCTTTTTCACTCTGAGCTGTATTGAAAAAGGAGCTCACGGCTGATAACAAAAAACAGTTCAAAAATAATAATTTTATTATTGACTTGAAGTAGCATGCTTCCAGAAACATTTACGAGTTTTTCTTGTAGCCATCACAGAAATAACTCCTGGGCAAGTTCCCATATAGTAAGTTATGTCCAATGCAGATTTTGATGGATGTCCCTCTGGGGGTCAGTTGTAAAAAAAGATGTTTAGTTGACTCTTTTCTCATGGGGATCTATTTTAGGTGGAAGCTTAATTTAAAATTTTCTTGATTACTTCTTTCTTTCTAGATTCACCTCCTAGACTAACGTTAACATTTCTCGTTTATATATTTTGATTGAAGAAATTTAAAGTATCTGGTCTGCTTCTGTTTCTGCTGATGGAAACAAGGAAAGTCTTGTTCATGTGAACCTAAACATGGTTATATATTGATGTTTAACATATTATTTTATTCTTGTCAAGAGTCCATCATGGATTTATGTTATGGATCTCTTTAAACTGTTCATACAGCTACCAACTAACTTCAATGATTGCTTACAGTTGCATTTAACAAAAACAGTCCCTCTGTGACTTTTGCCCAAGCCAAAATCTGCTTCTCTTCTCTGTGCTTTGGCAGTGCCTACATAGAAATTATCTTGTTTATTTTTATATGCAAATTTTTCTTTTTTCACCATGAGCCTACCATAAAGATAGTTTTACTGAAATTTCATGCACAGCAAGGAATTTTAAGAACAATAGCCATCATTTGTGTCTGCCATTGGCATTACAATATTTTTTGAGAAGTGTGAATCTAAAACTTATGACAAAACAGAGATTCAATCGGATTTTGGTGACATGAAACCATTACATGTAAATGAGGCATCTTTAATTGAGGAAAATTTCCAGTGAAGAGATTAGTCTCTTCCCAGGCCAGAGAAGGAGAGATGAAAAAGTTCAGCACAAGTGCACAGTGTTCCTTAGTGTGAGGTATCTGGAAACTGCATCTGCAGGTACTTTGGGAAAAGTAAATATTCCAACCAGTAAGTGTGAGGCATCCTTCTCATTGTTCATAAAAAGATGCAAATTACATTATATGATTTTATAATTTGAACATGAAGTCTGAAATTTTGACATCGCCAGTCACACATGAGATTTTTAGCAGCATATTTCTTGAAGTATTTTTCTTTATATTTTCATGGAATTATTTCTTTATTTTCACCCTGGAAAATCCTTTTTAAATATGTCTGCCTATCCCTTTTTTACTGCATTTACTGTGGTAAACTTTGCGGCAGCCAGTGTGCTCGATAAACTTCCACCAAAGTTAACATTCCTATTTGCTCTTTAACAGGCCCTGAGACTGGCGGCTTCAGAAGAGGGTTTTTTCCCTCGGTATTTGCAATACTGTTTACAATTTATAAACCTTCTGGGATTTTGTGGCAAACAGATCTTGCTCTTCTTTTAAATACTTTTGCTGCTTTTGTTGCTGTGAAAAAAACCCCATAAAAGAAATCAGAGGAAGCCTCTCATTATAAAAAAGGGAAAAGCTGAAACAAAGTAAAGACCAAGTACTGCCAAGTGGATAATGCAGGGAAAATATTTCTCCGTAATTATTATGATATAAACTTATGCTTGGGAAAATAAAAGACAAAACAAAAATAAAGAGAAAAAAAAAACTGGTTTAGTTGGTATCCCTTGAAGTTACTTTATAACAGATAAATCTTAAGCATCTGATCCCTGGGTCTGAACACAAGCTTTCATATACTGCAGAGATCCAATGAAAACAGGGAGCATCCAAACTGTGGTGACAGCAATAATAATACCAATAATAATACCAATAATAATACCAATAATAATAATAATAAAAATCTGATCCATGGTTTGAATTAAAAGTTTAGGGAAGTTATTTAAAAGAGCCCAGTTCAGACTCTGTAATGCTTGACTTGGGTGAGAATAGTGAGTCTGTTCTTGGAGCTTAGGTCACACCAAATACTGTGTTGCAGATGACAATCTCTTTGTCCACTTATAAGAAAAAGAATCAGTCCATTTTTGTGCATTGTTACCAGCTACAATGGCACTTCAAATAGGAACAATAAACCTACAAAGAACCGGAGCATTTAATATCTGATTTGAATAACTTTACAGATATTCTTACCTTCCAAAATTGTGTCCCTAATCATGGCAATTGAAATTTACTTTTAAATAAATTTTTTAGTAATGACTCTTGCCTTTTAGTCCCAATTTCATACAAAAAGGATAATAGTAAATGCATGTTTGTACAGAGGATGTACTATTTGCTCTTTTGTTAGTATGAGGCCAACATGCCAAGAACATCAACAGGGAACTGTCTCTTGACATCAGCAGTGAGATCACACCTTTTCCATGTAGGAATACTTCACACTTGATTTAGTGATTTACCAGATGGAAGAATACACACTGAAATTTGAAATAATTCTATAATGTCACTATTGTTTTAATGATATCACAATGCTCCCTCAGAGATATTGCCTGAGATGCAGTTCTGCCAAGGAGAAGTGTAATTCTGTATGCCACCAACATCTGATTTTCACACTTTATATGTCTGAATCTTGTCCCCATGTGACTATGTGGGAGTCCTATAAACCCTACAGTGTGTTATGCCGTATTATGAATGGTATTAAGAGGAATTCTTAAAATAAGGTGCCTAGTTTTTTAAGGTATAAACTGACTACTGATAATTGAGCAAATTACATTGCTTTACTCATAGCTTGAGTGCAAGCTATGGGTAAAGTGATGCAAATTCTATTCAACTAGCTCTTTTTAAAAAAACCCTGAATACTTTATTGCAATTCTTTTTCAGTAAAATGCACATCCTTATCATAAAAAGCATTACTTAAATCACAAAGTATTTCAAAAGTTTCCAGACTTCGTGAACAGGTCAGGCTTTTGTTACATATCTTGTTAGGAGTTCCCATTCCCCTGAGTTTAGAGATCACAGCAGGTCACCCCATTCAGCCACAGTCTGTCATGCAGCAATGAACAGTGTTGCTGTTTTCAGTGAATTCTCTCATTTCTCTGTAAGCTGATTGGAAATGAAGTTGCCTTGTAAAATGATTACATGTTAGAGATAAGAAATAATTAAATAGCAGTGCATGCTTTCTGGAAACATCCTCTTCTGATATTTAAGTACAATACTTTTAGGAGGATAGCCAAAATAATTTTTAAAAGCAAATTCTATTTTAAAAATAGTCGGTGACACAGAGCATTAGAATGACTTTGAAAACCATCAGTACAGTGATGGTAAAGTTGTATCTGTAATACCAAGAAGAGTAAATCTTACCTATTTCTAAAAATAGGCAGGATACTTTTTAACTCATTAATTTTAACACCTTTTCATCTGCTCTCAGGCTTTCAGGCAAACAGCCAAGTGAGTCAAAAGGCAGCCTTTCATGTATCAGTTATAATTCATGGCTTGTTTTCACACAAAAAGATTCATCTGAAGGTGGAGTTTGAAGTCAGTTGTGTTACCTTAAATCCCAATGTGTGAATACTCTCACTCAGAATAAGTGAGTTTAAACAGAGTAGAAAGGGATTCATGTGGTTTACATATTCATGTTACTTGGATTTTATCTTTCCCAATGTTCTTGTGTAAACATTTGTTCTTGGATGGTGTAGGGTCTGAAATAGCTTGGCACAGGCCTCACAATGACCATGTTTGGGGAGGTGGGAATGGTTTGAAATTGTGCATGGTTCTTGAATAGCTTTGCAGGATCCATGAGATTTCCACTGGTTTTTATTACAGTTTTCACTCCCAAATTTAATTTCATCTCATTTATTGTGCATTCCCATCAGTTGCCACCAAAATTAACCCAGCCTGCAAGTCAACGAAGATATTCATACTCATCTAAAACTGGGGTTGTCCACAACATTTTTGAGACACATCTAAAGGGAGCTTTCCAGAAGTTACAGAACTGGGTCATATGACCCCATAGATAGGAAAAACATGAGCAAACCAACAAAAACCCAAACCAGAACTGACGGTTTCGTCATTCCTGCTTGCATGGGGTGGTTTGTGATCTTTTATTTGGGAAAGAAATGCTCGGGTCTTTCAAGAACAATGTATGGAATCACAAAGTTCCTCAGTGATAGGACTGTTCCATGTAGTTTCTGGCTATGCTGAACATCTTTGCTCCTGAGAAGTCCCTTATGCCAAGGACAATGGAGTATACAAAACCTTTCTCTGGGAAGCTGTGAAAGTCACAGCACATGTACTATTTCTGACACAAGTCAAAGACAGGTTATGGAAACTTAAGTTTATAGAATTTTCACCTTCCCATTGATACATCTTGTCATTACCACAATATCTTCATCCCAATATACCACAATTTGCTTCCTTTTCACCTCTCTGCATGCAGTCTTTTGTTAAAAATGCTTGTACTAATATGTTCATTATTTTTCTTAACCTTTTCTGTTTGTCTGCTTCATAGCCAGGATTCACTTTCTAGATTTATTTAAATTCTTAAATGGTGAGCTGGAAAGGAACACAGTCAAAGCAAAACAAACTAGCTGCTTATGATAACATGGGAGTCCTTCTGTGTCAGCAGCCTACGTCTATTTTTTTTAATGAGAAAGGGTTATTTTTTAAATTAAGATATTATATTGCTGCTGTCAGGTACAGTACACAAAATATATGCTCTTAGGAGGCAGCAAATACACCCAACCCCTCTATTTTGCAATCTCAGAATCACCTTGGTTCATCTTCAGTCAGAGTAGTCTATGTTCAGAGTATTTGATTACTTCAGGATAGTTAATCCTAGCCTCTCTATTAGAATACAAAGGAGAACAGGTGATTATTTCCTCCCAGCACATGTGTGTGAGTGCCTATTGCTGACCACTGCATCAGTTATATACTGGAGATATATTAAATAATGCAGATGTTTCTCCAAAATATTATGTAGTCTTAATAGTCCATACCATTTTCCTAGAAGTCAGGAAAGAAAAAAGTACTATGTTGTTTCACATTTTTCCACAAATAGCAATAGTTGCTTTTCAAACAATATTTTTTTTAGAACAGAATTGCTTTCATACAAAGGTTGTCTAGATGCTTGTGCAAAAGAGACCAAACAAGATTTAATGCAAAAGGACTAAAGTAGGGGAGGATAGGGACTCAAAGAAACAAAACATCAGAACATCATCCCAGGCTTTCCTGAAATTTGGTGACAGATAATTAATACTTTTTTGTCAGGTGCCGCACAAGGGCTTCCAGCACAAAATTTCTTCACAGCAAAACAGAAAATTTCAGAAAATGAAAGATAAACTCAGCATTTAATGTGTATGTATGCCAATACTGTCAATGAAAGAATAAGTACATGGCTGTGAGGTCCCTCATGCATTTCTGTTGAAACCAGAAAGAGTGGCACCTACATCACTCTAAAAGAACTATTTTTTTTCATTTGGACTCTCACATTTACTTCCTCCTCTTCCTGTTCAGTTAAACCACACTCAGACAATTAATTCTTTTTCACCTTCTGTAACATTCTTGAACTTATAAATATTCAGTGAGAGGTCAGTTTTTACTCTCACCATAGTATCCCTGGTTACTATTCTGAAATATTCCTCTTTTACTGGCTCTAATAAATGTGTGACAGGGACCATGTTTACTCTACTTTGAAATGGCATGCAAGGAATAATGTGTTTCATGATGCTAAAATAGCCTTCTCCCTCCTGGCTTTTCAAATTTTAATTGGAATGATACCACAACAGAAGTTTAATGATTAAATAAGGGCAGATACAAACCTCCTATCACAGCCTTCATGTAAATCACTAGGAAAATCAGATTATTTCTTGTGTTGAGATGTCGTCTATTTATTTCTAGCAGATAATGTCCATACGCTCCCCAACCCTGAACTTCAGAGCTAACCTGGGGAGGCTGCCTCCATGGAGAGGGCAGCTATGGTCAGTCAGCCAGATGCCAACTGGTAAAATTGTCTTTTATAAAGTAATTGACTATGACATTAGACAGCAAGTAACCTCTTCAAGTTTCTGGATGTCAGATAGACAAACAGGGTGGTTATTTTGCAGGAGATAATTCAATGTAGTGTTCAGCTAACCCTAAATAACTCCACTGAGACAATAAAATCACAGCAAAGATGCATTTTCTGTATTAAGTTGTAAGATATTCAAGAGTTTAGCTGTAGAAGTGGCTCCCACAGCACTCATTTGTCCCTGATGATTATGTGATACAAGTGAAATACAAGAAGAAAAACAGGTTTTATGCTAAAACCAGGGAAACTCAGCCCCTGCACATTTATCATCATGTAGCACTGACATTCCCTTATTGTAGTGTGGAGATTAGAAAGCAGTTCCTCAAGACTCACATTTAAACAGCCATGTAGTGGTTTCTGTTTATTTTTGTGGAGGTTGCAAGGCAAATAAGCATGGCACTGTGGGAAAAGTCCTCAGGGAGCCCCATCAGTTGCAAACTATTATCCGGTCAAAGCTGGGCTACTCTGAGTGTAGAGGGAGCAATTCACTTTTCCTCAGTAACAAGAATCAGCTGCAAAAAAACCAACTTTCCTTTAAGCATTCTGGAGGGACTTTTTCTTTTCTCTGTCTCAGAGTCTCCAAGTCTTAGATAAGTACCCAGAGAGGTGTGTATGTTTCTGCTTCATGTGTGAGCTTGAGCTACCCTGGTTTGCTGGGCTGAAATACTGTCAACCCAAGCATTGTGCTCCAGTCTTCCAGCCTGAACAGCCTTAAAACCGATTTGAGTTGCACTGAAATGACTTTAGAATCTCTGGGAGCATACACTTAAAAACATGCTAAGAGATGGAAATCATGCAAACATGCTCATTCTCTAGAGAATATTGCTAGCATATCTCAAGCACAATTGTGCCTGTGCATCCTCAGTTTACTTCTCACAATTAAAAGTGATTAACTGAAATTAGGCCAGAGAGCATTTGCAAGCAAGAAAACATAGTACATATGTAAATTCTTAAAATTACTTTCAAGTATGTTGAAGTCCTAATTAACGCCTGCTGTAAGCACGCTATTTCTTTCTCTCAGCCAAAATGTGGCACTTCACTTTTGTAACCAAAAAAATAAAATTAATGGTGTCAGGAACATAATTTTAAAATAAAATGGATGTCCTCTTAGGTTTATTTTGCTCAGTGCTATTTTTAAGGAACACACTGCCATTCCTCAAAAATCCTAGGCAGGAAAATATATGCCTTTGAGATGGGACAGACTGGACATCTCCCCAGAAGTGTTTTAGGTGCAGTTTGTCACCTACATACTGTACAGCTCCATTGCATTGGCAGATGTATTTGTGCCTTCCAGGGGTGAAGCAGTTTGCCTTTCTTGCAAAGGTGTGCTTCCATAGTCTTCCTAAGCATGGACTTGATTGCTGGTAACTTCAAAGCCAAAGACACAGCAAATATCTGACACAGATCCCACATTGCTATTCACGATAACATATCCTGGCATCAGAAGGGACACGGTACTAGCTTTAAGTGGATAGCAAAATCAACTTCCAAAAGTGAAAATGGTGTGCAGTATCCCTGTTTTAAATAAACTAGTGATGAGCTGTCTTTTTAAAAAATTCCATTCCAATGGAGATACTGAATTTTAAATGTTATTAACAGTGACCAACCTCACAGCTTCTCCAGAGATTCCCAAAACTCTTTCTTGATTTCATAATTAATCTGAACTAACATCACTAGGACTGAATCTCTACCACACGTGGTAGGAAATGTCCTAAAAAGATTGTATTGCTAACTGCAGGTCTCAATATAATATCTTTAAAAAAAAGACTTAAATAAAAAAGTATCTTACATGTATTGTCTCATGTATTGTGGCATGTTCCTTCTCATATAAAGTCATTCACCTGCTTAAGTCTTTCATGAGCAGAATATGAATGCCGATGACAATGCTGCAATCAATTTTACTTCTTGCAATAATTGAATTATTTGCTTCTAGTCAAACTATACTTTCATCATATATATATATAAAGAATATTTGCCTTGTGTTAACATATTATTGGATTGGCTGTTGGTAGTTGACACAACAGGTGGCTATGTCATTTTATGTCACTCTTCTATATTAATAGCCTAGAAAGTCATTGTTCCTGTTGAAAAATGCACAGACTTAGAAACAATTGCTATTTCAACCCTATAGGAGATTCCATGAGTACTCTACATTTAGCAGTCAGATAATAGAATTAGTGTATCAGTTAATGACTATGACCAACTGAGAATGTCAGGTCATGAAGTGTTGATGAGGATTCTCCCTGTCAAATAAAATGATGTTATGGCATCGTGAAATTGCTGACTGCATAATCAAGCTCTTACCTTCAAACCAAACCATTGATATTGTAAATGTTAAGAGTGTCTGTAAAATAAATATTTTTAAAATGCCATGAAGCATCCAAGTTGCTTCATTTCATACAGTTTAGGAGAGATTTTTAGCTTTCTTTTTCCTCTCTCTTTCATGTGTTTACCAAACTGTTTCAAAACATATGCACTATTTTTAAGGAAAAATAACACAAGCCAAGCAGAAGGATCTATTCATGATCAGAATGCAATGGCCTTCATTATATTCCAGTTTGCTTATAAGTGACTGATCGAGAGTTAGCAGATGGTGTTTTCTTTCACCCTTCGCCTTCCTCTTATTTAATTACTCTGACTTAGTTTACATGCTGGCTCTATAGTACCTACTAAGCATGTATATTTGTAAGATCATCACTGCTATGATCTCCAAATTCATCAGTGCTTAACCTATCCTCACTGAAATGTCTTAGATGGTGTATTTAAGCTATATGTCTAAGACCAGACCAGTCTCACCTCTTACACTTTACATTGTTCTCGGATGTATTTCCATCAAATAAACAACCTAGCACCCACCTAGGAAACTGTAGGACCTGTGGAAAATCAGTCTGGTAAATAATGTATTATATGTCAGTGTCCTTCCGAGCAGCACCAGCTGCAGTCAGTAGTGGCAGTGGGGCTCTGCAGGCTGCCTCGCTAGGCTGTCAAGGGTCTCCTGGCTCTGCGAGGGCAGTTTTCTCAGGGCTGATACATGGCCAGGCAGAAAGAAAACTTGCACATGCTCTCTCTGGAGCTCTGCAGAGAGAGCACTACCTCTGTTTGGCATGGTAATTGAAACACACACTGTTATTCATAATGAACAACAATCACACTGCTATTCAGAAAACAATCCTTTCTTCTTCCACAGTCTCTAATTTTATCCCAACTCCAACCACTACATATCTGATAAGATTTATGGTGGGCCCTGACACTCATCTGATGGTGTTTCTTTACCTCTAAAGTCGGTTCTGTTTCAAACCCAAATATTTCTTGCAGCTAGGACCTCAGCAATCCTTCCTACCAAGAATTTGGTCTTCGTGGTTTTACATCAAGTTGTGACTTCTGAAAGCCATCCCTTGCCCACAGCCTGACAGAGCACAGTTCAAGGGGCATCCCAGAGTGGAGCCCCCTTTAGCAGAAAGCCACAACACAATTCACTCATGGTTTAGAAGACTGAGACTGGGAAGATGTGAAAGGCATGGGACAAAGAGAGCCCCCTTCAATTTTGATTTTCCTCAGTAAAAACTCAAGAAAGGAAGACTCTTCAGACAGGAACATATACAACTCCTAGGGCCTGTGTGGGCTAGAGGCACAATCACATCTCACTTCTCCCCAGTCTGCTGCCTCCAGTGCAGTCTGGCACATCTGTGTGCGCAGCAGTTAAACAAAGAGGTTTTGTCTCCCCAAATTGCTTTAAGTTTACCATTGTGTCCTTTTAACAGAATTTCTGTGGGATCAGAGATTCAGCTACAAGTTCATTTTAAAGCATCAGCAAACATTATACTGACAAAACTAGGTTTTCCCGTTACTAGGGAGAATTCAGAACTAGCACATCTACAGCACATAAATTCTGAAGAAATTATGTTTGCCAAGTGATCTACCAGAGGATATCAAAGACACAACTAAACTGTGCCTTTGTATTGAATCAGAATCAAGAGATTATTTTATTTTCTTTTTATGTCTATTTTAGCACTCATTTATGTAGCACAAGGGAATGTGGAAAGATTTAATTGGCCAAAATGAATACAAATGTTTGTTTATATGTTGCATGCATCATTTATATCCACTACAAATGACCAGCAGATAAATTCTGCTTGTTTTCATTTAAGATGCAGATTCCTGGAATTAGCCAAGGCACTTCAGCAGCAATGTTTTAATCTGTTCCAGGTATTCTGAACTTCTGGAATATTTAGAACTTTATTCTTCTGATTTGCAGCTTAGAAGGCTGAGCATGACATTGGTCTGTTTTCCTCTTATGCATGCTTTAGGCATCTGGATATTACTGGACAGAAAAAACCAGGATTTTTTATTCCCTCCTGACTTCATGCTACTTCTGAGCTAAAGAAAAGAATAATGAAGATGGTGGTTTAGAAATGGCTAATAGAAGACCAAACTACAATCCCTGTGAGAACCCCAGATGCTCCAGTAAACTGGATTTCTGGATTATTTCCACCTCAACAGGGGTATCATGGCCCCATATAGAATCCATGATCTGGTTCATCATGGTTAAAGATGGAGTTTTAGGTCTCTTGGCTGGTTTATTCATGACACAGTCACCACAAGCCCTTTGGATAAGCATTTTACACAGTGGGTGTGAGGCTCAGCTCTAAGGACAGCGTTACACTGCATTAATCCAATGTCTTTAATACCTTTACTCCTACTATCTTACAGCGATGTAGCTGAGAGTGAATCAGGCTGAAGATTTTGAGTATAGGTGATTCTGCTATTTTTATGAGGCCCTGCAGGCTCTAATTCTTTGCACCATGTGGGAGCCTTCCATGAATACAGAGTGCCATCTGTGCTTGGGTCTCATTCCTTAAAGAAACATTTAGCTTTCTATTCATCCTTTCTGCATTCCTGGGGCTGAGCAGTGTGTGAGTGTGTTACCCCTTCCTCCCTTGTGTCACTGGAGTTTATTGATCAGCCTCAGGACTAAAAACACAGCAGAGAGCCCTGCTGTTTCCAGTAGCTGTTGCCTATCTTTTGAAACAGAGATGAATGTTTGAACCATAATGTATTCTTTCGACACAAGAGTATTAAACTATTGTGAAAAATAAATGCAAGAGATTCTCAAACTGGGAGGCGAAAAGGCATTGGTGCATCAGAAAGCTCGCACACCGAGCCTTTTGCTTCAGCTCTTGCAGCCTGAGCCTCTTGTATCTCTGACTAATTCTCTCCCTGTTCACCACAGGAATACTAATTGCCAGATGAAGCTCTTTGTTCAGCTAATGCTCTAATTGTTGCTTAGAAGAGGAATTGTCTCTTGCAATCATTTATTCCTAAGTAAACTTGAAACTTTATTTCTGTGGTTGGTGCAGAGAGCTCAGATTTACTGAAACTACAAGACCAGAGTCACTGGATCAAAAAACCCCAAACAAACCAAACCAAAAACCCCAACCACATTCTTTGTGTAGCGGGTTGTTCAAATCCAGATACATAACATTTTACTTTACATCATAAGTGACAACATTCAGTACCTTGGTGTCACTCTACTGTGAGGCCAAAACCACAAGACATCTGGAGTTTCAGTATGAATGAGAATCCATGAAGTTCAGATTCACATCACGGCCATGTTTGACTCAGCACTAAATGATGGGAGTTTATAAAAACTAACTGAAAACAAGAAATATTAAAACAGAGAAACGCAATCTAAATGTAGTTAAACTTTTGAATGGAGTAGTGCTTTGTGTTGCCTATGTTTTGATTTGTATCCATTTAGTCTGTACTTGAATGGAAAAATTTAAAAGAGCTCTTTGATGAGCATGGCTGCACAACTCTTCTGCAGTTTGTCATGTGAAAAAACCACAAGTATGTAAGAAAGAACAGAATAAAAGTAGCAGAGATATGTACCACTACTACCACTACTGACCTGGTTACATCAATAAACTGATGTTATATTAAATATAAAAATAAATCCAATCCAAAAGACATAATTGTGTACGTAATTAAGAATTCAGAGACTTCTTTTGTACCTGAAGGCACTTCCTGGGCATCTTTCATACCTTACAGAGGACTCCTTAGTTCATGCTCTGCTGACTATGATCCTACGCACAATAGCTATGATGTGTGATCCCTTTATTAAGCCTAAAGTGTTCTAAGGAAAAGCAGGATTTCTTAAGATTGTTGGTATCATAAAATAAAACCAGAAAAGTATATGTGTACATATATATATATATACACATCCAGGTAATGTATTGGTTAGTGCATCTTAAATCTAGTCACAGTATAAAATAAAAATCCTACAAATTTCTTTACAGAAATGTTTCTTCCTCTCTGACCTACCAAACATTTGAGCATTACACTGGTCTGATTTCCTTTTTCATGACTCTTCAAAGCTTGATAACACCTTTAACTTTCTTTTATGTGGTGAGATTTCTTATGATCTCACATAACTCCTGTGGTCTCATGCCAGATTTGCTTGGTGTGTGACTCAGTTTGTGGCTGTATCACCTTTGCTTCTTAATGACCCAGTGCGAATGTCACAGCCACTCATTTCCAAATGTGGAACTGCAAGCACTCACCATACTGGGGGAACGAAGGAGGTGGTTGAGGAAGAAACCCTGTAGGGACAGCAATCATTATGTTTGCAATTGCTTGGTGTCCCTGACCAAGAATGTTAGAGAATTTGTTACTTTTAATACTAATTCTGCTCTTTATGAAGTACGAATTACTGATTAATGAACACCAATCTGTTCCAGCTACATCCTACACCCCATATGGCATAAAAAAACTCTTTAAAAAAAAGTTATAAAAAGAGATCTACTAAATCATAGTCCAGTGCATGACTAAAGTAGGGGATTTATCTTGAATCTCATGACTTATTACATTATTCAAAATAGTTTTAGAAGTGACTAACTAGAATTCAGATGCTTCTTTGGGAGGCTGCCACATTCCCCAAAAATTGCATTAGCAAATTTTCACAGATATTTAAGGCAATTATTTTTTCTTTATAGTAGACACTGATATTGAGTCTAGCAAGAACAATAGATAAGATATACAAAAAGTCTTCTACATGAGCCAAAAAATCCCTGTGCTTAAGGAGAATGGTATTCTAAAATTGTCAATGATCATGGGACCACATTGGATCACAGAGTCATAGAATACTGGAACGGTTTGGGTTGGAAGAGACTTTAAAAGATTATCTAGTCCCAAACCCTCCTGCCAGGGGCAGGGACACCTTCCAGCAGCCCAGGTTGCTCAAAGCCCCGTCCAGCCAGGCCTTGAATCTGTACTTTCTTTCAGTAATGCAGTTATGTCCCTGGCAGCTTACAGAACACTTTTTCTTCCCATTTGACTTCTTTTTTCTCAACGCTGCCAGGAACCACATTATTGGCAGTCTATGGCAAATGACGTAAAAACATCTGTTAACAAGAGCATTTCTACCTTAGCTATGCAAAAAGGAAGAAGGAAAACAAAGTGGCTGGGAGCTGTTTGAAGACCTAGAGTAGGCTACTGGGCACCTGTGAAATGAGACATAGCTCTCCTGAGCTTGGGGCCATCAGTCCTAGACTCCTGACTGTCCACACTGGGACTGCCACTTTCCTCTCTTCTGCTTTGCAGATCCCTGGCAAAGTAGTCAGGGCGTGGTGAGAGGCAGGTTAGCTGTCACAAACATCTCCTAACTTTTGGATGATGGAGTCCAAACGAAGCATGAGCCCAGGCTCAATGTAGGAACTCTAAGCTCTCCTAGCTTTGCCAATTCAGACATAGCCTTGATGCTATGCTATTGCTATATGCTATATAGACACTTGCCTGCATCCTTATGCTTGTGTCCTGAAACTTATGAAGGTGGGGTTTTAAAACACTCAGGCAGATAAATCTGACATGAAGTATAACAAAAAGCCAGGGATTCATCCAATAATTCAAACCCCACGCAATAGTTACGCTTGTTTTCAAAGAATAGGAGCAAATGTGACTATTAGCAGACACTAAATCAGTTTTGAATAAGATATAGCTAGAGCAGATTAAATCAACATGTACAAGTGTACAGAGTATAAACCTTGCATACATTCAGTCTTGTTCATGCCAAACTCCAGTTCCAAAAAACAGGAAAGTTAGTGGAAATTCATCTTCAAAGATTAATGGATATTATAAGCTAGAGTAGAGTTTTTAGAGTAGTATTCACTAACCTGTATACTAGGACTTTGACTCTGCTTTATGGACTAGTTGGTGTTTGGTCTGTTTATTCTTTTCAAAGAATACAAGGTCACTAAACTTAAGTGTTTTGCTGTCATCCAGAAAGAGCCCTTAAAGTCATAGATTTTTTTTCTCTTTTCAGGATTTGTTTTTAGAAATTATATATACATACATATATTCCATAATTGTTACTTTTTCTATCAGTTTTGAAAGACCTTCAGGTGATATATAGATCATGTACGACTTAACCCTGGACAGGAGACATAAGGTACTTATCAAAATTCATCCGTACTATTGCGTCTCCTTTTATTTCTGTCCACTATAGCGAAAAGCTTTGTATGCCCTTCCAGTAAAGGATGCAAGGCTGGCTAGCAGTCAGTGTGACAGAAGGAAAGCAGTGCAGCAGAAAATTGGATAACAGGATAAAAAACACAAGGACCACAGGAAGCCCATCAAAACTGCCTCCTCTTGTCAAAAACCAGACAAGTGACAAGTACAAATATAAAGTATTATCCACAATCCAGTATTTCTAATGATATCACAATTACAATCCTGCTTCGTATAGGCAACCATTTAACTTTTTAGGCTTGACCTTACAATCGCAAACCAAATGTGGTGTGACAAAACAAATCTGTGGAAGAATTGTTCGCAGTCAGACGTCTAACTGTACAGTCCCAAGCTAACTTTTATTTAGCTATTTTCCCTCAGAACAAAGTGTTTAAAGAGTACTGCTCAGTCACTGATCTAAAAAACATGTTGACTTAAGACCGTGTACATATTTAGCTATTCCAGATCGTGCATCAGAGTCAGGCAATTTAAATTGTCTGCCAACAGTTCAAGACTGTGGCTAATTCATTACTCGCACATCTCTAGCTGGAGGAGTAATTTAAACTCATGTGTGTCATATTAATTGTAATCTTGTTTCAAAGTGACAAGATAAATTTCTCAAGGTACATAATATATTATGGACATAGGTCAAAACAAATGAGTGTCTAAAACAGATTAACACTAAATACATGCAATATGTCATGTTTGTAAATTAAGAAAGGATAAATTACATTAACATTTAACAGATTGTTCATTATACTTCATCTATGCTTAGGCTTAAGACCACTAACAGATACTTCTCCTGTATATGAGGTCTTTTTAAACATCTTGTGCAGAATATATAGGATTGCATACTTGGGATACAGAAGCATCAGTGCCCAGATCCTACAAAGAACAGAACACAGTGCCACAGGATGAGCAAAACTGGCACCATGATTGGAGTTTCCTTGATTTATTCTTATTAGTAGTGAAAGAGTGTGAAAGAAAAAATCAAACATTTTCCATGGTTTTTTCCTTCCTGCCTGTTACAAGATTAGTAAGACATGTTGGACGCAAGTGGTTTAATTTAAAAGTTAGTCTTGGAGCTTTTCCTAACAAGGAAAGCTTTGAGCTGCTTCGTCAGTTCAAGCACCTGAGCAATTCACTGTCGTTGCTCTTGCAGAGCTCTGTGTCCTCGATGGACAGCAGCAGTGTCATGCAAGAGCAACCAGCCCCAGGACATCACTGCCTCAAGTTCCCTCCACATGCAAACCTTTTGCCAGGTTCAGAAACTCACAGCAGTGCCTTTGAAAGTGCTCCCAGGTAGAACTAATGAAGGCGTACAAGGAAATAAATAGAACTGCCTGTGACTGTAGAATTTGACCTATCAAAGAGTGGTTATTCATATTTGTATTGTCACAAACATGTTAAAAGGAAAGGACACATTTCTATATTCATTAATATTCAGATATGGGATCTTTTGTAAAAAGCTGTACGTATATGTATCTGATACATGGATTCATCCTTTTTGACACCTGCATAGGATATATAACAACAAAGCTGATTCCAAACAAACCTGGATTAGTAGTCCAGTCTCCACAGAATTTATCAGACAAAAAGGAGAAAGAAAAACACTTATTATATCACAGTAAATAAGTATTTCATATAATCGTAACTATATCTGCACTAAAATTTCTAGTTTTGTTACCAGTATTTCTCGCCAAAATCTGCATATAAACCAGCTCTTCTACACTTTCTAAAGCAAGTATAATCCTATTGAGTCAAGGAAACTGTTCACAGAGCTAAAAATAAATAAGTAGGAAGCCTTAATACAACTAATTTTAAGCAATTTACTGAAAACAACAAACATTTCAGGTTGAAATCACTGATCATGCTGATTTTATCAGATAAACTATGGGGTTTTTCCCCTTGTCATGTAAGGATTCCATTGATAGACTGAATAATAATAAAAGGATTGACTTAATTCCAGATGACATTTTAATTCATTTAATTTTAGTCACACTGGTGATAACGCTGTAGCACTGCTTTCAAATAAAGGAAATCTGCAGAGAATTATGGGCTGAATGGAGGCTTTTCCATCACTAACTCATGATATCATGTATCTATTTATTTCTGCAGAAAACTGCTGTAGCCTCATACTCTTTAATTACTGCCATTTATAGGTAATAATTTAAATTTCATTGCTTTTGCCATGTAAATGTCATTCCTTGTCTAAATAAGGTCAGCCATTTAGACATATTTGTTTTGATATGTGTGTCATCTACATTTGCTTTTACTATATTTCATCTCCTCTTAAGGCATCATGTTGCTTCTCACCCTGCTTTACTCCCCACCCTGACATTTGTCAGTAGGATAGCTGTTCTGTTAACACAATTCATGTATCAGTCACGGTCACTGTCATCTCCTGTTTCCAACCCCATTTCTTTAATAGTCTACCAATTTCCATGGAAATGTACAAATGCTAATGGGACCAGCAACAAATCTGTCTGTGGGGTAAAGGAATGAAGGAACAGAAATACGTGGGATAAATCAGACTTCGTTGCTTACTAATGCAGATGTCAGTACACAAGGGTGAACAGCTTTTCCTTACCTGCAGACCTTGTTTTTACCTAGTGGTAAAGGAAGTGAAAGAAGTAAAATGGAATCTTTGCTGCTGCTATATGTTCAACAGGGCAACTGCCGTTCAATATATTGGGTAGTAACCTCAGTGTTAACAGGGGCAATGGAATAGTGTCTCAAGCTGCAAAAGGAGCAAATGTGTGGGAAAAATGTGATCTAAGGCATACCCTCCAGGACGTTTTAGTAGAAATTACAGGAAAATTTAACATTTTGATGGTTTTAGGCAGGTTTTTGCAGTTTTTTTCCCATGTTCTCTGGTTGGATAGTGAGATGTGTGGAAACAAAACCTGTGTGCATTGTTTTATTACTTAAAAACCCATCTATCAAATGTTTCATACTATGAGTAGTACTTAAAGGACATAGTCTGATCCCTCATTATTGCTGTAAGGGCTCTGAAGAAAGGACAGCAAAAGGTCAGTGCCTTGAATAGCAGGGAACATTTTTTCACTTCAAAAAAATAATTTCTGTTTGCAATCATCAAAATTTTCAGTTGAGTACCTTTCCCAAACCTGCTGAAATAAATGGAGATTGTATACTCTATTTAAATGGGCAGAGAACAGGGGTCAGAAGCAGTGTTTGCAGCTAAAATGACATGTGCAACTTTCTTCCCCCCACAAGAAATTCTTAGCTCTTGATGTTTTGAAGGCCGTGAAGCCATTTCTCTTGTTTGTTGGTTTTAGGAAATTTTGAACTACACTGAGCAGATGCTAAAACAGATGGACACTGTCTTTTGGAAAAGTGGGAAAAATATCTGATTAGAAAATGTCATGCTATTGTTTCTTCTTAATTTTTCCAGCTGGATAAGCTATGAAAGGACTTTATGTCATAATTGAAAGAAAGCATAAATGCTGACACTACCTTAGTCAATGTTACATAAGCAGCTAGGTCCTGGCCCTGCTCCACTACTCCTTCTTTAAAGAGTGATTTCATGTCAGGTAGCCCCAGTTACTGCTTTCCCCTCGGGAAGAGCATTTCAGGGTGAAAATCCCAGCGGACTGTAGCTGAAGTCAGAGGAATCTCAAGTGGGCAGAAAGTCCTGCGGACACTGCAAGCCCTGTTCTGACGGGGGATAGTGGCAACAACATGTCAGGCTGACACCTTTGCTATATTTAATTCTTTCACGGCCTGGGATACATGTCTGTGTGGGAACCCAGCAGGACTGGGAGAAGGAAAAGAGAAGACATGCTACTCCTCACTTGATGGTATTTTTCCTGACTACTGCTCACCCGGGGACTGGAGGTGCTGTTGCTCTTCATAAAAGCTTCCCTAAAGATCCCACATGCCTTTCCTCCCAGCCCTGCATCAGTCAAACTGCTTGCCATTCAAAATTGATGCATGGGGACATCTTTGTTGCTTGCATACAGCTGTTTCATGTGTAAATGCAATCAGCTTGAAAGCAAATTTCTTTTGGTCACTAATCTAACTTGTGTCAAAAGAGTCTCCCAGTATTGGAGTTGCATGATAGAGATCTGTGATTGGAGGAGTTACACAGTATGAACAGGGCACGAGGGCAAAAAAAATGAGGGCTTTGGTCTGATTTTTCCTCTTCTATAGAGGATTCATCTCTCCATGTTTTGTCTGTAAATGAGATAATGAGCTCTTCAATAAGCCAGGTGATTTCTCTCAGGCTGCCCAGTTACACTGGCTGGTGTATCAGCTGATGGAACATTCTCTGATCTGTTTCCTCCATCACACCCACCTGTCTTTTCCTTTTAATAGCTCTTCTTTCTATTGCATTGTATTCCTCTGTGGTTTGATTTTTACATCTTTCTTCCAAATAACAGGAAATAACAATTGCAAACAGAATCAGAGCCCTACGAATAATTGAATTTGTGCTTGATTGTCTGAATTGGAAAAAGGTTAGCATGAAGATAGGCTGGAATTCCTGTCAATTCAATTTTATATACAGAAAAATACTTCCATCATGCCTAAATGGAATACTTCATTTCATATTGATACATTTTAAAAAAACTAACAGAAGATATTTGTTTATACATAGAAATCCAATTCCTACAATGAAAGCTGTTTTGATTGTAGAAACACTTTCTTTTCAATTTCGCAGGAAGTTGTTTCAAGATTGGATGGTTTTGTATTTCTGCTTTTCTTTATTGAAAACTATCAATATGAATATAGAAAATGCTATGTTCAACTCAAATTGGTAATTTAGGGTAAAAACATTTCATCTCCTCTTTGAAACAAGTTTCTTTGTGATGATGGTTTCGAGTAAATGTGAAAAATTTGCTTTAGGTCCCAGTTTGTCCTTTAGCAATGGAGAACCACGCTGTGGATGGGTTCTTCTGATGATCTCTTCTGAGGCAACCCCAAAATATATTGGAGTGTGCTGTCTGGCAGCCTTTTATCTTGTATGAAGTGTAAGAACTTGTCTAAATGTAAAATTTTAGTCTGGCAGAAATTGTATCCATTGCAATGCAGGCTGGGTTTTAAACTGCTCAAAAAGTTGCTGCATGAGCTGTTTAACAGTTTGATAAAAAAAAGGAGCAGCCTTTTTTGCTACAGTTTGCTAAATCCATTTAAAACAATGGTGAACTGGCAATAAATAGATCACATGCACAAGAATATTTATGCAACTAAGTTATTACCTTGCAACAATATGATCATGTTATGTCATAAGAGTGTCATCTGAAGGCTGAGAAGAAGTTCTATGCCCTTTAAGCAAAATTTTATGCCAGTGTGCGAACATATCAAAGAAATTAACTATAATGTTAAGCACATAACACTACACAATGGCATAAGAGACTACCTTAGAAGTTAGGCCCTTTTCTTCTTATACTTAATTCTGTACAGATATACGAAATAACCATTTCTTTTCCATTGTGATGTCTGTCCATGTCTTTAGTGGTTTTTTTCTATTGTAATATTTTCTACAGTCTTTTCCTTACAAAAAATTACATGGAAAAATTACTGCATACCTCTTAAAACATTTCTTATGATGCAATAACCAAGTATAAGTTTTTACCACCTCCATTAAGCTGAAAATATTCTTAATATCTTTAACCTTATTCTGCTCACCTTTGCCTCAGTATGCTTCATTCTCAGGCTAAATCCTTAATTTAGCTCCTGCCAAATACCTCATTTGATTTAAGAATAATACCCTTGACCTCGTTCCACTCATTTTGTACACAATGTAAATTAAGAAGAATAGTAATGTGTCAAAGAGTTGTTCTGTCTTAGAAGTGACACTGGTAGGGAAATCAGTATCTAATGGATTTCACATTGCTTACCTTTATCACAGTATATCTGTATCATTCTGAAACAATGTACATACCTCTCTTCTTCCTTCCCATATGAAGAGTTTCTTTCATGTGAGTGACAGAAAAAATACGCAGTAAAGAACTGAGAAGAAACCAGGAATAAACCACTGCGGCTAACAAAGCATCAGAGCAGTTCTCCAAAGGAAGCATAGGAGGCACTTCAAATGACATTTGAGCTCCCTCAGCACAGCTCCCAGCATCTCCCACCCCAGCGTTCTTCAGACAGGTGTGGGTTATTAGAAGGGATCTTGAATGGAACCAAAGAGCCTTTCTAAATGAGTTCTTATCACAGAACTCTTAACATAGACCTGATTTTGCTGGAGAATTACTTATTACCTTACTCCTTAGTGGGTGACAAGCTACAATGAGTTCTCATTCTTATCTCTTGCTATTGAAAAGTTACTTTTATATCTCTACTTTCTTGCAATCCCTTGAGACTAACAAACAAGAACCTTTCTCATAATTTTGGGGTCTACGGCATCTTTTGAAATATAATTAAAGATGATAAACCAAAATTTATTCACCTTTTAAAAGACTTTCATGAATAATTAAAAATACATATCTAAATTATTAAGGAAAAAAAGCACAGCTTCAACAATTCTGAAATGGTACTGTTAAATCATTAGATGCTGTTAAATGAAATTAGTAAATATCTAAATTAATTTTAAGAATCCTGAAAAACTTCTTTTGCCAAATGTCTACAGTTCTGTGTTCAACAGCATAGTAGTAGGCAAAAATTCAAAAGTTGGTGAATATTAAAATTTTACGCAAAATCAATGTGATTCCTGCAGGTCTGAAAAAGTGAAAATATGAGACTTCAATTTTTTGCATTTGTGAATACTTAGTAGCGAAGCACCTTCTCCCTGGTCAGTGCCTTCAGATGTATTCAGGAAGTTTTCTGGAATTAGGCATTGGTAAAGACATATGCTCCAAGACAGCAATGAAGGAAATAAAAGTGGAGTGAAAAGAAAACTGCTTGCCACAGAAAGTCTGCAGTGCCAAGTATGGATAAACACGAGAAAAGCTCCCAAGCTGATTCCAAACCTCATCGTTTTACTCTAGTGCTAAGCGGCTGTATAGAAAACAACAACAAAAATAAAAACCAAAACTCTCCTCCAAAAAACACAAAATACCCAAAAAACACCCCCCCCCAAAAAAAAACAAAAGAAAGAGAAAAAAGAAAAAAGAAAAAGTATATTTCTGCTTCCAGTGTACAAAGATAAGGCTTTGGAAAGGAAAAGGCCTTGTAACATGGCTCCAGCCTGTTACTCAGGCCAAGCAGAAAGGATCTATGGGAGAATGATTCAGCCAGAATAGAGGGACATGAGAACATGAGAGATAGCTGTGTGAGAAACTGAGAGACTGCTGTGTGACATTCGCGTGTCCACCTCGTGGTGTTTGGTGGTTGGTTGATTTAAGCTTGTTGTGCCTTAAAACAATGTAAATTCATAACCAACTAAAGGCTTAAAAACACCAGGTTTTTTGCGATAAATGGCTCTCCTTTGCACCTGCCTGGCGTCTCTGCATCGCTCATTAGCACTACAGCCTGCGAATGAACACAACACTGAGTTATAAGAAATTATTTAAATATTTATACATGTTAGTCATTACTAGACAATAGATACTTTCAGCGAGATATATCCTCACTGGGACATAAAGAGCATCAGGTAGATATGTTCAAATCTTATGTTTTGCATTAAAACTCAATTAAAGAGCAAAAATATTTCAGGCCTATACCAGAATAAATGACATAGTTATTTTTTCAAGACCCAGCATGCACTTAACCATGAAAGTTTATCTGGATCCATACTTGCAGAAATACTAAAGTGCAAATGAGTGGTACATAACAGGATTACATTTTTGGTGAAGTTTTAATAAAAAGGAAGATATTTAGCTAGGAAATAAAAGGGTGGCAGGGAAGAAAAAAGAAGAGGCAAATGCACAGCCTTCTTAGGAAAAGGAGGGGCTCTAATTCTCATTTGTTGTAGTCCATAATCACTAGAATCATTACTGTGTCTTTATAAAAGTTACTAAATGACCCCAAGTGTTTTAAAAGCTGAGATCCTCACCCTGAGGAACATCAGCACATGACAAGCTGCACCCTATAGATAGATCTCATTATTTGGTGCTGAAATTTTTTTTAGAAGCAGCTCTGCTCTTTCAGCAAACAAGGACACTGTGGGGTCTATATGCCATTCTTTGCATCATTGGGGAATCTTTAGAAACTTTGAAGTAAAATAGACAGAGACCCACAAGTTCATTAACTGATGTAAACTGGCATTTAAAGAAAAATAGATTAACTAGAGTGTGTAGAGAGGTGGGTTGGCACAATCCGCATTCTTCAAGACCTGCATTTAAAATTAGTAAGTTACTGTAAAGCCTGAATTGCAGCAAATGAATCTCAGAGACTAAAGTACAGTGAGTCAGTAGAAAGCATGGCAAAATTTTTCAAGGGATAAAGTGCATTTTATGCAATCCTGTAAATATTATTAATGTTTTTATTGTATGTCATGGAAAGAGCTCACAGCTTCACAATTTGCTTAGCTTCAAGAGATCGGAGGACTGTGGGGTTTGAATAGCAAAATATTAGCCTTTGTAAAATCCTCTGGTTTATTACATGGAACCTATTTTGCTGGAACAAACAAAACATGTCAAATGTCATCAGTAGAAGAAGATTTTAAGCTTTGTCTGAGACCAATTTTGCTGAGCAGGAATAGCTGGCTTTAGCATTTCATTTGTGCCAGTATAGTTAGAGTCTGATCCAATTTGGATGGAAAGTGTCTTTTCCAAATGTTCAGCAGATGGAAGGGTGGTGAGTAGTCGCAAGAAACAGGTTATTTCTATTACAATAAATTGCCTGGAAAAGCAGGTATTCCTCCACTGCCACTGACAGATACCATTATAGCCCAGAGGGTCTATAAATCATGAGATTTACAGACATATAAATGTCTATACATTTAGCATGAATTCAGTATTTATTTAGATAGTAGCTGTCAGCCCAAGAGCAAGGTCTCTCATTCTGCCCAGTGCTGCTTTGTAAAAACCAGTCGCTTTCCAAATGCTCAGCTCATTGCTCAAGGCCACAGTCACATTCTAAGGAGCTTGCCTGGCACATCCAGCCACCCCTTCAGAGCAGGGTAAAGCTCAAGGATTGGAACGGGAAACTTTCCGCTATAAGGACTTTAGGTTCAGGCCTCTCTATATTTCACTGGTACTTGGAAAATTTGTTGTATGAAGGAAATATTTCACAGTACTGCTGCTGCTGCTTTTACAATTAAAAATTGAAGGTACAAACAGGAAAATAACAGAATTAGTATTTCTTTTTTTCCATGCAGCCACTTGTAATTCTCTTGGCGTGAGAGCTTCCAAACACTTTGACTCATGCAGTCAGAACTAATATACCAGTGTAAAAATAAGAGAGAACTGACACAGCAGGAAGTGTTCCAGAAAAGCAGTCTGATCTTCACACAGCTTCTTTTTTGATTTCTTTTTCTTGGCATGCTGTATTTTGCAGCTCATTAGTTATCATATATTTACTTTGCTCTCTGATTCTCATGATAAATACCTTTGGTAAAGAAGAGTGCATCTCAGAAAGTCTGCCTCTGCATTCTGGGTACACTGAAGAAACTACTTTTAACTCCATCATTTGCGGTTCCAGATTGAAGCTGTGTTTTTGGGATCCTCATCTCATATTCCACTTGCTGTTGCTTACTCAAAAAAAAAAAAAAAGTATTATGCCAATAACAGAATCAGTTTAAGCTGGTAAGGGACCCGACTATTTCTTGGATCTAGGCTATATCCCTCACATTGTTTTATACATGCAGTGACAAATGCAGCAAAGACCATAAGGTTGGAATACTCATTTAACCCTGAACTGCTTCACTGGCTGTAGAGTGTTTAGTTTCCTGGCTCCTTGGTCAATTAAATGTAGTGGAAATTCTCAACGTTTATTCAGAAATATCAAATTATCATTTCTGATTTCTTCTCAGCTGAGCAGGGATAAGTATTAAGTTTTACATTTTCATTTTTGAATACTTGAATACTTTCTCATGTGGTATTTGAGTAGAACTATATATTAGCTTTGTCTATATTTTTCTAATTCTAGCATGGCAATTCACAACTCTCTGTGACAGCAGGAAGATTTGTGCCCTAGCATATATCAGCCATTTAAAGCTTTCTAATGCTGAAGCAGTTGCCGCTGTGACTCCACCCAAATAAAGCCAAAGAGGGGTGTAGGCATAACTTAGAGAGCAACACTGAAGGTGCAGTGTGATCAGTACAAAGTATTCTTCCTGCTTCTCTATCCAGAAAATCATCACTGCGTGACAGAAATATACTACAGGCTTAATCCATAGTAAGAACATATTTTGAATGCAAAATATGCACAGTTTGCAAAATGTGCACTGTTGCCACTTCTCTGACCACTGGCTATTTTACAGACAGATATCCTCATCTCATTAGTTTTACTTGTTCTTCAAGTCCAGGTACGGGGTTTCTAAGTGTTTTTATAAAGCCACAGTAGTGTCCAAAGTTATATTGTTATGGATTCAGTACATGGAGAGCAGTTGCAGAAGAACAAGCTTGGACCCTCCAAGATTTGTATTCCAATCTCGAGAAGGCACAGGGTTTTTGATCTCCTGTGGGTCATCTTTTTCTATGTATGCATGTTCCTCTTAAGATGTAGTAACAAATACATCTATATTTAAGTCAGTTCTTTAAATGCCATGGGAATTGGATTGAGAGCAGTTCCCACATTTCAACAGAAATGGAAAATTAGGAACTGGGAAGAAATCCAGTACATATGAATTATGCTTCTTCACTTCCGCTGGTTTCCATTTACAAAGAACCAGAGCTGGTAATGCCACTCTGAAGATTAAAGAGTCTTGCTCCACTGGAACAATCTTCTGTCTCCTTATAATTATTATTCCAAGTGCTTACAAAATGTAATAATAATAATGACTATGAATAATTAAAGAAAATAATGTTAACTTCAATATTACAATAGCACTTGCTTTAAGAAAATGTACAGGAAAACTTACAGCCCAAACTTGCAGCTGTCCAAAAACATTTTCCCCATTACAGTTGTTCTGCAGTACAATTCTCTCAAGCATGAGAATTTATATGCCTGCCAAATTTTTGACTATTATAATTCTTTGTTACAATTTTAGATATCCATAGAAATAGCTCAACCCAAAACTTGTCCCACTCCTCATCTTTATGATATCATATGTAAACAAGAACTATGGACCAATGCTGTCTTGTGAGAACATTCCTAAAACATTAAATGGTTTGTAGTCTGCCAGAGAACTTTCAAAGCTATCTGACCAAAAAAAATTGTTCGAAAGTATGAAAAGCCTTTTGAAACTTCTGTGATGATAAAATATTAACTTAATCCTTTAATTATAGGTTGAGCAGGAGATACAGTTATCCATTCTGTATCTGAAATGCAACATGCATAAATGTCTAACAAGGGAATCTGTTGTCCAGTTTCAAAGAACCAAGAGTAATCAGAAATTTGATTTGTCTCTTCTTTATAGAAACATTGTTCTGTCATTGTGATGATATTTTAAAATTACTAAATGAAAGAAAACACACAAATTGTCTGTCTGAGCAGAACATCTAAACCCTAGTTGTATCACTTTTTTGGTTGTCCTTGTGGTTCTCCAGATGCTGATGTTTACACTTTAACGCCTACCAGCACTATCTGGGTGTGAAGCTCAATGTGTTAATGGGAACATCAAAGAAAGTCTTCTACATGATCTGTTACCACTGAAGCTGACTCTATGGAAGTTCCCTATGACATGGCTCATTTTAATCTGAATCTAGAATAAAACTAATCTTTCTTATGTTTTCTTAGTAACATACTTATTTCTTATACAAATGCCAAATGTTTCGAGGCGCCTTACTTTCATGACCAATTCTAATTCTTATTCTGAAGCTTTTTTGAGACAAAACTTCAAAAACTGAAGGAATCCCTAGTCTCAAATATCTTTATGCAAAGTGAATGACTGGTGTTACACCTTATGTAACTACAGATCCTATGAAGGATTATTTATCCAAGACCTGATGGTGAAATAGAATCCATGGCGCCTTTACTCTAAGGGGAGTGAAATTCAAGCAGTGTAGTATTGAAGGTGTGATATCTGAGCGTAACTACTGACAGTCTCTCTTCTGAAACTTGCCAGATCTCAGAATTCCACAGTGCTCTCCTATTTTAGTTTGTTTATTTACATTAAATGAGTTAAAACACATCATCAAAATGTCCAGGCATTGTATCTTTCTCTAATAACAGATAACTGTTATAAAGGATTTATCATCTTAGTCTGAAAGTCTCTCTAGTTTTATTCTAGGATTTCCCTAGAATCTCTCATATCTTCAGAAAAAAATCTGCATAATAGATAAAGATCTGCAGCATTTAGCCAAAATTTAGCTGTCTCTTTGTTAAAGCTGCTATCATGCCAGTATTTTGGAAGATAACATAAGCAGCAATATATTAGATCATTGTTCAACTTTTAACTTATCTGGAAACACTGCGAAATGCTTTACAAACAAGGGAACAGTCTCAATGTATTACCTGCATACATTATGGGCAAGTAAACGCAGCAGTTTATACTAGCCCAGGTTTTAATTCTGTGCCTTTTACAGCATAAGGAGAGTCCAGGAATTTACACTCGTGCTTACAGAAGCCTAGCATGAGATCCCTAGCTGCAAAGATGATAGGTAGCTTCCAGCACAGATCACAACAATTACCATGAGATAGATTTCGGACAGTAGCCAAGGATTCAATAGGATCCTGTGTAACAGTGTAGAGGTGTTCTGCTGTACTCCCCTGCTGATGTGTGCTGAGTTGTTAACTAGCAGAGGTTCAAAGAATTTCTGGGAAAATGTACCGTCAGAGAAAAGGTAGAGAAATCCTGATTCTCTTCTGCCACTGAAATGGTATGAGCAGGCTAGAAAATTAATTTTATTTCACATAATTTATTCCATGTGAAAAATAGGGCTTTTTCTTTTGAGCTCTTGTTTTTATGAACTCCAGGGAAAAAAGAAAAAAACAACACCCAAAATCCCCCAAACCTACCTCTCTTACCCCTCCCTGCTCAAAAAAAAGTGAACCAAAAACACCAAAAAAAGCAGGGGGAGAGGAATGTCCTGTAGGAAGAAAATGAAAACTCTACCTGCAGATCCTGGAAGCAGAAAGATATGTGTCCATAAAAAAAAGAGAAATTAATTCAATTTGAGAAGACAAAACTGTAGACTGGCAACAGCTATATGAAATGACTGTAGAAAGTGTCTAGTAAAGCTTTTAAGGTAATCTTTGGAAAATGTCCATAACAGCAGGCTCCAAGATGGGCTTTTAAATATTTAGAGGTTTTTAGTCACTAGTCATGACAGTTTCCCAGTATTTACCTTGTGAAATTCTTCTTTATACTTGTAGGGGAGGATTGGTCAGAAATATTCCTGAATTTAACCATTCCAGTGGCAGTTCTCATACTGTGAAAGCAAATCTTCCTGCTCAGGCAAAAACATACGATAATTCAAGCTCCAAAGACTGGTCAAATAAGGAGTATAAACATGTTTTAGACAAGTTTCTTTGCATAAATTAAAAATTCTGCTCATGTCTCTGCCAATGTATCCTTTTCCAGGAACATGAAACTGAGATCTTCCAAATTTGGCTTTGCATGTTTTTAGCAGCTTTTTGCAACTGGACCTGACATCCAAACTGATACCATAGCTTTGTTTTTCTTCACTAGGTTACTGCAGATTGATGACAGATTGCAAAACAGCTTTACATGGAAAGAGTTTCAAAAAGCCTCCCAAACTGTTAGCAATTTATTTATTTTTCTCCTTACTGTGGAAATGTTTTGGCTCTGTATTGCAAGGTAACATCTTTAACTGGCATCACTCAGCCAGTTTCAGGCCATTTGGTTCTACAGGGAAGCTCTAGCAGCCCTGAGCAAGCTCCAGAAAGGGACCCCTTGAACGCATGAACCTTCACATTCTTATCTCCATGGAGTCTCTATTGTTTTCTCAGTAGAATCATGATTTTAGGCAGTTCAAATCACCTGACAGGAGTCAGACATGAAAGAAATATATAGAAGGACAGTATTAATGTAATCTATACCCATTCTCTCTCATCAAAACCCAGTCATTGTGCATGCTTTTGGTGAGCCAGAGCCCATTCCTGCTCTGCCTGCAATGTAGCATTTTTTTCCCCTTTTCCATTAGATGTTTTTCCATGGCACCTTACAGGGCATTGGCCCTGAGCAATGGTGAGAGCTGTAGAGGGGAGGAGCAGTTGGGTGGGAGGGTTCCCCATTTGGAGTTGCTTCACTTGACAGCCACGCAGGTCTCCCAGTGTGACAGCCATACACAGCTCCTGCCCTGGAGCAGCCTGGGAGAGAAGGAGCACTTAGTGTTTTGCTTCTCATGACAAAACAAGAGGCGAGCCAATATCCCCATGTGCAAGTTGCTGTGCAAACAAGACACTGCTTCTAACCCTAATAACAAGGTACCAGATATAAGGAAAATCCAAGGCGAGCTAGTAGTATTTTCTAGATCTTTACAGGAAAGTATGACAGGTTTTATCCTCAGCTGCTCAGGAAAGAGATTTTGAAGAAAATAAAGTCAAAGAAATGGTCATATGCACAGCTAATTTTTACCCACTGAGTTAAAATTGGCCGCAGGGAGCAAGACCTCAATGATTCAGGTAATCTCAGAATTAACACATAAGGCTGTCAGATCTCAGATCTAAACTCGTTAAAGACAGGTGGTTAATGAAGTGTTTCACCTCATGCCTATGATGAGCTTTCTGCCTGCAGATGTAGAGACACTCCTGAACTTCGTGGTTAATTTCTTCGGTGTGGCTAAGATTTACCTCCAACAGGGTGACTGACCACTTTTCTTTCTTCTTATCTATGCATAGTTTATAGGTTAGTGGTGTGCTATTCTAATTAACTTTTTTATTCTACTGTCAATATGTTCAGTTCCTTTGAAGCCCAGTCTTTGGAAAAAATAATGTTTCTCTAGAGCTTGATTCTTTGATGTTCATCTCTTTCTCTGGGGATCAACACTTAATGCTTCCAAAGATGTGAATTAATTTTTAACCTCTTCACTTTATTTAAATACTCTCATTTTGCATTTGCAAAAAAAAAAAGACCAGTTTCAACACTAGATAGACTAATTCCAGAGTGTCTTCCCAAAGATGTGGCAGCTTCAGTGCAATGATCTCATTTCACAACACTAGTCCCAGGAAGCTGCTCAAAATCTATTGGCAGGGCCTGTCATGGAGTCACAGAATCATTTAGGCTGGGAAAGACCCTTAAGATCATTGAGGCCAGCCATAAATGCCAGGTACATGGCATGGTGATGGCAGTAACAAGTACACTGAGTTTGAACTGAGCTTCCTCTGGATGAATGTTGCTGTCTGTCATAGGAAAAAATAGCTTTGCCTGGTGTCAAGAAATGCATCTACAATTTAAAATGTAAATAAAAACAAAGTATGCAACTTGTGACATGTAATTTCTTAAAAGGTCATGCTAGAGCTGTGCAGACAGAAGGTGCACAAATGTAACTTTCTGAACCCCTTTAAAACTGAAAATAACAATAAATAACTATCTCCACACATGCTCTTCCTTCTGTGTGACTTTTTATTTAGCCAGAGTCACTCACTGCATGCAGCACTCAGCTCAGTCACTGAATAATTGCCTTGCCAGGTTTTATTTGTTTGTTTGTCTGATGTGTCTCACTTCCCCTGCAAACTCTCACCCTTGCTGCTGGGTGGCCCACTGCCTCCTTAGATCTGGGATGCATCCCTGCATATTGAATTCCCCAGATTTAGGACCAAAATTTAGAAACCAACATAACAAGAGTGTCTGTAACCCATGTGCAGAAATTTAGGGAAATTAAAGCTTCTGAAGACAAGGAAATAAATGGTAGGGAAGGAACTTGATCCTGCAGGGCACCAGTGAGGGTTACGGCATATATTTTAACAAGGCAAATGTAATGAACGAGGTAAGAAAGCACAGACTAACTTATTCTTGCATGATTAGCCCTTCGTAGCTCCCTAAGGATGCATGACCATGATTATGAGAGGCAGATGGAAGAATGTAAGACAAGCATTCATCTGCACAAAGGAAGTCATGGTTTCCTAAATGTACTCATTCACTGCCCACAACTTGAACTCCTCCTAACCTGAATGCTGGCAAACAGTGGGTGGAGCTGAGATTAACTCCTCCGTAGGGCACAGGGATCTACTTCATCCACACAAGACATGTAATGCAAGTCATCACATCCCCTGGGACATATCACACAGGGAGCTGCTGGCTCAGAGAAGGCAGGCTGTGCCATCAGTCACATTCCAGCCTCAAAAAACACTGATTACACACCGGATTTGCAAGTAAACAAGAACAATGTAACTCTGTGGAGCTGAGATTAACTCCTCCGTAGGGCACAGGGATCTACTTCATCCACACAAGACATGTAATGCAAGTCATCACATCCCCTGGGACATATCACACAGGGAGCTGCTGGCTCAGAGAAGGCAGGCTGTGCCATCAGTCACATTCCAGCCTCAAAAAACACTGATTACACACCGGATTTGCAAGTAAACAAGAACAATGTAACTCTCATTCTTCAGATGAGCTGTACTTAGGCGTGAGCACATACTGAAGTACCCTGCTGAGTGAGATAGACTCCAGCATGTGCTTATCCATAAAAGGTATCTTCAATTGTTTCAAGTTTGGAATGATTCCAGAAAAAATAATTCAGATATTCTACCATCCAACATGCATTTTTATCTACTTTTAACTGCATAATTCCTAAAAAATCATGTATGGTCTTGAAAGATCTTTTTCAATGTACTGGTTCACCTAAAAGGGCTTAAAAACTTTGAGACAAATCTGCTTCTTTTCAGCAAGTCCTCAGCTTGCTCTGTTTCATCATTAGCACTGAACACTTGCCTTGGAAGGTAGATATGAGAAAGGGAAAAATTCTTTCCTGCTGAAACACTGATTTCATTGATGAAAAAATTGGAAATTAAGAAGAGTGCCAGAAGGGATAGATTCAAAAGCTAAATGCTTTCCAGTACTTTCAAACATAAATATCTGTTAGATTAAAGCATAAGACAAGAAAAAGGAAAGACCATATGGTTTCAATGCTGTCTATGTGAAAACAATGCCACTCTTAAAAATAGTTAACTGATGATCTTCCTGAATTAGATCAGACATCTTCCTGCCATTGAGAGGAAGAAAACATGATAATGCATGCCACACAGCATGTTGCAGAAAAAAGAAATCCTTGGATGAAAAATCTTAGATATGTAAATAAATTATTCTATTGATTCTAACAGCTATTTTTATAGGAATTTTTGTGTTTTATTGGTTGCTTGGGAAGAGGAAGAAATAAGATAAAAGAACTGTAGAAAGAGACAGTTATGTCCCAAAAATGGATTTCCTACAAGCTGTGTAAACCTTTTATACTGAAAACAAATGAATTTTAAAAATATTTAAATATTAGCTTTTCAACAGAACATTTAGGAAAAGCTTTTTTCCCCCCTGATTTTGACTCTCATAGCTACCAAAAATTTCACAAATCTCTACAGTTTGTCTCTGAGTTTGACATGTTAAGAAACATTGGTTGATCTCAGATACCTTGCCTAATGAAAATATTCCCAAATGGAAATGTCAACTAGGTTGCAGAAAGAAAAGCATTGGACAAGGTTTCTGGGACAGCCTGGCAAGATGGCCTTATTGTCAGGATTTTTCAAATTTTAGAAATCAATGGTGACCCACTTTTGGGTCACCTTTGGGACCCAAATATGATCTCTCTGGATCAGCTTACTTCCTCTGGAAGGAGTTCAGAAAACCTGCGCCTGATTTTGAGTGTTTTCTCTTAATTCCCTGCAGCCTTGTAGTTACCAGCAGGAGCTGCTGAGCCCACAGTGGCTGTGGCATTGACTTGTCTTCTCCCCACAATCCACATTATGAGAACCTCTGATCTTACCGAGAATACTGGTTTGGTCTTCCTGAGTTTTACACTGTGTGCAGGATTGTGTCAGAAGTTTGGAGTCTGATTTTCCAGCAACAGTCAATGTACACGTGAACCAGGTGAAATCACATGTAGATTTTTGATTTTTACCAGAGGGCAGTGCAAGGGCTCAGGCATATGGAGCTGCATGACTGGAGAGTTTGGCCAAGCCCCTGCTACTGCTGGCAGCCTTCTCAGCCCATGCAGTCTCCAATGTCATTTACAACATTTTTCCTGTAATACTGAAAGGTAAATAAAATCGCATCCACCACACAAAAGCACTGAGGTTTTGCTTTGCACAGGCCTCCACCAAACTTTTTTACTGCATTCAGTCATTATAAGGAAAATATAGAATTTCCACTTTTGGTAGTCAAGAAAGATTCCACTGCACTTTTTGGTAGGGTGAGAGGGTAGCAACCAACCCAGCAACCAACTAAATTAAAAAACACTCTGAAAGGTCAGAGGTATCACCAGTGTCTGGGCCAGATTTCTGTGTTCAATTTTTGCTTGAGAAACTAGGTTTATATGTTACCTGTATTCATGCTATTTACAGAACCAACCGGTAACACACATCCATGATACAGTGATGTGTGGAGCTATGTGCACTGCTGAGGGGATAGAGGTGAAGAAGTTGGAAATACATCATAAATCTTAGCTATTTATTATGTTAGGATAACATGGTAAGGAGACAGGGTAAAGAGAGGAATGTAAAAGTTGTTCTCTTTATTTTCATATGCAACTCTCTGTTTATCTTATGTAGATATAACTATTGTTATTTTGAATTTTTTATGGATTAGTCAATAATCTCCCAAGGGATAGTAAACTTCAGCAAAATCAACTTAGCTCTACAAACTGCAGTCCTAATGAGCTGAGCATTTACTTTGGTGTTTCTATACACAAGTCACTCTTTCAAAACAGGAAATCTCATGTTAAACAAGGAAAATGTTAACTGGAAAAATGTAAGCTGCACTCTGTTTTGAGAAGGGCCTTGAAGTTCTTGTAAAATAGCAAAAGGATGTGGCTTCAGTTTCTTCCCATATCTGAATGTGGGAACTATAAATAGTAAACAGTAAACACTGAAAAAAAAGAAAAAAAGAAAAAAAGAAAAAAGAAAAAAGAAAAAAGAAAAAAGAAAAAAGGAAAAAAGAAAAAAGAAAAAAGAAAAAAAAGAAAAAAGAAAAAAAGAAAAAAGAAAAAAGAGAAAAAAGAAAACAGAAAAAAGAAAAAAAAAGGTATTCAAGAATAGCACATGATCAAAAAATGATAAGGGACTTTGCATTCCAACACACTCAGTCATATCTAAAGGAGCTACCTGGACCATTGCGCAAAGATCAGAGTCAAGATGCAGAAAAGAAACAGCTGAATTGCTCTCACGATTATCACAACACATACTTCTTTTTCTCAAATTTATTTTTACTTATTCCCTGAACATAAATTCATTACTTTAATATTGATCTATCAAAAACTAATATAGTTTTTTCATCAAGAATCTGAGGTTTTCCTCTCATAGACCTTCTGTGGGTCCTTTATGCTGGACTGAACAGAAGATGTCCTCTGAACAAAACATAGCTACTGCAAGAATGAAACAAGTCCAAATGAATCAAGGGAGGTGAAAACATAAGCCATATTTTCAGCCTCTATTTCTGTCTTAAATACAGAAGCTAGGTAAACTCAGTATATTTTCTCTGTGATGTGAAAATTGAAATGTTGGATACTTTAAGGAAGTGGCTATTAACTTGGACTCTGAAAAAGATTTTCCTTATCCTCTGTCTATGCAATATGAAAGCAATACCTCTTGCATTTCTGGCATTTGTCTGGGTTTTGTTCTGGTATTAGCATCTTTTATTTTTTAACCTTTTTTGGAAATGTCCATTTCTTAATGTTGAATTCTTACAGTTCTGCTTTTTTCTGTTCCTCTCTTACCCCTTACAATATAAACCCAAAATGTTATACATCAGGAATCTAAACCCAAAGCCTTTAATAAAGTTAATGAGGATTTAAATAATCCTAAAACCTTGCTTCTTGTTTTAACTTTCGCTTGTCCTCTGAAGTGCACCATACTGATTATCTTTGAATTCCTAAAGGGCCCATCCCAAAGGAAGTTCTGAGTCAAAGGACAGCAGCCTTTTCCTTTTTATAGGGCACTATCTGAACGAAGACAGAAAAGGGATTGATATCCATGGCCTTGTATTGAAAAGCTGGTGCAAATGCTGTCATTAAAAAAGTTAATCCTTCTTAGCAGCTGAATTTATATGGGGAAACAGCTCCTGTGGTAGCAGGATCTCTTACAGAGCTTAGTCTTCTGTGAGGAATGCTGACAGGGAATTTCAGTCTGCACTTCAGTGACTCTGCAGTGGAAGACCACGTGTGTCTATTCCACTGTATTCAGAGTAAGTTGTATTTTCTCCTCTTTCTTCTGGAGTGTCTGGATATTAAGGTGAAAAAATCTGGTGTATTCTGGCTAGCTCTTACTCCAAGAAGTCAGTATTTCTTGCTGACCTAAGGAGAAGCATGAAAATTCCAGTGAGGGAAAACCTTACTCACATAGTGCAAAATCAGTTTGATATGAGTACATACATTTATCTTACTCCTTTGAAAACCTTGCATAAAATTCAAGGCGTAATCAGCAATGTAAGAATATATAAAAGAAATTAAACAAAGTAGAGAACTATCCAACAAAATGAAACTCTGAGAGTAGGAATGAAACTCTCCTTTGGAGGACAGTTGGGACAGTTGTGCTGACTAGTAAGTCACTATCTGTGTGGTTTGTTCCTGTTTAACCAGAATTTCTTACTGATATGGTCACTTTTTTTCTTTTTTTTTGTATTTATAGGCAAAACCCAGAACACCTGAAAAGAGATTGGATTACCTTAAGGTACTGGGTAAATGCTGTAATATATTGGTGCATTATCAACCTTATTTTCACTCCAATGGAGCAGCGGAAAATCTACACTATTATAATGACATCTATTTGCTCAGCAGGTTTACTTAATGGAATGATAGGAATTAAGAGAGAAAGCCCTGCTGCCTTAGCCCAGCAAGAAATAGTTCCTATGGCTTGAAAAAAATCTCAGAGGATAAGACTGCTAAATATGGCAGTTTATTCAAGTAAAGTTCCTAGAGAATCCATATATTATCAGCCGAAAGCACTGAAAGCACAATTACTAATTAAGAATGCATATAGTCAGATGCTCATAAGCTAACTTCCAGGAGAGCACTCATAGAATGCCACAAAAAATCCCCTATGATGTTAAGTTTTTCCTGTTCATATGAAGTTGTCTTTTATTTCTATGAAGCCAATAGCTAAATATAGTTGCATATACAATTAGTAGTCAGCAGTTGAGCATATATTTACACAAGTATAAACTTATAAATATTGTAGTACTTATAATTAAAGTCATAAGGAATGCAGTGCCGTCTCTACTTCTGATGTCTTGTTGTCGAAGCACATTAAATTTAGTGTCATCATTTAATTTTGCAATAGGCCAGCCATAGCAGTAATTTTATGAGAGTTTTTTTCTCAGGTCCCCTCAGTTACCCCTATCCACAATGAAAATATGGTATTTGGTCCATAGATTTTGAGTGAAATTTCTGTTCCTCTAGTATAAGAGTTTTGTTATGTATAAAACTGTCGCCCTATGGGACAATTTTAGAGTGTATAGTTCATAGCCTTCTTTAACGCCCTGCTGAAATGGAACTTAATTTCAACAAACAGTATGTCCATGATTTCTGAACACTTTCATTGATAACTTACCACACTAGATACGAGGTTGCATTCTGATTTATGACAGTGACCATTGTGCCCAAGGAAAAAAACAAACAAACAAACAAAACAAAATCAACCCTGTAAAAAATATAAAAAATATTTGCATGTTGTTCATGCATATTGTTCACAGGGATACACTGGAGAGTCTAGGGCAAATGATGCTAATTTTGAAGCCAGTGCATTTGAACCAGGGAGACCTGGAAGCCAAAGAAGATGCCTGCAGGGAGGTCCACAGCTGAAATATGGAACCACAAGCACAAATAATCATCTAAATCACAAATCAGTGCCATGTGGGAGCTGAGCTGTTGACTGCCTCCATGGCGCAACAGGGGTTATTTGTCCAGAACACCTTGGTGGCTCTCAGTGCAGACAGGCGTGAGGACCAAAACAGTCAGCACCAGTCAAAAGAGCACTCCTCGGGAGCTGAAGAGAAATTTTGAAATTTTACATTAAAAAAGGGATGCCATTCTCCAACTATGTACATGAACCCAAGAATTTGCTTCACTCTTTGCCTGCAGAACCCAAGACTTTCTAATCTTATCCCTGCAATCCTTACACTGAACACAAATATAACTGTTAGCAGAAAACACTCGGCAGTGTATCAGGAGAGTATCCCATAGAAACAGATTAGCAGCTGTTCTAGAAAACCAAAAAGGCTTTTAAATTAAAAGCAGCTCCACTTTGAAGCTGGTGAATAAAGCTTTTTTGCTGCCCTTAAGATGCCTTTCTCTAAACAGAGGTTCCCATTGTGACATTCCTGTACAAAGCAGTAACAACATGGGTTTACTTTCTGTTTGATAAAGTTGCGTGCTTTAAGTCTGACAACATTCCCCATACGGTGCTGCCTATCAGCACTTTGAACAAAGCTCTATTTTTTTCACTAGAAAACTGTGTTGATGCATTATTAATTCAGGAATAAAATTGTAGGTTATCAAATGGTGTTTCAGAAGTTGCTCCCAGAAAACTGAGTTTTACAACCCAAATTTGAAATTTCTTGCGCTTCTAGTTAAATATTAAACATCATTTGCACAGAGACACTATTGTGTAGTCAGTGACAATGCAAGCTAAACAATATCTAAATGAAAATTCTATTATTTCTGCTAGGTGTAACCATTTGTTATTCTTACTACTCCCCTCCAATTTGAGGACCAAGAATTCAGCAACATTACATAATGAACATTAGCTAACAACATAAGGTCCTCTGTTCAGGAGAGTAAAAGAAAGACTGACAATGAATGCAATAATGGAGTAATTATTTGTTGAATAGTCCATTCAAAATATTTCTCAAATTATTAATAGACCTTAGCTGAATCTTCTTCTGGCAAGTTTTCAGTGGTGTCAAAGCTGTTACCCTTACCTTATAAAAGACATCACATATAAACAATTACTTAAATGAGAATTTGTAAAAAGAACAGGAAAAATGTTGAAAAGATATTTAGGAACCTTATTTTACATATCTCTTTTTTTAAATCTTGACTTCTTCATGACCTACATGAATGCAATTTGGCTGAACATGACAGTTGCTTGGATCAGGATTAGTTAATTTGCTGAATTAGTTAAATCACACTGTGGACATGTCACTCTCATCTATTAGTTGTACAGAAGGCTTAGAGAAATGCAAATCTTAATTCTAGCACTTCCTGTAAAATCCAAATGCTGAGTGTGATTGATCTGTGCTATTTTATGGTGGGGTGGTCCTTCCAGGCAAAGCCCAGTCAGATAATCATTTGGATCTAGCTGTGCTGCTGGTTCTTGACAAAATGCAGCCTCTGCTCCGCCTCTCAACTTCACAGTGCTCATCCCTAGAGCAAAGAACAGGAAACCTTCGCAAGGTTCTCACTGACCCCAGTGGGACCAGCAGCCAGGTTAAAGGCAGCAGCTCACAAAGATCAAGTTTTCCTTTTAGCAGTAAATATAACTTCTGTAGTACCTCAAAGACTGCAACACAGAAATATAAATGCAGTTCCATGTTGGCTTCTCCACATTACCATTCCATCTAACTCTACAGCCCAGATTTCCTGCTAGCTGAGGTATCTCCATACCACGATGGATTGCTAGGTGTAGATTCAACAGCTTGCTTCAGACCCTCACCTTGAACCAGCCCCAACACGAATCTAGCTGCTGCCATGGCTCCAGGAAGCAGCAGGGAGCCAGGGCTCTGACTCACAACAGTTGTGGCAAAACGCAATTCTTTCCCATAGTCTGGGTTTTTAATGTCCCACTGGAGCACACTTCCAGATTAACACATTTCAGTATGTCTACATCCCTGAACAAAAGCTGCAGTGGTTAGTCAGCCCTGTGGGAAGTCAGTGTTATCTTCTGACTTGGTGTCACTCAGTAAAAGTCACTCGGGACTGAGCAATAGTTGCTCAATTCTCTGTAGATGTAGTCATTCCATGCTATTTTATATTGCAGGCTTTGTAATGCACTTTTTAATAGAAAATGCCGAAAATGTAGAAATCAGGTCACTTTAAATACCAGCATGTCTTGCCTTCTCTGAAAGCACTTACCTTGCTAAATTAATGGTCTACTGCTGGTGGTTAGATGACGACTTCACTATGTTATCTATCATCTCTACAGACTGCTTCAAGTAAACACATGACCCTATCCTTCTCCCGAAATTTGCTGTCTATATTTTTGTTCTTGGTAAATTTGGATACTTCCATCATCTATTAAGCAAAGTTCCAGATGTGTTTGCTGACACTTAAAATCTCATAAGTAGAAAATGTTTTGCTCATAATAATGTTTACATGATTAGGTACATTTTTAATTAAAAGTAGCAGAAGACATTAGATCATAGAAATTAAATAACCGCCTCATTGACTGATTTATTGGAAACATTTAACAAGAATATTTTGCTCCAATAATGGTTATAGCACCAGGTTCCTGTTTAATGTATGTTTTCAGAGATACTTAGCCCACAAATATTTCAGAATTAGCTCACACATAATATCAAGTTGTTATGGAGAAACTGTATAGCAATCATCAGAAATACTAGATTTGAATTACAAATACATCTTTTCACCTTTTAGAACTAGGCTGGGAAAATTAAAAAAAGAAAGGGTTCATCTTATTAAATGTTAAACATAGACTTGAAAATGCAAAGATTGAACAAATTAAATAAGTTTGAAGCAATGGTGCTATAAACAAACATAATAAACTAAATCTCCGCTCTGAGGGATTATATATAATTTAAAGTTTGCTGCAGCTCCCATGACATCATAATTTTTAAGATAAAGACATATTTGAAGACAAATTCCAAGAAGAAAGCGTTTCAGTAAATATTGAGAATAAACCACTGCTTCACAATTGCTTTCCATATCAGCTCTCTGCATGCATTTTAAGCAGGTATATTATTTCAGTAACAAACTGTAATAGGCAAAATCAAGTTTCTGTTGTGATCAAAAGATCACCCGTGCATTACTTCAGTCAATGAGTTTTGTTTGTAAAGTCTTTGTCTTTATGAAATAGTCCTTGCCAAATAAAAAAAATGCTACCTTAAGCTCACAAAGGGTGAATCCTTCAGCAATTACCAACAGATTACCCTCTGATGCCATGTATCCATCAGGTTTACCTCAGTTTGCTTTGTTTAACCTGCCCTACACATCATCTCACTGTTGGTATTCAAAAAAAGAGAGGCAGAAAATGGGGAAATCCTTTTTGCTGATTTTCAATCACAAACACCTGAACCTGACACAAAATTTGAGGTGTTTTATTGCATTTCTCAGCCAACCCTAAAAGCACTGACTGTCTTTATGCCAAATGGTTCTGTAACCAGCAGGAACGTTGTAAAGTCAGTGAATTAAATCCCTTGGGCATTACTTATGCTTGTATTACCAGAGCCTATATCTCTTTGCAAGTGCTCATTACCACAGTGATTCAAAAATAAAACCAACTTCACAGCCTTATTTTTAATTTAAAAGAGATTAAATAACTATCTGTTTGAGGAGCATGCCCTAGCTCTGTAGCTATTTGTGCATACAAAACCAATTTAAAAGCAATAGAGCAAGCTGGCAGTAGTACAAAATTATAGCTCCTCATTTTGTAATGCTACCCAGAAGTCTTACTCAAGCAAGTCAAACATTCTTCAGTGATTGTCAGGTATCTGATTTTACCTGAACTACGAGAAATTTTGATTCAATATCTGCAGTAGAGACTACAGACGGAATAGTTTGTGGTGCATGACAGCTCTATCCTGAACCAATTCTTTTGACATTTCTACAGTTCCAGTGTGGACCTGACAAATTAATACCCAAGGCAGGTCGTAACTTTGAAGTTAAATGTGCAATTATTCCAGTTGAATGTAAAATGTTTTCATGACATGAAGTGCCTGTGAGGCAGCAATTCATTTACAAGAGTACAAGACAGAAGATTTAACATCAGCCATGTAAATGGCATTTTGATCTTCTCCCATCCTGAACAGAAATACTTGCAGGGCCTCCTGGAAATCAGCAATATGACCATCCTCAAATGCATTCATTTTTTTGTAATTTGAATATCTGATTCTCCTACATGATTAGGAATTCCCCAGTAACAATTTTCCCAGTGCTCATGAAGAGAAGAAATCTTTCTTTTAGAGGGTGCATAGGATGAATAAAATGAATGTCAGTTGTGGAAAGAGGACTGCATGTGAATACTGTGTGAAACCAATGGAGTTCAACTCCTGAGCTCAGAGCCCTGACTGTTCTGTTCTGTGTGCAATGTTAATTACACAGTTACAGAAAACAACAGAAAAGCCCAAAAAACACAGACATTTCTCAGTGATCTCTCCAAAACAGAGCAGGTCCCAGAAAAAACATTAATGTTTGAGACAGATTTTGTAGCAGGAATTTTTGGTACAATTGTGAGGCTGACCACCTATTATTTTTATAACAGTGAGTGTAGGTTTGTATACACACTGAATATAATTATATATACATATATATATGGGCATGCATACATATATATGGATGCATATACCAATTTATGAAACCATGAGCCGAGGGATAACCCATCCATCCATTAGAGTTGCACACAGTAACCTAACCCAAGAAGTCTGTTCTTCCTTGTGGTGAAGAACAGTCCAAAACCTTTTCTTCCAAGGAAAGAGATGGAGACAGATTCTACTAAGAGAGATTTTTTACTTCATTGGGAGCCAGAACTATCTTATTCTCCATAATATTTTCATGTCAGAATATATATATGGATGTTTCGGATGGTTTCGCATTTGCTTAATTTAGGAATTCAGTAAAAGTGAATTTGTTATGCTGTTCTGCATATACTGAATCTCTCTTTTAGAATAACCTGTTTCACTTTAATTTTTTTGCACAGTATGAAGTAGAATTATGAGCCACTGAAATGAGAAGAAAATTCCCAACAAATATGGAATTTCACTAATTGTGCTAAAAATGGTGTGCAAGATATCTCAGTGAAAAACAGCATCAGATGTAAGAAATAAAATGAAGCAAAAGCTCTTCTATTTCCTTCTGTCAACAACAATTTAGTTTTGCAAATAAGTTTGGAAGTAATAGAATTGAATTTAGGTTCCCTGAGAATCTTGCAGGTGAATTTATACATATATATGTGGCTTATGAATGACACTATGACCTATTTTATTTCTTAACTAGCTGTTTTATTTATTACCTGGCTGTTCTAATTTTGAAGTGACAGGGAAAGGCAATCCAGGAAATTCAATTTTTGGTTCACAAACCGTACATGCATCACAACTCCGTAGCCAGATTTGTTCTTCACTCAAGCAGTGTTTAGCACTGAGAACTTCTGTGAAAATCCTGGCTGCTGGCACCAGAGCCTGCCCCAGTCTGTCAAGAAACGAGAGGACAGGGAAACCTCCACATCAGCACCCGTGTTCAACAGTAATGCCAGATGTGAAGCTCTCATTAACACTGAGATCCTGGCCCTGAGGAGATCAATGACCCCAAGCAGGCACACCCCCCTGAGACTTGCCTATAACACAGGGATGCTGCTAAATGTGTCAGCACTGATGTGCATCTGAGGAACAGAAAGCCTCAGTGCAGATAAAGCCTCGGTACAGACAAAGCACAGACAATATTTTATAGCAAGGCAGAAAGCTTCATTTTAAAATGTATTTGAATCAATTGTTATCAATGAATACAAGTCAGCTCATTCTCTATTGCCAGTTAGGTTAAGGCGCTGTCCAGAAAATGGTTGGTTGGTTACAGTATATCAGAGTGGCCCTAAATTTCTACTTAAATTTGTTGTGATCAGTCTTACAGAATAATCTTAGGGCAATCTCTCCTTTGGCATTTAGAGTTATTTTTGGAGTTATTTTGTCTCTGTCATATTTATGAAGCAGAAGAAAGTAATGAAGAAGATGGTCGTGGCAGAACACTGATTTCAAATGGCAAAATGTGAGTCAACCTGTATTGAAATGCAGACTGAATAGATTAGCAAAGAACAGTGGTTCTATGATCAGGAATTCAAAACGCATGTAAAAGGGGAGTCTGTGAATCCTTGTGGACATTTCAGACAAAGTGAGAACAGGTGAAGTTGCTGCTGGAAGCTTCAGTATCAGAGCTTCCCAGAGGGAAGGAAACAACCAATTTTTCTGGTGCTGGTGAGAGGCTACAGCATTTCCCTTGTCTGATTTCTATCACCCCCAAGGAAGTACACACATAAGCCATGCCATTTTGTAAGAACATGTATTGCAGCACCTGAAAGGTTGAATATAATAAATATTTTATTCAAATTCACAAATCCCCTCTTTTTTCCCTTGCAAAACTAATATATAATTGCAGATAAGGGCTGAAACATAAAGAAGTCTAGAATGGATCCATGAGAGCTCCTTACCTTCCAGAGGTGTTTCTATATGTGTGACAAGCCAGAGAAATTCAAAATTAGTGATGACAAGTCACAATTCCTTTATCATTCCCTCTCTAAACATCTTGTAATAATGTCTGGACCTTGAGACATGCATGAATTTTTTTGGCACCAACAAGTTAATTATATATTCAGGTATCTGCCTACTACTGTGTCACTTTCAAAGATATGTGGCCAAGCCAGACATTCTGTGGAAAATACTTTCAGATAAAGCAGCTAAAAATTAGTAGAAAGTAGACTTTAAAAAGCAAACTACCTTGTTCAACTTTGTGCATATATTCATGGAGTTTGAAGCAGAAAGGACCATCAGATATTGCTGTCTCATGACCTGCTAAACACCTGTTATCCCAGTGTTCCAACAATTACTAATGTCTGACTTGAGTTTAATTAGAGCCTATCCTGCTGAAGATCATCAGTTCTTCATTTGAAGGAAATGCGTGACTATAACTACATGACCTTCAAAACCAACTCATTCTAATGGTTCATCTAATAGCATGCAATGTTCATCTAAGGTTGCTCTAGCATGCCTCATTTAAATTTCCCTGACTTCATCTTCCGGGCACTTGTTCTCTTATGGATTTTCCACAAGGTTAAAGAATTTGCAATATGCATTTCTTCCTTTTATGTGGCAGATATTTGTGCATGATATTCAAGTCACCTCTTTTCACTGAACAAACGGAATTCTTTGCCTCTCCAATTCAAAAACTTTTTTAAAATATACATTCTTGTGGCTTTCCTATACCCATTTAAAATGGGACTCCTGGACTGGAATGAATTGTTTCTGTATCATCCATGTCAATGAGAGACTCAGTTAAATTTTATTGTCTCTTATTTTGCTGCTACATGAATGCTATTAGTAACAGCTTAAGGGTTTGTTTAGTCAGAGCACAAGGATTTGTTTAGTTGTCCACTTTGATGCTACTTCTTCTTGAATGTCACTGCTTTTCAAGATTTAGTCCGTCATGCCAGGCAGGTGGTTTGCATTCATTGTCCCTAGATATATTCTGCATTTAACTCTATCTGCCCCATGTTTTCAGGCTGCATTTCTGAGCCTGCCTGAGCCAGGATGAGCAGCTCCAGCCCACCAGCCACCTCAGCGATGTGGGTGGCTATACACCTGATTGGAAAAACATCTTTCCCAGAGGTTATCTAGACTAGCTTGACATTTCAAAATGTTTGTGTCTAAGATTGCCCTTAGCTATAGAAGGGCTGTATCTGCCTGCTTCCTAATACAGAACAGAATGGTTTGTCAAGCTCTGCTTTCCCTGAATAATTGCTACTAAGTTTTCCTGCCTACTTTGAGTAATCTTGCAAGAGAGATTATCCTTGTGTTTGCCCCTTGCAATATTTTCCAGCATGCTAACTTTATTGCTTCTTATATCCTGTTTTCATACTCCATAAATATTTTTCTTAATTGCCTCTTTTAAAAAATATTTTAATTTTTAATTAATACAGTAAATAAAAAGCTTTATTTTTTTTTTAATAAATATTTCTTCTTTTTATTGGTTTTTTCAGATGTGCAATAGTAAATACGTGCATGTAGACATGAACGTACCTCAACTCACAATATTTACTCACATATTCTTCTGAAAATTTCAGTTCTAGGCACATATAGTAAAAGAATGATGTTAAAAATATATTTTAAAATAAACAGGAAAACCTCATAAATATTCACATTTGAATGACAATATAATAAATTCCTAAGCTGCTTAAAATATATATTTTAAAAGGAGTATTTGTTTTACAGAAGTCAAGTCATATCACTTGCTTTATAATACACAATAACTAAATCCATCAATATAGGGTTTTTACTCTATTTGCAGTGTACAAATAAGGTAAACCCAAATAGCTGTAGCTAAGTCAAGTCAAGTATTACTCTCTTTAACCAGAAATTTCCTAAGGTTTTTCTTCTCTGTATTAAAGTTCCAGCCTTTGACATTCAATTTAGGAAGGAGTTGTAGGGGCGTTCATTTTGAGATTACACAAGGAATGATTTTGTAAGTGAACACAAGTCCATGCCTCATAACTTGGAAGCTTTCATTGTGTGCTTCACTAGGCTTTTGTTGGAGTTTTGTTTTGGTTTAGGCATTTGTTTCTTCATTTTGCAAAATTTCTTATTCTGAAAATTACTAATATAATGTGGGTGGAGAACAAGACCCTGTTTCTCCAGTTCCCACAGAAAAACTGCAGGGATTAAGAGACATCTGTGTAGGGAAACCAATGTCCTGTCTCCTGGGGTTCTTTTAAACAGACACCCACTTAAATTTTCTTTAGGCTGCCAGAGTGCAAATAAACATTAGAACTTATGGGTATTTTTCTCGGAAAATAAAGGAGCTTCCATAGATACTTTGGTTGAAATACTGCTTATTCATTTTGTAAAGCACTGGTACAGCCCACTGTGGATGATAATGATGTAATTACAGCCCTTTTAAGGCTATGCTTTCTACATGATATACTAGCAATTATCTGATTAAAAAAAATTAGGAGACAAATATTAAGTATACAATAGACCACAAGTCAGGTCAGACAGGCAATAATGGACCATAACTCCCAGAGTTCCAAACCAAAATGTATCTAAAGGCAGTGCTTCGTGCATGTGCAAAACATGTTTAAAACCTGGCTTTCTCAGTCTAATAAGATTAAACAGTAGCAGATGTTCGTTTGGGTTGAAAATTATTTTCTTGTTTTGCGCATCTATTTTCAAGTTCATTTTAGTTTTCTACTAATGTAAATCTGTCATACTGGCTGATACCACTGTGGAGTCCACTTTAGTCCAACTCATTTGGAGGATGAAAATGTATCCAGTCTATAGAACTATAGATGATTTATTGCAGTGTGAGATTGGAGTAAACATCTCAGAAGGTGGTTTTTGAACTGAGTATGCAAGAATATTATTCATGTGTTGATTCTTTTTCAATGTTATACATGTTTCCATGTTATGCAATCTAAAACTATAAAAATACAGTTTTCTGTAGCAAGAACATACCCTGTTAGAGATCATTGAAGTACTGATAATGCTGAAACTGGTGAGGATGACAGATGTGAAGAAGAAGAATAATTAGACACAAATGAGCAGGAAGTTTCATATGCTTGATTGAAAAATATCCAGTAGGTTAGATATACTTTGAACAATTCTGCCTGGTCTTTCCAATGCTACGGAGCAATACACAGGTGGAGGAGATTGGTGAGCTGGATAAACCCTGGCTCCATGCCTTAAACACATGAAACTCCTCCATCACATACAAAGTTTTGAGGATGGCATAATGAAGTAATCTCTGCAAAAACAGAGATGTTACAAACCACTTAGAACAAAGCTGAAAAAAGTATTACCATAGGAAAAAAAAGTCAACAAATTTCTCTCAACTTTCCTGAAAAATTAAATTAAGAGAACTGCAGAAAGAACTTGAATCACCTTCCAGGTCCACTGGGAGCTTAACTGTCTCTATATTCTTTGGTCTTCTGTTGAGGATTAGTTGGACATGCAATCATTATTATCATGTGATTGTAGTCTGCAGTAAAGTCTTCAGGGCACGGAAGTTGAAAGTTGGAAGTTGGAAATAAAATCAGACCCTCATATCGTGGGAAAATATTTAAGAATAGCATTATAAGTATAATATTTGGGGAAAATATTCAATCAGTCTGTAATAACAGGACAACCAGGGGAACTGAAGAAAAAAGTGACTCAGAATTGGACCCGAGATAAATGTCTTAAAGGAAACAGCAAAGTGGGCTGGTACCCACCTAAAGCGGAAAAGGGTAACTGAAGTGTAGGATATTCTATTTTATAGGCATGAGAAACCTAAAGCAGCATAGGCTTGTCTGGAGAGTCTGGCAGGAGCATAGAGATTAGTGTGCTGTGAAGACGGTGCAGGGTCCTGGGAAACATCTCCACCCCATCCAAAGCAACTGTGCACCTGTGGCATCCCCATGATGAGAGAGCCAGGGCTGCCTTATTTTGATGGTGCTGGAAGCAACAGGGAATAAGGCGCCTGGCCAAGGGCAGCTGGGGCAAGAGTCACAGCTCCTGCCCAGGCAGGAGATTTCACCTGGAATTTGTGATTCCACCCCTGATATTGCTGGGGTGGAATCACAAAATGTTACTGTTGGAAAAGTTACTGTGCAAATACACAAGGACAGAGATAATCTCTGTAATTTTGGGTTTTTTACTTTCAAATTAGGAGAGTAAGCAACATATGTTGGAAGAGTAATCATCCATTGCTTATGAATCACATATTTGCATCTGAGCAGATTTTATTTAGACATTGTTAGCAGCCCACTTTTGTGAATTCTCAGGTCACTGACTATTACACACAAGTGACCACAGTACCAAGAAGGCAGTATATGTAAACGTTTGGAAGAGCAATTATTTTAATTCCAATTTCCTTTGTTGTACCTGAACATAATAACAGCAATGATACTTGTATAATCCAACTGAGGTTTTTAAAACCTTGTCATAGATATTTTAATGATGTGTTTAGGAGAAACTGTCATTTGCACATACATTTTTGTAAATTAAAATTGTACCAGTTTCAACGTCAATATAAATATATTATCCCATATCTTGGGATTTGCCTGTGTCCTGGGAAGTGCCCCTATAACTGTTCTGCTGTAAAAAAAATTCTGGCCTGTATCTCAAGCTGTATTTGATGGTCATGTTTCCCATTTGTGATAGAAACAGACTACTTTCCTACCATACACATTTGTGAGTTCATGAACTATGAGAGGAAGTTTTCATATTGTGAACATCTGGTTTTTTCCCCATTCAGCTGCACAACTACAGCTGGTAAAGACATGAACTGAACTGTTAGTCATTTCTGAAATAAAAATAGATACAGTCTATGACTTTAGATTTTGGCAGTGAGCCTTTAAAGCATTTTATTCTGCTACATTTTATTACATGAGCTTACCTAATGACAGGATTCTTATTTAAGGAAGTATTTTAAAAGAACACAAGAAAAAGCACAATCTTTGTTTTTATTAACTAAAACGCCTTTTTATTGGGCTATCTTCCAAAGGCAATTAGTTTTTTTGACTTTTTCATCATTGACTAATCAACACATCACAGACAAAACGTATGGATCCAAACAGTTGAAAAACTGGCAGACTTCTTAATCTTTTTACTGGAAGCACCGATTTCTGGAAGTCATTTAATGTAATGGTATAGCAGTTCAGGTGTGGCATGTGCTCTCTCTTGTAGATTTAGTGCTAAGCAGTACAATAACATAAAAGAGAAAGATCTAAGAATTACTTAGTATGACTAATTCTAATTGCGAGCTAATTTTAACATGGCAAATAGAAGAAGTATGTGCATTCTTATGAGGAACTAGTGGTATTGGGCAGGTTTATCCAGCAGAGACACATAAGGAAAGAGTGCTTTCCAACCCATCAACCTCTGCTGCAATGCTTCCCTGTCTGGGAGATCTGTGGATCTCCCAAGTGAAATGGGTATGAGCCAGGAGTGGAATCAAGGAGAATGAAATTATTTTTGCTGTGAATACTTCACAGTTAATAGTTTTCCAAGGCTATATTCTATGCTGCATTTCACTTTTAATAATCCTGTGACTAAATCTAATGAATAAGCAAACCACTTTCAGGTGATTGCAGGTGACCTCAGTGTTTCTTTTTTCACTATACTGCCCACCACCATGAACTCTAGCAGCATGAGTATTTTTACAAAGTTTTACAATGTTCAATGAGCTCTCCAGTCCAAATCAACATCTTCAAGCAGCCCCTAAGACAGCACATGAGGTGCCATGACAGCAAACATTGGCAATATTCCTGTTATCACAATTTGACCAAGAAATACCATACACCAGTATTTACGGTCAGTCTCAGTGTTTGAACAAGATCAGATAATGAGGAAAATAATGGCTTCTTGAAAATGAACCTTAGAAAGAGGGCTGATGCTGACATGTAAAGTAAGTACTCGAAGATTTTTTTTCAGACATGGTGCAGTTCTTTTAATGGTACACTTGTCTGGGTAAGTGGTTAAATACATAATTGTAAAAGACTTTCAAGTAATGCATTCTGCTGTATCAGACTGGCAGTGGAATTATCCCACCCTGGCAGATGGTGGCTTCATCCTGGATGTGTGTCTTCTCTTGGTCCATGGAAAATAGCAACACATCTGGCCATAAAACACTCTTTAGAAAACATTGATAAAGAGCAGAAGAGTATGGGTTCCTGACCTCTTGTCTCACAGTAAGCCCTTCCCTGTCTCTTCACCTTTTCTTCCTCTCTGCAAAACTTAGGAAGAGGTTTAAGGCTGGCAGCAGAAATCCTTACCAAAGGGCAAGTTCACCTATGCACAAGACAGAGCTTTGCTGGAATAATTGCAGACTAAAGAACAAATCTGCACCAAACAGAACAGCCACTGCAGACATTCCTGCTCTGTGACCTGTCTTTTCTCATACAGGTGCAGTAGGACAGGCCTGTGTTATTTAAAAGGAAGAAAAAAGAAACCAAAAACTCACAAATATGAAATTTTTCCATTAGAGACAGAATGAAAAAAGAATTACCAGTGCGATAAATATTCTGTGACTCAGTACAATACTTACTCTGACTTTTCTATTTAAAGTAGTGGCAAGCATTTGTGTTAAAACTTGTGTCATCTGTTTTGCAAATTCACCTCAAAAGAGAAAATGCACATTGGAATGTTTTTCTGTAACATTTTCCCATAACTGCGTTAAATTTACAAAATGTGTGAGTAAGACAGAATGTGTGAGAAGTCATCATAGGAGTTAAATGAGAATTTGGAAAAGAAGCATTGCAATCATTTCTATCCAATGGCAAGGATCTGCTGTCCTCCCTCCTCCTGATCTTTCTTGTTCTGGTCTTCCTACCCCACTCCTACTGTTCTCTTGTTTTGAATTCTAACATACACATTTTGTTTTTACAATTCCTCCCTCTCCTGGAGCTTGGAGTTAGCTTAGATCACCATCCTCAAATATCTTCTCTTGGAATACACTTTTTGTGTGATGCTTTCAAATGGGAAATCATGAGAAGCTGTATCAACATAGGAGGGCACAATATATCTGACTATAGGTAATTTTCACGAGTTATCATTTACTGTAGATAAGAAAAGAAGATTTAATTGAGTCTTGCTCGAACGGGAATTATATTTTGCAAATTATTTAGTTGCCCCCTGTGTGCTTACAGGAAGATAATAATACACCTATTATCTTCCTATGTTGAAGATATAATAGTCATTCATATGTACAGTTCCAAACCAACATACATCACCATTTGGAGGTTCTTCATATTGATACCTCTGCCCAGACCTGTGAAACAAATGCCACCTATGAACTTTTGAAGAGATTTTTTTCCTTTCTGTTTCATCAAGAGCAAGCTGTCCTCCTTGCTCTGGCAAACCACAAGCACATGCAACCTATTTCTTTTTTCTTTACCTAGATATGAACCCAGTACAGAAGGCAGGGGAACTGTTGGTGTTCTACACATGAGAATAAAGATTCATTAGGAAAATTCACTTTTTGGAAAGATGTGAATGTATTTAAATGCTGCTATTTTGCCGTACAGTGTTGTCAGCTAATAGAAGGGAGAAGCTGTGTGGTGTCGATGCACTACAGGAAACACTGGGGAAGAAAAGGATGATGGACGGAAAACTGGTGCTGCTGTAGCTGTGATTAGTGAGAAGAAGATATGCAAACCCATGTATTGATATTTCCTCTGATACATCTGCCTCCATGGCTCCTAAGACTGGAGCATCTGCACAAACTCTCCTGCTTTTACTACAAAGATTGCAACAGCTGCTATGAGAATTACTTTATTTTCCTGCAGAGCAAATAATTATTCAGCCCAGTATTACAGTAGATTTGAATGCCCACACAGATTAAACAGATAGCATTTTTCTGCATATTTATCAGCGCAGGGTACAATGGTATAATGAATGCGTTGAGCATCTTTTTAAACAGCAACTCGGGTGTTGCAACTCAAAGACTAATAAAATAACTCAAGCAAATATTTCCTGAGGTTTTGAAAAAGTCCAGATGACTTTAGAAAAGTTAAACTGCTCCTTTCTTTCAGCCTTTACCTCACTCTTGATGAAGACCAAGACTCTGGAATTGCAGAGGTACCATTAAATACTGTGGCTGAGCCCCAAGCACCCTAACTTTTCTGCACAGTAAGTTTGAACATATTACATATGTTTGAACATATTGCATATTACATATTCCCAAAGGGAATCACACAGTTTTGAACATGAACCTGGCTTAACTTCCTCTGTTGATGTGATCCCTTTTGTGTGCAAAATGTGTCCATACAGCCTTTGGCTTCAGTGGGCAAGCTCCTGAAATCCTTCTAAGAATGCAAGTAAGAGCCTTTAGTTTATGAATTTCTTTGAACGAGATAGATATCTTGAAGGCAAATTGAACCATATCTTCTTTTCTAAAGCGTTTAAATTTTCAGAATCCAGCATACACCAACAGAAATTTTAACTGGCCCAAACAACCGTCTCTAGCTCAGTCAGACAGCATGCACAATGGCAGCTTCAGGTCCACCAACAGAACTGCTTTAGGAATCTGTGGAGAAACCAGATGTGTCTATATTCAGGAGAAATCTTTGCCGTTTATGCCCCTGAGAGGAACCTGCACTGGCACCAGTGCACTGGCATCATCCCTCTTTTAAAAAACTTATTGTTAAAAGACACTTCAAGTTCAGGAGCAGAAAATGAAAGAGTAAATGGATCAGTGACTGAAAAATGAAATTGGTTTTGGAGTAGCTGCTCTCATTTTCTCAATGACTACCTAAGTAAAAAGGCATTGGATATGACAGACTCCACTCCAACTACAAAAGAGCATATAAAGCATGCAAGGGTTCCAGGAAATATTTAGACATGCTCTCATTCCTTCTCAAAGAGCACAGACTGGTGAGAAGGTCACTCCTTGATTAGTGGAGAATTTTATCATAGTTTGTTTTTTATTTCTATTTAAATATTAGGTTTTGTTGTGATTTATTCATGGCTGTGAATGTCATAAAATGAGGAAGATTCTTAGATTCTCGAAGAGAGCTCTGGTGAAAGTAAGAGTTTACTCCAGATTTCAGCATTGAAAAACACCTATACTTTGTACTTGTATAATGTACTTGTATAATTCTTGTGTTTGAGTTTAATTTTGGTTGTTCAAAATTCAAATTCATCTTTTTCCACCACATGCTGGCCACTAGACTTCTACAGCTGCCTAGTGGGAAACTGAGATCAAAACAATCATTCATCTCCATTTGTTTAAATGTCACTTCCCCCCCACCATGCTCTGCTAACTCATGCTTTCATATGTCTATCAAGAGGTCTCAGATTATGAGGATGGCCCATATCCTAAGAATGTTTGGCCTTCATCCTATCTTTTTGGTTCCCACTGAAAAAACTCCCAGAGAGCTGGATATGTAAGATTTTAATTTTTTTATCTCAACAGTTGTGATACTGTCCATCAAAATTTAAAACCCTTTTCCTAAAACAGAGTCCCAGGAATAGCTCAAATCTGTTACCAAATTAAAAATTCTGATATCCACCCAGCACTTCTTTTAGAAAGAAAAGAATGTCCTTTCCATTTTATGAACTGCACATCTTTTCAAGTTTATGTTTTTTCCATTAGGATTTTTTCAGGTTTGTTCAAAATAATTTTTCAGTTTATATTAGCTCTATAGATCGAGCACAGTGAATAGGATGCATAATTTAAAATTTGACAAGTATTGATTTCTTTTAAAATCTTATGAAGGTAATCTTCCATATGAATGAAGTTTGCGGCATTGGTGTTCATTTATCGTCACTCAAAACATATTTATCTACAAGAATGTTTTAAGATTATTTAAGATAATAAATTTCCTGCCAAAATCCCAGAGGTTCATATACTTTGAAAGAACATATTTCAAAAAATTCCATTTGTGAGGTTTGAAATGGTTCCTTGAGTAACGTAGAAAAGGTTTTAGTCCAGAAAGAAGTTGGTATGGTAAATTAAATGGAACTGCTTTGGGAGAAAAGGAATACATTTTAGTTTTTAGATAAAAGTTCCCTCAAAATAGTTCACAAGACAGAAATGCACAAACATCCCATCTAACATTTGGCTGTATTGTATCTGATATCCTGGATTACTACAGGATCAGAGGCTGAGAAATTATCTCAGAACATATGGAAATGAAAACGTCTTCGGATCCATATGGGAAACATCTCTGAGAGCAGAGAATTGATTTGCAGGCTGGCGTTACTTCCTGTGGGAAAAGAAAATTCTTTCTACAGGAGTTGTTCTTATCCCATGTATTTCCAAAATTTATTTCCAGTTTTATGTATGGTTGGATACGTTTTCCAGTGTCTACTGATTATTCATTTGACTTCCATACAGTTTATAGCATTTGTGTTAGTTAATTCTCTTTTTTCAGTAAAATTGTTTGGGGTGGTTTGCATTTATTATGGGAATTTTCTTCAAAACATATGATAAGATGTCTGGGCTCGACAATCTTAGAGGTCTTTTCCAACCTTAATGATTCTATGACATTTTTCTTCCTTCACCTACAGTTTCTTAGAAATGCTTAATCGTGTAGGGTAAAACTGTTTACCTAGCTCAAATCAACAGCAGACTAGAGATTAAAGCTTATCATAACCATGTTAGGGCTTATTTCACAAGTACATACAAATGTGTGTATGAAAACCTGCCAACGCTGAGAAATTCAGAGTGGCTGTTTAATAGTCTCACTGTGCCCTGGCAGATGAGTTTACATGTATGGATAAGCTGAGCACCACAAACCAGCAGGAGAGGTGAGCCAGAGGCTTGGTTATCTGTGCTCTCAGGAGAGGAACATCACCTCTCTTCTCTGCAACTCAAACACCTGCAGTGGAGCTGATAAAATCTGAGGGAAGGACAGAGACTCCATTAATTTCAGGACAGCGTCCTTTGTTCAGGAGCAGCAAACACGCAGGCTCAGTGTTTGCTTACACTGATACATGTTTATGTCCATGTGAACTCCCTTTTTTGCCAAATGTAGAACGGCCAATCAGATCAAGTGATTTATATTCTTGATAAAAACACCAAAACCTGTTTGAGGGAAGTGGTTAGAATAACTAGCTATCTAGTTATGTTGGGACTGCTGAGATTACTGGAGAAGATGGGAGGAGGTATTGTGGCAGGGGCTGCTTCCCCACTGTGTTCTGCCTCAGATCAGCTGTCTGAATAAAATCAAAAATTGTCAGCCTCACTTGCTGACAAATTCAGCTTTGTATCTCAGTACCCAGATAGGGAAAGGAAAAGACAGTAAGCCATTTGGCTACTGGTCATGCTGCACTTTCCACTTGCAAAGATAAAGAAAAGGTTCTTTCCTCCCCCAAAATGTTGATGTGTTCAATAAGAAACGAATATAGCAAATTAACGCATTATAGAATGATTTATTTTACATTGCCAGCACTTGTGAAGTCAGTAACCAGTTTCAAATGCTGACAAAGGTTTTTATTGCCCATGTTTTGTGCTAAAGAGAAGAATACTGCAGAGAACTGGCAGTTCTCACCTCTGGCTCTCAGCTTTAAGTAGTACTCGGTACCTGAAGGAAAAACAGGGCTTAGATGTCTTTTTATCTGAACACACTCCTACTGCTTTCGCTACGTCAGGAAGTGACTCATAATGCTGAGACTACATCCTTATTGCTTTGGGCAGCATAGACCAGAGAGCAACTGAATTGTGCCTGCCCCATGGCTCCCCCCTGCATCCCAGCACCCCTCAGGGCACCTCCAGCAGAACCACAGGCATGCCTAAAGGTATTACTGCACCCAGCAGGGCCAGCAGCACCTTGTCTGTCAGCTGCGGGCTGTGGCAGCGCCACTTGGCCACACTGCAGCCACAGAGTCTACGGAGAGGAGCTTGAAGCCAGTGTGGACATGGCCTGTCTGACTTCTCTGCCAGGCACAGAGGAGGAAAACTCAGCTGATGGAGCTTCAGCCTAGCACAACGCGAACAGCTGAGTGGCACCCAGTTAAACACGCATGACAGGCCCTGCTGGGCCCTGCCAATGTTAGCACTGTGAAAACATGGCAGTCACCCAGCATGTCCTACAGCCTGCCATTGCTCAGGGCTGCCCTCAGCTATTCCTTTAGCGAGAATCGGGGCATAGATGAGGAAAAATTCAACCACCTGTGGATATTACAAGCCCATTGAGGAGGAGAAAAATTAAATGCCTCTGCTTTGCTTTATTTCTTGTGACATGTGCATTACGTTACATCTGGATGTGTCAGAATGTATTATGTCACGTGGTGCTCTGTAACCTAGCGGCACTGAAAGTGTGTGTCAGGCTGCAGAGTAGCTTACTCAAGACAGACTTAAAATGAACAAGAGAGGAAAATTCAAAAACAGTTTCCAAGGCAGGGGACCCAGCAGAATTTGCACTCTTGTCTATGAAACTGTACCAGCTGGGACTTCTTTGCTCACAGAAATGCATCCTGAGCAAAATCACCAACTTTTTTCCTCAGTCGTATCTGATCGCTATGAGGTGAAGAGCTGAAGTTTATTAAGCAAGGGAAAAGAAAAACAATCAATCAGAATGAATCCTTTGCTAATTCAAAGGATTAGTCATATTTGAGACTCAGCTGCAAATTGTTGGTTGCCTCATATGTATAAATGCGTACTTCTGCAGAGGGAGTTACTATTTCATGCTTCATTTCTGCTACAACAATATTAAGTTGATACCATCAAATAAACAGTGTTAAAATGCTAACTTTTAATTTAATTTACTTGACATTATTTGTATTTTAAAACTTGAATTTAAACATTTGGTATTTGGTATTTGCTTTTCCATTCAGCATTTTGAAAAGAAAAGCAAGTGTGAATCTTAGAAATACCTAAAAGATCCAGATAACCACAAGAACTCATATCTCACTGAAATAACTGGGTACAGGAATATGCAGAACTTCTGCAAATGGATGAATTAAATGACGGAAGTAAATAGTAATATATTACGGCTGAGTTATATTTGTGACTGTTAAGTGGTTAAAAACACATCCTTCTTTCAAAAGAAAGCCCAATATATCTCGTATACCATGTATACACTAGAAATGGGAAGGAACTCTTAAAATACACTGTGGATTTTTTCCTTCACTCACATCTTTATTTTGCTAAGCTTCAAGCAGCAGTTTTTGCTTGCAAAAACTCTCTTGAGTGGTTACACTGGAAGCTTTGCAGTCTCCGGCATACAATTAGCTCAGCCAAAGCCCTGTGGGCTTCCCACTCTGTGTAAGAATAAAGGACACCCTGGTGCCACAGAAAGAACTTTATAGCTCTGTAATAAAACTCCTGAAGTAGTAATGGGATCAGCCAGGACAGTTGCTAATTCACGAGAAGCAGGGATTGTTTGCAGGCAGAGCCAGTATCTTTTGTTAGACAAACCGAAAAAAGAAAGCAAGAATGGATCTGTGTTCAAGCATACAAGCATGAGGTGAAACTGAACCCTTTGGAAGGGTTCACATGCCTGCAATTTTGCCTATTTTCATAAAGTTTCAACTACTCTTTCAGGTGCTTTAATAAGATGTTAAACTTTTTAAAAAGTCAAGATAAAATACATACTCCAGTATGTATTCTGAAAAACATTAAAAAAATTGGTTGATTAAGCTTCCTTCTCAACCAGGCTCTCTTCAGCTCTGCCAGCAGGCACATTAGAAAAAGGTTCTACTTTTTCAAGGTGTGGATGAAATAGGCTTTTTTAATTCTGTAGCAGAAGAGACTTTTGCTGTTCTTGGTGTGGAAATGAAAGAGGTGTTCCTTTCAGTCCAAAACAAATGTTCCCTCTCACTTACAGTTAAACATCAAGATTTTTACCCTGAAGGCTGATTTTTTCTGTCATCATGCATGAACACATAGTGAAAACAGGACACGTAAATCAGAAAATATGCATTCTTATTGAATTCTAACCATTCTTGATTTAGTTTTGATAATCTGAAGACATAGAGATAAAACCATACGAACTCATAACTTTTTTTAGCCTATTTCCATGGATAGAAAGAAAATAAAATACAGAAGCAAATGTGGTTCTGTTTCTCTTTTTCTGCCCTTAGCACCAAGAAGTTGCAATACAATAATGGTAGCTTCATGTGTGCTTGTGACAAACAGCTAGTGATAAGTTGTGGTGAAGGAAGTGGTTTCTGTTCCGTATCAGCAGGTACAAGTGGTACTTGAGTGGCTGCTTGAGTCAGGCACAGAATTTCTGTAATACTAAGAATGAGAAGTCAAAATAAGTTCAGAAGCAAGTAATGAGAGTTACACCTTTTACTCTGCAACACATTTACTTGGCCCTAGCTGAGCAAAGAATCGACAGAAGTATCCTTTTCTTGTAACAATTGCCCCCAGAGGTTGCTTTGCTCCCAGAATTTAACCATCTTTAGGTTGCCTGTGCCTCCCGTGTCCTTGGTTTTACCAAGATTGCAAGCTGTGCAAATACAGAGCTTCACACTGCCTGAAGAAGTTCACACATATATTTCCATCCGTTTAGTCCCAGTTCATCCATATATACATATTAGCTTTCACCAGGATTCAGCCCTGATATTTTACTACTTCAAGATTGTCCCAGTTTGGCTAGGTTGTGCTTATTTGCACCTCTAACAGGCCACAGTAAAACCATAATTTGCACATTTCAAGGGAGAAAATTCAGAGGCAAAATGGAGAAAGGTGTTACTGTTCAAAAGCTGTCACAACAGAAACTTAATCAGGGAAATACATATAAAAGGGAATGTGGGACAGGATGTGATGACAGCGTCTTGTTGCAGTGCCTGTGCACAGCATGAGGCTTCTGGATCACACCACTTCTGAGCAGCTGAGACACACACTCTGCTTTCCTGGTGTCTGAGCTAGGTAAAGCAATCTCTTCATCATCTCACTTCCTCTGTAATGTGATCGAATCCATCATTCCTTTTGTTATCTCCTTTTGTGTTTGCTTTGCCTTGCAGTAATTTGCTAGCTGCAAAGCAGGCAAGTGCTTTAAAAACATACAAGGCCGCTGCAAGTTAAGTCATACTTATCAGATGTGCTGGTAATGAATCATGCTGACAGATTGGCTCTGTTTACCTCAAACAAACTGTCAGAAATGTTCAGGACACGAACCAAAGCATGGGAAAGGCTTTCAAATACACACGCAGATCAGATCATAGCCCACCACGTCATAATTTGCATATTTCATAAAGGTATCACATGTACATTTGCATGTAGCAATCTGAACATGCTGTTTACAAAGATATTTGCTATCTCTACAAGAGAAAGCAATTAAGACTCGTGTAGCTAATGGGGCAGGATTGAATTTTCTCTCTCTTGTTCTGCCCAGCGAGGCTGTCTGGGGCCTGCAGGACCTGCCGAGCTGCAAACACTGCTGTGGTTCTTCCAGTGCCCCATCTCTCTGCCTTGTACCAGGGTCCCGATGGTTTTGTGTCACCCTGTGCTGTGCTGGTGCTCCAGATGGACTGTGGGACCATGTGGCAACGAGGAGCACAGGAGTACATGATAGCACAGTTGCACAAAGCAATGAGCAGCACTAAATTGTGTTTGCTTTACATTGCCTGGGAATATCCCCCTCCACAGGGGGCTGTATAGTACAATCTTGCTTTCCTTTCTCTGCTTCAACTTCACAATTTTGGTTCTAAGATAAGTTTTATTAGTAATTTTAGAAGCATTTTTAAAGTGAATTTCTTGAAGGGACACATTCTCCTGATACGGTCATGTTTCTGAAGCCTTAAACACACGTGCATCCAACTATGTTCATGTACAGTTTGTTTTCTGTCTTTACCTACTTGCCATTGACACCCCTCAGCACATAGCTCTATGCTCTGAAACCTAGGTAGCATTCTTAAAAATACCCTCAGATTGCTGTAATTCCATTTCCAGTGCTCTTAAAAGAAACCCTTTCTTCATTGTAAAGACCTTTTAAAATAATCTATTTCCCTGCACTGGACTTAGAATTAAGAATTAAATAATAGAAACCCTGGTTGAAATTTATGATTGCAAGTTCAATACTGTAAATTCTGGGGAGCTAAATAGTTCACAGTAAAAAATTTATCCACAGCCTTGCTCAATATTTAGATGGAAGTCAAGCAGGACAATCTGAGGCGGGAGTAAAGGAAGCTGCAAAGGATTGTTTTGTCTTTTATTTCTCCTTAGTTTATTTTTTTGTGTTTTCTACCTGTGAAAGTAGTCAGAAAGCCTCCCCCCGAGGCTGTGAGGTGTCATGACTAACATCCCTGAGCAGGCACCATGCCCCAGATGCTCCAGATCTGTACTTAGCCAAAGGGGTTAGCAAGCATTTAAAATGTGAGGAAGGTTTCTCACCAGAAATAACTACAACTACAGTTCGGGATGGGGAATGTTCTGGTGAGAAACTCTGGTTACAGCTTATTTATGTGTAGTAATCCATTTATGTTCGACTTGGGAACCCAGCAACATTGTTGGGATAGGGTCACTTGCATGAAAAAGACTTTCCAGAGCTGTGTTCTGCTCTAAAAATTGGCTTAGAGCTGCAGTGCCTGTCCTGTCACTAGGGCTGCATATTCCCCAGGAAAGCACAGCTTGTTTACATCCAGTACCACAACATGGCAAATAAGGCACTCTGAAGGGTTCTGTGGTTACACTCACAGCAAATGGATGTGATACTAATGCCTATTTTGTGATTAGGATCTAGGACAGGTTTGCAAACTGGCATCTGGCCACACTAGAAAATAATTAAGTAAAAAATTAATTCCCTAAAGTTATTTTACTGCTGGTGCAAAATCAGTCTGTTTATATAGGGAAAAATAGGGTGAGACTGTAAATTCTTGACTTTGTAGGGAACATGGTAACAGTTCTTTCCTGCTGGGTGAACAGAGCTCCTGACTTCTTACCCAATGTGTAAGTGTTGCAACCATCACCATGTTTATGAAAGGGACTGAGAAGACTATGCTATTAATTTTTGTGCTTGACTTTCATTGTGTGAGTTTTGCTTCCATCTTAGTTTTGTCATTTTCAGCCATCATCACCATAAGCCAATGCTTGCAGAGTGAGGGAGGAAATGGTGAGTTGTTCTAGCCAAAACACCTGCAATGCTCTGGCTGCTAGCAACTTCCTTTCCCTACATTTATGGTTATGTGTTACTTAGGGGGAGACTGGACTTTGTAGAGGACAAGAAGAGGAAGGTCTAGAAAGATTCTTGTGGGTCATTCAGATGACCTGCAGAAATCCCTTAGAAAGACAGAAATACAGGCAGATTCAAAAGCTGCCTGAAATATTTCTTTATGCCGGTATTTCTTTTGCTTTAAGGTATTTAGCAATAGCATTTTAGTTTTGTCAATATGGCAGCCAGAAATTTTTCTCCTTCTGTACATCTTTTCACCTTCATAAATGTGGAAATTATGTGCCCCTTTGTCAATTCCTAATGAAAATGCAACCTTCTGTTCCCTCTTGAATGGTATTATCTGTATCTATAGCAAGGCTGCAGGAGTGGAAAAAACCAAGCTAAGATATTCTCCTTGCTCTATGATACCAAAGCAAACTGCAGATACATTAAAAATATCCCCTCACAGTACTTTATATGTTATATAAAGTCCTGGAAATGAATTGTCCTCAGACAGCTGATATTTTTAAACAACAAGCTAAAATGAAAAAAGTTTCCAATGACATTCACATAGTTCTGTGAAGCAGACTCTGCTCAGGCTTCAGCTTTGGGCTCAGCATTTAAGTGACTGAATCCGTCAATCACCAAAGGGCCCTGGGCTCTTTCTTGTCTTCTTGGGTTTGTTGACAGCAGCTTCTCAAGTCTGCAGCACCCTGGTTCACCACCTACACAAACAGATGTACACAAAACATTTAAAGTAAAATACCTTCAACTCTGTTTTGGAAACAAACACAGCTTTTTCTTATGGGATGAGTACAAAATTGTTGTGGAGTATTTTCAATACCATTACAAGTATGTTTCTTTAATGGCTTCTTCTTAATTTTCTTTTCTTACTGTAACAATTCTTATTCAGTTCACTGGTGAAACTACTAAAAACCTATCCTTGAGACACCATAATAGGACATCTTTTACATCACCAGAGAAGACACAAGCAAAAGAAGAAGATTCTCAACCAAAGGGTCTAGTGTGAGAGAGATATGCTAACATCTGCTCTCTTGGATTTATTTATAATACCTAATGTCTAGCAGTTTCAGTGGAAACTTTCAAATCTTGACAGTGCTGTGGGATGTCACAAGCTGCTATAAAAATGAAAGATCCTGTTAGCAGTTTCTTTTTCCAGTAACAGACCTGGGTAAGCTCAGGTTGTGTGTGAGCCCTGGTTTACCAGGTTTTCTGTCATATAAGGCACAGGAGATGAAAAGATACTGACTTTTTTTAGGTATGTTACCTAGTTCACTAAAGTAGCTTGTATTTCAGACATAAACTTTTCTGCAAGTAGCTGCAGGTGCCACATGGCAAATTTATGTTCATTTAGTCATCCTAGAACTGCCACGTTTTGTGTGTTCTGTAAACCCCAAATTCTCCCTCCATTTATCTCTTCCTCATTTCCCCACTACCACTTTTAAAAAGTAGCATTCTGCTTTCTTGTGTTGCTATGACAACATTTACACTTGCCTTTTGAAGGCAAAATATGTGGCTTTCTTCCATATTTTTGTCAGCTCTTGTGTTAGAGGGACACACAGGGGAATGAAGGCAATTGCAGATAAAGCCTTAAGCAGCAGACTGCAACTTTATTTCTCAACATAAAGGGCATTTAAGTGGGTCTAGGATAGATTTACCTATGTGTTCTCCTAAGACAGATTTATTTGTTTAGTCTTCCGAATCTTCTTCTTCAGTGTAACAAAAAATTAAAGGAGAAACCATGACGACTTCAGATCTGCCTCTCCCTCCTGCCTCCTCTCATGCAGGCAGGAAGAACAGCAACCACATTCACAATGGCCTTTATTTCTAGGACTTCTCAACTGTTTACTGTGATGGAGAGCAGCTAAAAGGAACTGAAGGTTCAGAAAGGGTGCAAGTTACTTTTTAAATCAGAAGGCAGTGACAAAGAGAAAATGCCCTTTCATTTACCCTCCAGTTTCTCAGAGGAAGGCCTTTGCAAACGCACATTGCACTGCAAAATACAGGAACTAGTGCTTGCCCCGATAAGAGCGACAGTTGATTCCATGGGCAGAGAGGGTGCTGTGCTCTGCCTCTCAACAGAATCCTCAGTGCCACTGCCTTGCCAATGACTTTCCATATTGTGAACAGACTGACTCAGCGCTGCCTCTTCACAGGCCTAGGAGCTTGCTGGCAGCTGAGCTATAGAAGGAGAGAAAGAATCTCCTCCAGAGATACAGGTTTTGAAACAATTGGGTCTTTATTGGAAATGCCAGGAAGGAGATAAATGAAACCTCCCTTCACCAAACGACTGGCTCTCCTATTTAAGCCACAGAGTGTTAGTCAAATAAGTCTTACAGGCTGCAACACTCTGTGTTTGGAACATTAAAACAGATGGAGACATCACATTTTCTCCAAGCAATAGAGATAGGCTGCTTTAGCGGATGCTTCTTTCAGATCTCTTTAGAGTTGTACAGGAGAAGATATGCAGCAGATATATCTCTATATTTCTGGCACTGTTAGCAATCTGAACTGACTCTTCTTACTGAGGGTGTGGGCGTATGGTCCTTTGCTTTAACAGAACATATCTCTGAAACATACTAGCTGAAAAAAACCCTCGTTCTTGCTGAGCATGGGAAAATACCAAACTGAACATAGCTTACCAGATGCTAAACCATGTTAACATGCTATAGAAGTAACAGATTTTCAAACAAAATGTGTTTCATTTAAGGAGATTACTAGTATTTTCTTCAGGTTATAATGTTCTTCACTCTATAATGGTACCGGCTGAGTGGGTTTAGAAATCTCACTGCAGTCAGAACTAAGTTCTATAAGAAGCATGAAACTCCAATATTAATCTAGACTGTCTGAGCATGTCATGAATTCTGGGGGAACCACAAGGACCTCTCTTCCTCCAGCACTGAACCCTGGATTGTTGACTAATTCCCTGTCATGCTCCTACCTAGAGACGTCCCTCAACAAAATGTAATCTACACAGACTTCTGAAGGCAGTTAAATGCACTGAGTGTTATCAATGTAGAACAAACATGATTTAGCATGCTCTGAGGCCAAATCAAGTTTGCACAAGGCTGGTGACAGTTCCACTTTTGGCAGAAAGTCTGGATACTGGCAAGGTCTCTTCAGCACCCATCTCCAACTGTGGAAAAACAACTTAGCAAAATGAGAAACAGAAGGTGGCTGTAGCTGTCACGCAGAGAACCTGACAATCTCCGTCACCAAAGGCTGAGGTCTAAGCCACATCTCCATTTCTTGGTTCCATTTTTATTGCCCTGTGCCACTCTGTCTGTGACAGCAACTTCTCTCTGGATTTCATTTGTAGTGCCCAAATTGTAACCACAGTCAGCTTCTTAATGTTTGGAGGTTTTTAATTTAAAGATGTATGTTAGAACTGAATCCTACCACCACGAAGGACAATGAACTCAGCTTTTCTAGAAATTTGCAAGATCCGGGAGTTACAAAGACATTACTGAAAGAGGCAAGTCTTGGCACACATCATTAGCATGTACTACATAAATGACAGGAATAGTTGTTCCTGTGTAACATGAAAACTCAAGGGAAAAGGTTCCCTTTAGTTCCCTTTAGGTTCCCTAAAGACCTTTAGTCTTCCAGAGGGGCATTCTCTCCCATGGTAATTTCTGCCCCCACTGGAGAGCAGAGGGCAGCTCTGTGTTATGGTGTGGTCCCAGGCACACGGGCAGTGGGAAAACCCTGGTGCCCGCACAGCAGTGGAGGCAAGGCGCAGCACGATCTCATCCTGCTCCCTCTTTTCCAACATGCTTTTATGTCTCTGCACAGATTGACTGTGGCACATTTATATCCAGCAGTGCTGCTCTACAGCAGGGAATTCATGTTGTGAATTTATGGCTGGATTATGTCCCTCTTTAAGTTACCTCATAGGACAAAGCAGCTGTAACACATGGTCCTCACAGCACTCCTGCACTGGAAGCAGGCGTGAGTAATGGGCAGTAGTCTCACCCAGCCACCGTTACGTGTTGTCACAACAAACCCCTCTAATGTGGTAAAAAAATTTAAACAACACCCTTTTCCCTGAGGTAAGCAGTTTTAAACTCGAATTTCAGCTAAGCGGTTTAAGAAAAATAGGAAATGAAGTACGCCTTTCTTCTGAAAGCGTATTTTTGAAATCTGAGTTGTATATATTTTAGTTCATGTTATATCATTCTAGTTTGAAACTCTGTTTTTAAAAAATCCATAAAATATGTATACAACAACCAATTTTTTTTCCCCAAGTCCTCGGTAATATTACTGCATGTATGCAAATAAGGCCATATTTATTAGTCCATGGTGCAGTCTCTCAGCTCATTTTTCTGTCCCAGGAGAGCAGTCTTGGAATTTTAAGTTCCCTAAATCAAGTAACAGTAAAAAAAATACTTCACACTAGAGACAGTGAGGATTACCACTTCATGCTAAGTTCCCAAATCAGAAGTGCTAGCTGCTATACTGCCCTGTGGCCACGTAACACTGTGTATATTCCCAAAGAACTAAATAATCTGCACTTGTAGATCCTACCAAGCACATATAATAAGATATTGTTTTTGTTCTGATTGTGCAAAATATCAGTCTGGAGACACACAGGTGGATGTAGAGGTTACAGTCGGTGAATGCCTAACCCACTTAGGGTGTGTTGGTTGCTGTTCTGTTTTTATCAAGAATTTGGTTGCTTTGTTTTGGTTTTAAAACCCAAACAATGAAACTTTACTCACCAGCTATGGAAAATAGTTCATAACCTGACATCTTCTATGACAAGGGCTCTCTTGATTTTCAGTCTTAATTTTCATTCCTTTAATTTCTGCATCTTAATTGGAGTTGTGTATATCATGTTAACTACTTTCTCTCCATTATGAGGCTGTAGTCCTGCACATATTTATGCATACAATTAACTTTTCTATCACAAGGCCTATGAAATAAAGGTGGTAAAGCAATGAGTGTGCATATGTGCATACTGTGTTGGGGATCTAAATATCCTCAAATACCTCTTCACTCAGATGGCTACAATCTCCTTAAACGCTGCATTGCAACCTATATGTTTTGCCTAGGTTAGTCTCCTTTCTGAAAGCAATCCATCCAAATCATTAATCATGTAATGATTTTTCCCTGTTAAATGTCCAGTCTCTTCAGTTAATCAGATGATTATTAGGTACACAATAATCCAGGTCTGATTTCTTTACATCTGACTGTTATCATATAAGACTCATTCACATGGTTGGTCACAACCATTGATTTACATTCATGTTCAGAAAGATACAGCTCCCAACTGGAAATGCTCCTGGGGGTGAACAGCATATGTTCCATTTTATGACACTGAAATGGATGTGCATCGCTCAAAAAATTTCCATACTTTTTTTTATAATGTATGAAATACATTAAATAGAACAGAAATATTATTAAGATTTCATAGAGCAGAGCATTCTCTCTTAAGAGGAATCAGACAGGTCTGAAGGTGCAGTGCTATTTAAAATGCTCTAAAACTATCAATTTAATGTAATTCAGAGCCTTTTTCTCAATTAAGAGCACTAGAAGGTCCAGGGTTTTGTAGTGTTTCCCATATTATAAAAGAAAAGTATAAGAAGTAAATAAATAAAATAGGAAGTGCAAGAATATTAAGTAACAATATAGTAATCACTTTGAACATAGAAATATATAAATAAATCCTTGTTTAACCTTCTTTTTTACACACTTCTAATGTCTTTCTCAAATACAGAGGATCTGGCATTAATGTCCAACAAAATCCAGGCTGTGCAAAATTGACTGCTTCCCCTAGGATTCAGCTGATATTTTCATCAGACCAGTAAAAGAAGAGAGTTGCATGGGCTCTCACCACTACTGTAGCCCCTGCAAGCAGTAGCAGGTGGAAGTCTTAGAGCAAATACACAGTGCTGTCTTTTTTAATAATGATTCTTCCACACATTATAATATATTTAAGTGCTGTGCTTGCTCTTTAAGACGGCCTCATCTTGATAATCAATGTAGCCAGTCTAGTGAAGTGCCACTCTCCTGCTGTGAGAAAGCACAATTCTTCTTACAGCCACAGCCCCCTGCTGACATGTTTTACAACATTTGAGAAGGAAACTGTTAAACCTTACTTCTCTCTTCTCCCTCAGTGCAGACAGAAATCTTCTTTCCTGCTGGCTTCTCGCTTGAATTAAGAGCCGTTAAGTTGTGCCCCGACTTTTACCCTGAGCATTGCCCTAATTTTAACCTTGTGCAACGGTTATCTTAATTTTACTCAGATTTTTAGAACTGACTCATTCCATAAGACAAAATGAAAGTGTCTGGTAAAAGAATAATTTCCTATAAGCTCGGTAAAAAGGTCATCTTACCTGGCTTTCTTCAGAGGAAGCAGGAGTCAGCCTCAGTGCACTGACATACAAACCAATTTGAGTCAGTTTGGAGCATTCTTGCTACTGTAAAGAATGCAAAAAGCAAAGAGGCTGCGCTTGGAATTCTGCATCTGCAATGTCAGGCATGCACCTTCATGCCATGAGCCCCACTTCTCACCAGAAGCATTTTTAAAGAAGGAAGGGAAAAGTGAAACATGGGACCCGATAACTCTGTCAAGCTGAATAAGCACTGTTAATGGATGTTAAAGATTATGACTGAGAAGCTGATACAGGTGCAGGTTTTATGAGTGTGAAACTTTACCTTGACATAATGAGTAAAGTTAAAGCCTGAGGCTTTTATGCCATTATGAGAGGCTCTGTCAGTGAGCACTGTAACATAATTAGTTTTGATGCAGCAAATCAGCAAAGCCACCATTGGTTATGACCTCTGCCAAGAGCATGAGAGAGCCAGACAAATGAAGCTTAAGATGTTATTAGTTGTTCTGTTCCAAAGTTCCGGATAAAATATGACAGGATGTTGTTGCTTGACTTCGGCATCAGTTCTCCAGATGGCACTCAGCACTGGCTTGTAGCGAGGCTCGCAGGGAGGCTGCCACATTGTCTCTGTCAAAACGAAAGTTTTCCAATTACAGAGAGATAATTCGAAGAGATGCAAACTTAATCTCCTGAACGAAAGGTTGCAAGCTGTGTAATAGCAGTTGAGGGGAGAGATTTCACATAGTTCACTTGCTGTAAACACTGCTGCTCAGGAAAGCTTTATTATCCTGCCTAGTGAAACAAAGAAATCAGATGCTCTTGACTCTGTGCATTAGGACAGCTGTGGCTGGACACAGCCGTGGCACAACCTCTCTGGTGGAATTAGTGGGTCTGATCCATCTGCAGGGCTGTTGGTGTAGATTAGAAAAGAGATAGAATGGTGTAAGATGCATCTAAAACAAAAATTAATGGCCTTTGAACTAGCTTTCAACTAGCAGGTAAATTCTGCCGGTTTGGTTGAGGGAAATAAAGTGTGTTTTTTTCTCAAATTTTTATTATGTCTTTAGTGGAAAAAAGAAACAGAATGTCATGCAAATGGTGAACTTGTGGGATGTTTTGAAGTATCTTCATATTTATAGCACTGTTCTAGGCATGTTGAAGTTATTCAGCTGCCACTGTGACAGTATGACAAGGCAATGCCCTGGTAACAGCAGAAACAGCATCTAGCCTAAAGATCATTTTGAAGAGGTGGAAACATCAGGAATTGTACAAAGGATAGAAGATAAAGAAAATATCCTGCACTTGACCTATATGTACATAGAGAACTGTTGAATGAATGTATCACATTCAATTTGAAATGCTCTCAGTAGTATAGCTTTTATATTTTGTTTAGTATCACGAAGTGAATCATGCCTGTGCTTTTCAGGGTGTGAGTGTCCCTTTCCACCTGACACTCTGCTGACAATTGAAAGCAACATGTTTCAGGAGCACTATTTGAACATACAAAATTCCCTTTAAACCCGAGAGAAAATCCACATCTAGTGAGGATGGTCAAACACAAGAACAGGTTAACCCCAGAAGTTGTGGCATCCCCATCTCTGGAACACTCGAAGCCCACCTGTGTGGGCAGTCAACAACTGGCTCCAGCTGACCCAAATCGAGTGGGATTGGACCAGCTCTGGAGGCCTCTTCCAGCCCCAACTGTTCTGAGTATTAAGGAGTCTATTCAAATTATCATCTGCTAAAAAATATTATCTACAACAAACCAATTTAAAAAGAAAGTCACACTCTGTCTCCTTATAGGGAGGTACACATAGGAAAATATGCAAATACAGGCAAGCAATCTCAAACCATGAAGCAGCATGATTAATTTCGATTCCCTGGTTTCTAACTAAGATGAAACTGCTAAAGCAGCCCCACCAGCAAGAAAAGCAGGGGGTTTGCCACCAGGACAAAGGCAGCATGAGAGCAGCCCTACATGACTCCAGGTGCTGGCAGCCTCCCAGAGGGCCAAGCACTTTGCAGGTATCCAGAGCCTAACCCATCCTGGGTTTGGCACTTCCATCGTGCCTCTGGCCTGGGTGCTCTGTGTGTTGCCCAGTGCCTGAGGTGTGAGGGCAGCCCTGCATGCCAGGGTGCTGCTGGGGCAGCTATGTGTGTCTCACTGGGGCACTGCCGGGGAAGGGAGGGGGAAGTTGTGAGTTGGCTTTTTCTTCTTTCTGTCTTTAAAAAGGCCTAGGGACAATGAAGCTCTGTGAGGTGGGGATCAGAAGGAGACCCTACACAAGACTAAGTGGAGTTACAATTTTCCCTTTGCAGTATGAGCTGTAAATAGGGGTGGCAAGGGAACCTTGGAGACCTACAGAGAAATCTGGATTGTGTTGTCCAGAAGCAAATCTCCAGACAGGTCTTTGGGAGGAACATTTCTGTGATTATTTTTCAACTTAGTCCAAATAGCCAATTCAAAGTCAGCAGCTTCTGGATTTAAGATGTTCTTTTTTTCCCCAAAGTCTGTGTTTGCACACTAGCTATTCTGGTACATGGATTCTCTTGACAGTACACTAATGCCCGTCATAGCTGCTACTGTTCCCTAGCCTCAAATATTTAGTAGGTAAGAAATATCTCTGCTTACTAAAATGAAGAGAAATGGTGACATACATGCACATACACAGAGTGAAGAACAGCTTCATTTTCACAGATGTTGCTGTCACTAGTTTCTCTTTGCATGCTGCACCATTTTCCTCTAAATTAGGGCAGGACTTTGGCATAGGTACAAAGAGCAATGGCAGCCACAGGGCTGCCATCATGGAATGAGAGAAGTCAGGGAAGTAGGTCACCAAATGGCACAAGGCCTTATCTGCAAAGGGTTCTTCTGGTGAGAACAGGATACTTTGAGGTTTGCCAACAATGGCATAGCCAGAGATATTAAAATCCTGAATCTGAAGGGAGATGTGAAAGCATTTTCACTCCTTCAGAGTCACATTTGTTCAAACAGCCAGACATAGCAAAGATGAGCGAGAAGATTTTCTTATAATTAGAGGATTTGTCTTCTCCAGGGCCCAGAAAACAACTGTCCCAGATTTTATTCATACATATGGTTTTAAAAAAAATGCACCCTTCCCAAACAGCTGTACCCAAAAGCTGAAATAGCTTATATTGAAAATGAGAGTGGCACCATGAAAAGGGGATCCTACAAAAGAGCACCAAGTAGGTAAGAGACTGCTATTAACTGCCTTGTAGGCAGCAGCAAGTTGGTAAATGCTCAGTAGAAGTATGAGGTGCGCTGGTGGATCTCCCCAGGGGACTTGGTGCACAGGGAGAGCTCAGATGTCCTGAAGCTGTTTGCCGGAGCTGTGTTCTACCCAGGAGGGAACAGATCAGAGACTGTGACTGCAGCACAAGCTCTCATCTGAAGAGCCAAGATGTGGGTTGGACATGAAAAGACTATAAAGGGAAGAAAACTGTTGTATGTTTGATTTGGTAGAGATGAGGAGGGTCTTTTTTCCTCAGCAAAGTTTAATGTTCCCTCAAATGCACAGCAGACCAGGGCCTCCCACTTCTTCCTAGTTTAAATTATATTTTCCCTTTTGGCTAAAAAGAACCATGAAAAGCATCCTACTCCAAAGTGTAGCTGTAAATTCAACAGTAATTGTGCAATAGGATAAGAGAAGGACATTTTTTTCCTCACTGAAATAGCAGGCTGTGTAAATCTCTAGCGCAATTGAAGCAGGACTGAAAGAAGGACTCTATAAATGGGTTTAAAGAAATAGATAAATACAAAACATAAAGAGAGAAAATCAAAAATTCATGCACAGAAAAATGAAAATGTCTAAACCAGAACAGCTTGGGGGAAGTGATTCTAGTTTCACATAAGTGCGGATGAGAACAAAACAGTGGTGAAGGGAAACGCCCTACAAAGCATACATATGTATTTACTGAAACATGCAGTAGAGCTATGGGGTTTCTGGGTCTAATTTTGCATAGTTCACAAAATTTGCAAAACCTTTTCCCTCTAACTATTTCTGCACTATGAGCTGATCCCTGCTCTATCTTTCTGAAGAAAATTCTTGTTTCCTCATTGAAGAAATATAGGTTTGATGTAACCAAATTTTTGCAAGAACACATAATGTTCATCAATATTATCTTTCATGGAAATTGTTGAAAATCCCCTCTGTGCTTTTGATTAGGTGAAGCCACTTTATTCTGGCTGCTCAGATGCTGATGTGGTGCTCTGAAAGGCACACATGCAAATGACAACACCAAAATGAAAAATCCTGATCTTCTCTCAGCCCAGTGCCTGACAAAATTCCATTTGATATTCCCAAAGTTTGTGGGTTCTTTTCTATTCCATGACTTTTGAAATATCAACTCCTAGTTGTGTTTTGGGATGAAAGGAAATTCTGAAATATTAAGTCTGGTATTTGTTCATGTGTGTACAGCAGAGGCAGAGAGCTCAAGGCTTAAAATTTTCTTTTGTTGGACATTATGTATGGACAGTATTTTAACAATAGGATCCTGTAGCATGGTTGAAAACTTTCTTTCACAGCTGTTGATGTGTTAATCCAACATGGGAAAAAGAAAACAGAAAAAATATTTCAGCCATAGGGTTTATATTTATATAAAATTAGAATACAGTTAAAGCTGACAGCATGTTTACATCTGGATCCTGCATGATAGCAGTTGATACATTTAATCTGGCATGTGGCATAAAACAGGATTAGATAAGGTTTTCTTCTTAGCCATGCTTCTCTTGTGCAAAAGAATATTTATAACAGTGTTCTCAACAAATCACATCTCAGTTCTGGATACTGTGTTGAAATGCATTGTGCATCAGCAGTGTTTTCCAAAGGTTATGCCCCTGTGATTTGCGTTAATTAGCAATGAGTTGACTCTGGGGTAGACAACATGCTCAGGAGCATGGAGGTTTGAGTTCAAAAGCCCAGACAGACCAGAGCACTCCTCAAATTAGCTGGTGTGAATGAAAAAGTAGGCTGGAACAAGACTCACATAAAATTGATCATTTGGAGCTAGATTATTCAGAACTGAGAAAAAAAAAATATTAATTTGAACTTTGGGAAAGACTGAACTCAAAATACTAGGCAAGGACCCAGGTGCTACTTTATTATTTAATGTTTCTTATGCAAATGACTTCATCTTCAAGTCCTCTCAGAATCTGAAACTGGACTGACTTCTATTTGCACAGTCCTTAACAGCTGCTAATTTCTGTGTGCTTCCCTTCCCACCTCCTCAACTCCTACAGCACTGTCCTTCCCAAACTGAGCACAAAGCGCCTGAGCATGAATTCTTGTGAGAAGCCTAACTGTAATCATGCATTCAGAGGAAACCTTCTCCCTCCTATCCTGGTGCTGAGCATCTCAGTGTATGTCACTACAGTAGCTGGCACTGTGTGCTGGAGGCTGGAGTGCCTGGCACTGTGGTCCCCAACAAACAGGAAAGGAAAATGAGCGAACAAGTGAACCAAAGGTAGCTGCAATGTGTATTGTCAATCACTGTTAAATGGAAGTCACTACCCAACACCTAGAAGTGATGAGTGAGGGGAATGGACACTGAATATACCTTCCAACCCCCAGTGAACAAGAGTGAGAAATCATGCCTCTACATGTGCTGCAGGTACACATTCAAATCCACTTTTAAGTAGCAGAGACATAAATGAAGTTAAAATAGATAGGGAACCCATGCTGTTAGTAATTTTCTAGGCTATTGGTATAATGCAAGGTAATATTTGATGCTGTGAAAAAATGTGCAACTCAACCTAGAGAAAAATGCAGCTGTGTTTTAATATAAATCTACTAAAGACTGGAAAGAAAAATGCACATGATTTCTGTAGCTAGTCACAAGCACTGCTGACATCACTCTGTCTGAATAAGAACATTTAAGCATTATGAATGTAGAAATAATGAAATATAACAGGATTTGTATTTGAAGAGAAAGACAACTTATTTCACGATGTATCTTGAGTGCATTTATAAGCCATGTTGTCTAAATGATGAGAGAGCTTAAGCACCACAGACAGGTAATAAATAAGTCCTTAAAAATGCCTGCTCTGGCACGTGCCTCTCTATCATGAAACGGAAACATTCAGTAGAGAGGAAAATTGACCAGACACTGACAGGAGATAATGGACTTATCTGTTAAAGGAGTGTAGATAGTGTAATATTTAATATGACATTCCTGATAACTAATCAGGAAGATCTACCTGTGCCAGATTTCCAAGGTTATTTGTAATTGAATGCAAATGGATATCACTAGAAAGCAATGTAAAAGGAAGTACTGCAGTACCACAATTTGACAGGAGCAGAGCACCTTCAAATCTGAAGATAGGGCCCCCATCTTGAAGAGCTTACATGCCCCAGTTTAGAATTGTGCATGAGCTCTCGCATATATCTGACCCCAAACTGAGCTGATGTAGTATAAGACAGCTGCACAAAACGACATCTTTTTTCCTGCTATATTCCTTGTTCGTTGGTTTAATGAGTTGGGTTGGCCTGTACCTCGTTTGTCAGCTGTTAGAGGGCAGGAAATTGCAGCTCTCAGTGGGTACAGTCCTTAGTCCTCAGTGCACGGTAGTAGCCACAGAATGTACGGAGCAGAGTGGGGTTGGCAAGGCTTCTTATAGTGATTCAACGTGATGCCTGATGTGTTGAATGATTCCTTTTTTATTTAGTATAGGCTCAAATCCCCCTCATCTGCACCAGTGCAGTATCTGTTGGGTTTGGTGCAGCTGGTGTAGGGCCAACAGAAAAATTAAGATAGTGATGTTTGGATCTGTCATGGAAGACATCTGGGCTATTCACTGCATATATGCGTAAAATCAAAAACTTATTTTTTCTGTTCTTATCACTTTGGTTTTTCTGCCTATTTTAGCAAAGGTGGAGTTCTTCCAAAAAAGAGTATTAATTTCTTAATGCTGAAGGCATTTAAAGAAGATGTATAGGGCAAGCAAATTGCCAGTAAGTGGTATGTAAACACTTAGGAATGACAACTAGACTGTGGTATTGATTTTTATTTATTTTATTTTTCAAAATATGTCTTGGTTTCTGGAGCAAAATGAAAGCATATTTTGGGCACTATTACATGGTAGTTCTGCAAAAATAACATTTTGTTTGCAGCAAGTAGGGCTGTGGTGCTTCTCTTTTTCATTTACAGGTACTTCCTGTGGCCACTCAATCTTGGACTTCCAGTCTTCCCACAAGGTCTTAATTCATTAAATAAAAAGCGCAATAACCCCACAATTCCAAGACCAGCATTCTCTCTAACTGTAGTCCTTGTCTGTGGCTGAGCCTGGGACAGCTGTCCAGGGACCAGAGGGTAAGCTCATCCAGAGACAAGTCCTTGGGCAGCACAGCCTCTCCCTTGGTGGCTTCCTTCCTATAGTTCTCCAGCCCAGGGCCAGGCTCTGTCTGCCCCCCAACCCCATCCCTAACCCTAATGGGATAAGAGCAATAAAGGCCCAGTGGATCACAGCTGTCTCAGAGGGTGGCACAATGGAAGCCAGGATGGGGAAATCTGCACCTTCCTGTCCACGTCCTTTGTCTCACAGTTGAATTACCATCCCTCTCCCGAGGAGGAGGATGAGTAGAACTGTCCATCTGTTCATTTGCCACCAGTCAGGCCTAGCTCCAGAATGTCAGCTTTATTTTCTTTGCTCCCACTGTTTCACTCCTCTTGTTTACCACAGAAGTTCTTTAGACTAGTCCAAGCTTTGGGGTTTTATTCAGAGGGGCTTTATTTCTGCTCTTTGCATTTTGTTGGATTTTTGTAGCCACACGGGAGGCAGAGCTGGCCCTCAGTTACTGGCTCTCCAAGGAGCAGAGACCCCCATGCTGAGCATAGCTGGCTCCTTGCCACCTGCTCCTGTGATAGAGGATGGGTGTCAGAACAAAGCTGGCGGCAAGAATTGGCATGATGAGGTGAGAAAGTAGGGTGCACGGTGCTCCAGCTGATGCTTGCCAATGTAATTGCCCTTCAGGCAATAATTCTTGCCAGCGTGATGGCCTCCAGGGAGCTTCTGCACGCCAGCATAAGCCAGAGCCACTTCTGCTTCCCCATCACTCAGTCGCTGTGAGTCTTAACCTTATATTAATTCAAGACTACCTTCACATTAGTCAGTATTTCATAATAACAAATATAAGGAAATGAACTTTTCTTTCAGAATGCTTAAAGTGGGTGGAATAAACCCCCACATTAGTGAGGCTTGGCAGGATGGTCTTGGGAGAAAAATCTTTTAGTGATCTTCGGTACAAATGCACTAGGAAGGTGTACTCCTCTGGTGCTTGCAGCCTGCTTGGCACTTGCTACAGTAAATTAGTTGGTCTTATACCAGCAGAGGCAGCTCCCAAAATCTCCTTCCCAATGCATCACTGAATATGGCTGGGAATGTCAGAGTCAGTTGTATGGCAACAAAAGCAGGAAAGCAAGAACTACTGTAAACTTAAGGGTGAAAATAACGTGACAAGACCTGGAAAGAGCGAATTCAGTTCCCTCAGTTGTCTGCAATAAAAAAAAAATTTAGTCTTAGATTCCAAGAGGCAGTCAGAACCTCACAGTGAAAGTCAGCTCTAGCAGGTCAGTACAGGTAGTAACCTTGGGGAATTTTAAACCTTCCTGTCTCCAGGGCTTCATGTTTCACAAATATTTGAGGCCCAGGACACTGCAAGGACCTTATCTGCTCCCTCTGAAGACCTAGGGCTTGAATACCAAGGAACAGCTTGTCCTTACACTTTCAAATCACTCTCAAAATAACCCTCACGTTTGATTCTCATTTTCTGAGTGTTTTTATATTAGTGCATGGCAAATGCTCCTCAGCTCTGAATGGCTGCTATTACACAAATAAATTGGGTTGGGTCATGAAATGTACATCTTCTCTTTGTAGTTCTCCCTCCAACTGGAAATTTGAAGGTTCCCAGAGTCCATCTGGACTTAACAGCAGTTAGAAAATGCACCACCCAAAGGGAGTGAGCAAGAAGGTCCTTCATGTAGTAGCAACTGCTATAGGGAGCATCACTGTGATGGAGGGGACAGACAGGTCATGCAGTGCCTAGGGCAGAGGCATAGGGAGTGCCATGAGACCTCCCACAGTACTGCCCTGTGCCAAACTTCCAACCTGAATCCTGGCCTGACTGGAAAAAGCCTGGTCATTTTTAGCTAGCTTTCCAAGCACTGCTGCTGACTGTCTAAATTGTTAAATATTTTAAAAGCCCACAGCAAGGCAATACTGGTCCTTCCCAAAGCAGTCTGTGGATGTAACAGTACATTTGTAGGACTTCCAGCACATTTGCAGACCTATGACACATTCAAAGCATAAATCTCATCAATTTGCATCAAACATCCTCCTTTGCAGTTTATGGCTATGTAAATGTGTTTAATAAAAACCCTACCACAGGAAACATCTTAAGACAACTGCTATTTCACAGCTTCACTACAGGTTCCTGATGTAAGTTAATAAGGCAAACACAATACCTGACGTTTGCAATGATAATTGCACAGGCCTCACTGTGAATGATGGCTATATCCGATTGTGCATGACTTCCTTTGCAGAGTGTCTGAATTATAGTGCAGGTTGAAGCCTGAAAAATCAATGGCTGCTATAATCACTCAATTAAAGCCTTTGAAAATCATTAGCAATTTGGTAAATTTAAAGTACTTAACCATACGTCATTTTTAAACAGCGACTGCCAGACCAGCACAGCTCCATTTGTTACACTGAGGAACTGCTGCCAGAGGGGTGAACAGGAGCAGCATTAGTGCACTGTGGCTGAGTAGGCAAGTGTATCACCACAGCTGAAAGGCTGAGAAAGACACAAGTCACCTCTGTGAGCTTTACCTGATTTACAATATTTAGCTGACGTGGTCAATGTTTAGCTTCAAGTGGCCAAATATAAGTCAAAACCTTGGAAAAGCCTTGCTGGCTTACAGAGCAGTCGTCCCCTACAACTGCCACAGGTCTGGATGAACTCCAAGCCCGAGCAGCAGAAGGACCCTGCAAAGGAGGAAAGGAAGCAGAACCATCAAAGTCCTTTGTTACTGAAAGAAAACCAGCAGACTGAAAGCTTCTAGAGAGGGACATATGAATGAATATGGTCTGTAAGAAGAGGAAAAAGAACTTAATTGATGCCAGGAGTCTAATATTTAATCTCATAAAGAAAATATAAACTGAACACGATATTTTGCTCCATCTGGACTAAATCCAGCCATCTGCAAAGATTTAACTTTGAAACATAGTTGAAAATATCTCTTTTTAACTTGCATGTTTATTTTCTTTAACAGCCTGTTCTTTGGAAGCAGTGGCATCCAAGTGCAGCACCACTATTCTAAATATATAGTCCCTCTGTCTGAGAAAAAAGAGACACTCCGAGAGAACGAGCAAGTTGAGGCACCTGTCAGCGCACCAATGCTTCGTGTTCCCCTAGGGCTGTGGGACTTATGTAAGTGCTATTTAACTTTGTGCAGCTTAAGTAGCTTAATGAACTTGGGAGACGGAGTATGGGGCTGGGAGCAGCTATTTCAGTTAATCTGTTGCAGCTTCCAATTTTTAACAATTTTGGGGTAAAAATAGGTTTCAAAGCAAATCGTCTGCCCTTAGAGTGCAACGCCGTGGCTGTTGAGCAGAACAAGCAGCAGTAGCTCCCGCACGCATCCGTCCCCGCGGGCCGCGGGGTCTCGCCCTTCTGTACCGCGGTGCAGGTGCCGGGCGAGGGGAGCCCCGCGCGCATCTCCCGCACACTGTGGGACTGCACACAGGGCTCGGGGTGACGGCCCGAGAGGCCACCCACTGCGGGCAGTGTGACCCTGCGGCTGTACGGCCCCGCTCCCCCCGCCCGCCCGGGCCCGGCGGAGGCGGCCGTAGCCGGTGCGGCAGCGCCACCTCGCGGCGCCCAACCCGCCCCTGCAGATGCGCCTGGGAACACCGACTCGAGGGAAAGCTGCTCACGGCGTGTGTTTGATTATTTCCCTGGCTCGGTATTTACTGTTTTTCCTCATGGAAAGGTAAGAAATTAGCCGGACCAAATAAGGCCAGCATTTGGCTTGTTTTGTCCTAACTTTAGTCTTTATTTATGGTAGGGCCCAGACATGGTTTTCATTTTTCATTTCAATGTTTTTCATTTAAGAAAGGTAATTCAGGTCATTTTACAGTAAAATATCCACTAAATCAATGAGTGAAGCTTAATTGATAGCTTAACGTTTTTAGTTATTCATTAAATTCATACTTATGAGAAAAAAAAAAGCCCTCTGCAAACAACGACACATAACAGTGAATAAAATAAAAATGTCACTTCTATGTGATAATTGATCATTCCAGTGAAATGGAAGTACATTTGCTTCCCAGTTAACAGGGTAACCCAAGAAAGGGCATAATAGCATAGAGTGTATTAACATTTCTCCTCAGAAATTGACTACAAGTTTAAAACTGTCTGTCACTTGAAGTCCACTACCTATAAATTAGGAACTTTAAGTACTGGTAACCTTTATTTATCATGCACTCAAGACTCTCAGCTTGGTGCAAATTTTCACAAATGTACATGTATTTAAAGTGCTGGGATACAGAAACCAAACCCTAGACTTCTGCACTTGCACAAAGCTGCCTTCCTCGGTGTAAGAAATGCCATCACGCTCCGCTGTACTTCAACAGCAGCCTCATTCCCCTCCCATTTATCACTCATGCATTTGCAGCCCCTCTGTTGCTGCCTGGTGCTGTGAACGCACGCTAGACTGCAGATTTCCAACCCAACTGTATCCTTCAGACATACATCCAATTGCTATGTTCAGAGGAATGGTCTCCCACAAGATCTGTGATTCACCCTGTCTACCTATATGATATGCTAGAAAACCAACCTCCAGCATGACAGCTCATTCAGCACACCGGAAATTTACCCACGCTGAGCTCCTCTTTAAAAAAATGACCTGACATTTGTTCTGTAGAGGGAGACAAAGCCCAGACTGATGAAAACAGTTGGCAGCTGCTTTCATTTGTGCCATTCAGAAGCCAGATGATAATTTGTCCTAGGGGACCCATCACTTCTTGGCAGTCGGACCTGTCCACTGCACTTTGCTATTACTTTCGCTGTTACCTCCCAGCCCTGGTGCACACAGCATGCACACACAGAGTCAATATTCAAGGCAGACTAAACTAAAATTGACTGCCAATAGTCATGAAGGATTTTATGTTTCTGAGAACTGGAAGATAAGGTCACAGATTAATTTGGTGCTGATAAATATAAAGCAGCAGATATTGGGAAAGACATATTTGTTAGACCTACATAAGAGGTTAAATTAGCTATTGCTCAGAAAAGACATCCCAGCCTCTCTGAAGAGTCTAATGAAGGCATTAGCTAAGCAATAATGGTCAAAGAGGCAGAGCATTCTGAGCTAGTAGGCAAACAGAACAAACCAGAAAACATTATTCCAGATGAATTGTGAGTTCATCTTTTGCATATAGTGTGGAGCTCTCATTCCTTTAAATTACCTATAGCAGATTTACAAAATGTACAGACAAGGGTGACCATGATAATCAGAGCATCTTCCATACAAGCAGAGATTAAATATATAAGGACTTTCTAGTCTGGAAAAAAAGAGGTTATTAGGAGCTGATAATGATGACACACAAAATCATCAATGAGATCAAGGAGGAGATCAGATGCAATTATTCATTATTTTTCACAGTATAAAACTGGAAGACATAAAATGTAGTGCTTACATAGAAGGTTGCATGAAATAATTACCTAACAAATATTTTTTCACAAAGCCAATATGTACCTGTAGCATTAACTGTCAAAGGATGTTATGGTAATAATTTAGGATGGTTAAAAGAGATATTTATCTTGGACCACAAAGTTACAAGATCCTTCCCAATACTTGGAGACACTACATAAGTAGATAGGGCCATCCACACCTTAGTTGTGCAAGAGTGGTAGCAACAGCAATGAAAGACAGACAACGCTATGCATTTATATTCATGCATATGCTCCCACCACATCTTAGGTCCCTCTAGATGCAGAGCCTGTGGTCCCCATGAGGAGAGAAGATACATATATTTTTCATGCTGTGCCTCTTCTATCCATTCTTGGCAGTTTTTATATTTAAGGATCCCCCAAATTGTTGTTAGTGTATTGGATGCCATCTATTTTACTCAGCAACAGAGGCAGACATGGCTGCCCTCCCGAGACATGCATGCAGGGAGATGGGGAGAGACAAGCAGAAGCAGGCTTCCCTATTTGGGCTTAAAAAAGCAAAAGCCCCGGTGTGCTGCAAATGTTCCACCTATTTTATTACTATTTTCCAAGTAAACTACCTGCTCTGTCCTCTAAGCTGAACACGTTGGACACTTGACTGTGTCCAAATCTCATTGACATCAGCAAGGTCAGGCAGCAGTACAGGCAGCCATGCTGTTGTCCCGCTTCTCCCCTTGGCACCAGTGCTCTATTACATAATCTCTCCTGCTGCACTGGAACCCTCTGCAGCCACTTTCAGTCAGGGGTGGGTAGTGAAGGGAGCAGTGGTTCAGCCTTGGAAGCTACTGTACTCAGAATGCTGGTTTATGGCTGAGTCAAATCTCACTTTAGTCATGCTATTGTCACTGTCTTTTGAAACTGTTTTAGTACAGGATTCCTGTATGAGCCCTCCTTCTTTCACATAAATATCCATTGATGATTTTTGCTGAAGAAAATGCAGCCAAGACGGAATTCACTCTTCAGCCTTTAGTCGGGAGTCCTTCCTTTGCTGCTTCTGCCCACGCAGACAAAACCCCAGGGGCAGAAGACCACGAGCTCTGTGTAGAAGCTGCTGTGGTCTGCAGATTTCTTCCCTACAGCACTGCAGTGATCCAGGCAGGGCTCGGGGGAAGCTGTGCAGCCAGGGCTTTGCAGTGGCTCAGAGCTGCACCCAGCCACTGCAAAGCCCCTCCGCCAGAGCCCTGTGGCTCTCCTGTCATGGGGCAAGCAGCTGAAAACACCTCTGAGAGGCCACAAATCTGGTCCCCACACATGAAGGTGAAGAAAGGAAGAAGCTTGGTCTCACTTTCTGCAACACCCGCGGCCCCAAATAAGCTGGTACAAAGCAGGAACTGGTGTACCATGAAGCCTGGAAGAGTTTCCTTCTCCCCCAAGAGGTAGGGAGTGAGCAGAGCATGGACCAGACCTGGTTCAGTTGCTGCTTTCCTTAAAAGGCTGTGCAAGCCTGGCCATGGCTTGGGCTGTGCTGCAGTCTGGCTGATTCCCTTCCCTTCCTGGCTACAGACTTGGAACGATCATTAGTCAACACTGATCAGCAAGACTGTCTCCACATAAGGCACCCCACACATCACCGAGACACCACAGAACATGAAGCAGCTCTTCAAGAATATGTTAGTACAGAAATAACAAGGCTGATATTTATTAGCCTCTCCTCCGTATGCAATATATTTATTTTTAAAACACTTACATTTACCCGTCCCTTCTCATTTGCTCTGAATGTAGCCACCAGCAGAGCTGAAGAGGTGTTTGCCCCTGTCTGCTCCTCAGCAGTGTCACAAGCTGGGACATGAGATCTCCTTATGCCAGATCATCATGGAGCCCAGTTTGGGCAGCTTCCCAGCCAGCTCCATGTATTCCCCAGTCAAATCCCAAAGACAACAGAAAAAGAAAAGCCCATCCAAAACAGAGAAGAGGGCATGTGCAGTATCTTCAGCTGGTCTTCTCACAAAAATGTCATTTCAGTTCCCTCTTTCCCAAAGACAGAGCCCAATGATTGGTGATAAGAAGATAGAACAGAAAATGAAAACTCTTTAAAAGAGGATCAGTGCCATTCTTCAGTGGTGTCCAGTATTCGCCTCAGTACAGCCAGGAAGGAAATAGTTTGAAACACCAGATGCTCTTTTCAACAATATATTTCCAGCAGGGATTTCTTCCCTCCCCATGAAAACAGACACACATTCTCATTTAACAACTAATTGATTTATTTAACAATACAAATTTCTTTCTACTGCATGGTTTAGCAGAGAGAACTTGAGAAACAAAATTAGCTTCTTTTCTTTTTCTTTTAAAGTTTAAATGTTTACACAAAAACAACCTTTACTTCAGTAAATATAAAATTTACACACAAAAAAAATCTACATTAAAAAAGAACAGAATCATGACAAACCAACCAAAAAAAAAAAAAAGAAAGAGGATGGGAATTCAGTGTAAAGGATCCAATTGCAAGGAAGGCAAGATGGGGCAACGCTAACAAGGCATCCCATTTGTACACCTAGGTATCTGAAGTTGTAGGTACAATACAAAACCAAAATACATTAAAATTAGAATTAAAACCTGCATTTTTATACCATAATATTTTATGATATAAATATCTGTAAATTCTGTAGGCAACACAGTTAATGTGTGAAACCCATAGTTTGCTCTCCACTGGAAGGTCACTGGAGTGGTGTACGAGCACCGTGTCACTCACGAGTGCACTAATGGTCAGCAGGGAGCAGACTTTAGACATGCAACCCAGACGTGATAGCCCCTGTTTCTTTGCCAATCTGTGCTATTTCTCACACATCCAATGACATGATGAGAAATTCTGGTCACCTTCAGCAGTGATTTCCAGCACTTCATCTCCTGGCATTAGTCTGTTACCTGACTTAGGCGTATTCACCTGCCAGATCCTGTTTCTCATTCCCTTTTGCACTTTTTAACCTGAACTCTAAAGCTATCTTGTAGCTACCAAGAGAGACTGGCTTCTAGGTTGAGATATTTGGGATACACAGTTCTTCAAGCCACCTTCAGGCATCTGTAGAAATTTTTAAAGTAGGGTGGACAATTCATGGTCAAAGGTTACGTGATACAAAAACCAGGGACCTGTATAGTAGCGGTTAACTTTAGATGTAAATCTTTAGCATTTTTTCTATTGCTTTAATGTTTAAGCTTAACATTCAGTTTTCATATATTAAATGAGCAGAGCATCTTATTGATGGAAGTGCTAAATTACCTCCAAAATCACCAGGTAATTAGGGAGACTGTAAAGTTTAAAATTAAGTGTAATCTTAAAAATCATTTAAAGGAATTAAGTCTCTTCTTCTTTTTTTTTTTAATAATCAATACTGTGACTGACAACCTATAAAAGCTTAAATTATAAAACTATTAGTGACTCTACTTTTTAAACTGTATGTACTATAAAGCTGTATTTTTGTACTTACAGATGTTACAAAATTTCCAAGCCAGAAAGTGAAGGGGAAAAAGATAGTTTAAAACACTTTTACAGATTTCATTTTTACTAACAAAGGTCCATTCCCCCCACAACTGTTTTTATGTCATATAAATCTGATTAAATTTATTGTACTCCTCTCTTTTCTGGGCAGATGATACAGTGTTCAATCATACTTTGGAAGACCTTTTTCAATGGATAACTTAGTTCTCTAGGTCAGCAAGTCCAATTTGCTTTACTCAGAAACAAAAGCACCAGACTATCTCTAACTTGGCCCTCCTCCTGCAAAAAACTTTGTAGCAAGACTGAGGCAGTCTGTTCTGAGAGCAGGACTGGCCCTGAAGCAACCAGCTACATTGACTTCTGGCATAAGCATATGAAATGTGATCATTTCAACTTGAGAAAGAGCTGAAAAGTATTACATTTCAGAAAATTGTAGAAATTTCACTTGTTCTGTTAAAAACAAAACAGGGAAAACTTAAACAATCCACAGGTGTGCATTAAACATTTAATAGCAAGCCTTTGCTTATGTATATTAATTTAAAAATTATCCACAGGGATCTGTGATACATTGGCCTTGCCTTGTTACTATAATTAAATTTATTAAAATATTAATTTAAAATAGGAAAACAAAGAAACTACTCCTTGGGGAACATGTTTATTGTGTTTGAGATGATACACTGGGTGCTCTCTGAGCTACAAAGGGAAAAAGGAAATCCTTTCATTACAAACTGACAAAGGTAAAAGTTAAAACAGTTTTCACAACAGCATGTACCACATATTGGAAATAGGTCTGGGTTTAATACAAATGACATAATTCCTAGTAATCTACAGCTACCTTTAATAACTTCATACAGATAATGAATTAGGCTAAAATGCACTATAATATTTGGTTGACTTCAGGAACAGTATCCTTAGTACATCACAAAATACATTTTGATATCCCAAAGAAGCAAGACTTGCAAGTAGGCATTTTAAACATAACTAATCTACAGCTACAAACTTCTACTCTTGATAGCATTTACCTTTTTGGGGGGCAGTATCCCAGTCTTCAAAAGGATAAAAGCAGAGTAGAATCAGTATAACATATACACAGAAGTCCGTATTGTAAAGGCTATAAAGATTTGTTGCACACTGCAAAGTTGCCTTCTGCACCTTCACACTGCACAAGTAGTTTGTCATTTATGTTGCATATCTCTTGGTCCACTGTCTGGCTATCCTGTCATGTTCTGCTCTGTTGGTCAGGTACTGAGTAGCTATGCTTCCAACCAGAGGGTCAGCTGCAAAAGGCAGGAGAAAATGATCATAAACCAGCCCACAAGTAACAAAAGAACTCCAAACAAAACAAACACGTTTTAAAACATAGCATCCATTCCACTATATAATCTTTGTTAAACCAGAAAATGCTGTGAGATATAATGGAGCTCTTATCATATAAGAGATTTCTGAGAAAGCACACATGAACAAAGCACAATGAACAGAAAAAGAAAACAGCAAAATATATTGTGGCTATCTTCATAGGAATGAATCTTGCCTCAGCCATGTGCTCTGCTTTCACCCCTTTGGGTGCAGGGGACATTCAGTGAGTGCTTCCTGGCACCCTCCTGTCAGGGAGCTGCACAGGACTAGTGTGAGTTAGAGTATTAGGGCTGCAGGAACACACCAGGGGAGCCACTTTGCTTCAAAAGTCATCAAGCCTTTGTACCAAAGAGGCCAATCCATTCCTCCCTAACTGTGACCACTTTCTGTAAATGAACCTTCGCACTATTGCTCAGTTCCTGCCTGACTGCAGGCAATTAGCATTCACTGCCTAATGACACTGGTCACACAGTTGTTGCTGAGAATCTCTACTGCTTCCAGTGGAGTTCCTCCCCTCCCCACAGGACAAGGAAGTCTCTTCGAAAAAGGGAGAGTTCTCTCTGAACATCACCTCCCTCACATTTGCAAGAATAAACCTTTCAACTGCTGTCTTAAGAGAAGAGACTTCCTGCGGCCCCTGCCGACATGCAGGATTTATAACTCAAGAGAACACTGCTCCTTTCCTAGATCGAACACTAACTTGATGGAGCTCCTGCAATACAGACTCTCAATGACATCAGCTTATTTTCTCCATCATATCTTGGAAAGAAAAGGACTTAGTGCTAGTTACTTTCTGTTGTGCCACAGGAGTGAAAAATGCTGTTAAATGTGGGACCACATCCAATCTGGAGCGCTTCATCCCCAATTAAAAAGTATTAAATGTTATTTTATCTGCAGGCAATCAAGTATATAAATTACATTCCACGGCAACTAAGTCAAATGACTAAGAGTTGCTCAGCGAGCTATCAGCTCCTTACCTGGGTTGCAGTCTGTCAGAAGAGAACAAATAGACAGCAGAACCTTTGAAATAGTCAAAGCAGGGCTCCAGTTGTCCTTCAGGATATCCAGACAGATGACTCCCTGACTGTTGATGTTGCAGTGATAAATTCTGGTACGGAAAGTAACCTGGAATTACAGCATAAGAGACAGAGAGAGTCATTCAGTGCTGCCCGGGGAAGGTGCCCCGCGGCTCTGAGCAGCCTGTGCGACTCCCAGTTCTGCAGAGTTTCTGCAAAGGCAGCTCCTCTCTGCTCTGCTTCTAAACAGCAACTGTTTAACAGAAGAGTGACTATTTTCTCTAGCCATGGCTTGGCTTTAAGAAACCTACCATGAAGAGATTAGGTGCATAAACTGCTTTCACACAGGCCCTCTGTATGGTACCCACAAAAATTAGGACCTATTTTATAGTACTGTAGCTGTTTAATGGACATACTGCATGTCAGGAACATTCTAATCACTAATGTAACTTTAATGTGGCTTCTGAAGGTGAAGAAGTACACAGAATTTGTCTGCGTATGCAGTATTAGTTGATCTTTTTCTCTCTTTCAAAAGCCTAAATACAGACCATGAAAATTAGTCGTGTTAAATTAACAATGAAACCTTTGTCCTTACCCTTCATTAAGCAGAATATAATATACAGCCAAAACAATGCTATTACAGTAACTAAATCCATCCTTGTTTTTAAATTACTTCAGACTAATATTGATAGAGCATGTGAGCATTATTCTGCACAAATAAGAAGTAAGAAATACGTAAGGGCTTTAATTACATAAAGCACAAGAACATGCAGACATTTTTCTTTTTCTTCATGTGGGGAGGGGGAAAATCCACAAAGTATCCTGAAAATTCAAAAAAGAAATCTACCAGATTTGAATGAGGAATTTGTCTAAAACTGTGCATCACTTCAGTATAACATTCTTAACTCAGAACATATTAAATGCTGTGAGTTTCAGAGAAGTGTGAAATACAGAGCATGTATTCTTTATGCTGTAATCATTCTGGGAATGAAAAAAGGTATTAGATTTATAACAACAAAGTTATAGTCCCCAAAACCGTAAGGCATAGAATGTTGTGTGGTAGAATGTATTTAGTTGTGCGAGTTTTGCAGTGTCTTTTCTGGTGTCTTGGTCAAGAGATGCAATTTGACAGTAAGGGAGGGGAGAAGGGAATGACAAATTCTTTCATATCCATTAGTAAATTATAATTTATTAGGTGTCCATGCTATTTCTGAGCAAGGAATTGACATTTTAGTGTAAGTTAAGATTAGTTTAATTTAATAAATAGAGCTTTTGCTTAAAAACATTATCAAACAAGGTTGCTGATCTTAGCGGTACTAAACAGACATTTTAAAATAATGAAAATCATCACACTAATTTGCCCAATTTTAAGTCACAATGTAACAACACTCTAGTTTTCTATGTGACCTTATTTTAGCTTTCTCTTATTTTGTTAAAAATTACATGATAATATTTAATAGAGAATCTGGCTCAGAAAAGACTATTATACATACATATTAGTAGCTAGTATGAGAAGAAGGGAACATAAGAAAGTCTTGTGTTGTCTTCCACTAGAATTAAAATTTCTTGAATCTCATCTCTTAATCAGAATTATCATCTCATTTATCACTTGGCGAAGTTTGGAAATCAGTATTGACTTCAGTAATCAGAATTAATTAGGCAGGATTTTTCTGAGACTGCAAGCCAAGATTTTGTACCTTGTAGTTTCAAGAGACCATGAACAAATCTGATATTCAGAAAACGATGAGGACTCACTCGGCTGCAGGCTGCAGTCTTCTCATGTGAAAAAAAGATAAGCACAATAAAAACCTTACCCTTACCTTTGGTGGCTTGAATGGATAGTCAGATGAAAATGTGATATCCAGGAAAAAAACGCCTCCTTCATATACAGAGCCTGGAGGTCCAAGTATAGTAGATCTCCATTCATAAATGTTATCTCCTTTAGGACCAGCACTGTGTAAAGAAAAGAGAGGGAAATAATCAGATGTACTTTTCAGAGAGGCATTTCATGGATTTGCTTCGGCATTCTCTTTTTTTGGATAAAAACAATTTGCCTATTTTTAACACCTGCCTAATTTCCAACTGATTTCAATGGGCCCAGTGTTCTAAACTGGCACAAAAGCTGGGTACTCTGCTGTCCCTTCAGAGAGACAGAAGTGAAACAGAATGACCGTGAACTACTGGACCTTCACCGTCCGAAACGTATCCCCAGACCTATTTTCTTGAGTATGTGGCTGCTCTAAGGTTCCACATCACACCCTTTCAATGCCATCATATCCATACACAAAAGGAGTTTTACATGTTGACCACACTACTCTTCTCCAAGCCTTTAACAGATCACACCTTCATAAAAAATGTGGCTTTCAAGTATATTGATACACATTTATTGCTACTTATTTTATAGGCTTGAGTGAAATGTTACACCCTTGGACCACAAAACTAGGGAAGGGAGAGAGAATCAAGTAACATGGAATTGAGCTTCTTACAGCACTGTCATCGCAAATAACTGTTTTCTTCAGGATATATTTGTGTTATGCCTCTGGGCAATCAGCAATGAGCCAATGAGCCAAAAATACTTTATTTTAAGAAGTACAATACTAAATGCATTTCTCACTGGGAGAAGGGTTACTGCATAATTAATAATTAAAGTAAAGCTTTGAAAGAATGGATAATGAACCAGCATTTTCTCAACTTCTGAGCTACCATTAATGCTATTATCACATAGTAACCATCTAACCTCCTCAAAAAAAAACCCCTAACCAAAGAATAAACACCCCCTGCCAAAGAAACTGCCAAAAAAACCAAATCTTTAGGCAAGTTTGGATAAAAATTAACCTAACCTTCCACAAAGGCTCCTGAATCCACCCTGCTGAGATCCAAACTTACTGAACTGACTGCTATGGAGAGCAACAGCACTGAGCTCATGCAGACACAGTGAATTGATCACATCTATGCAGATAAGTCAATAACACAGCAGTGTAAGAGATCCTTTCAATTCTGCCCACCTGGGCAGTTTCGCTGGCACCACCTCCATTTCACAGACACATGCTGAAGCAGCCCCATCCGTCTCCCTTTCCGGTGCCAAGGAACAGGCACTGAGGACTGTCACTCGTGACTGCACATGAAGCAAGCGACAGGGCATGGCACCACGCTGTAGCCTCGGAGTTTGTGGTTTCTGGAATTGCTTGACACACAGAGCAGCCTCCCTACAAGTGCTGAGGCTCTTCCTGTGTCATGTCACCTCACGTATTTGTCATACATTTGTTCGCAGTCTGTAACATGGCATGTTGGACATTCACCCTTACTGTGTAGTCAAACATGGAGACACTCATCAGAGATAAGGAATATGAGCAGTCTGCATTATGGATCTGCAATCCCCACATGAAAAAATTTAGCTATTTTTACATAAAGATCATATTTGAGAAAAAAAAATGCTGATTTTGATTATGAATTCTCTTTCAATTCACAATTTTCCAAGATGTTTTTTATCTTGTAGACATTTCATGTACCAAATGTTGCAGTTCTTTCATAAACAGGACAAAATAATAATGGAATTGGATCACATCCTATTAAAAACAAAAAATTATTTTATGAAGCTGTAGCTATTTTCCTCTTGCCAAAATGAAAGTAGGTAACAAGAGAATGCTGGTCTCCAGAGTACAGCTAAGAAAAAAACCTACAAGCGCTCTCAAAAATAAAGTTTTGGTCTAATATCACTGATCTTACCTATTTGTAATGCATGCAAAAAAGTGGAAGAAAAACACTTTTAAGGGAAAAAAATGGAAATCTAGAAGGAAAGAGGTCCATTTTTGGTAATATAATGAACCATTTGCACCCTCAGTCACTCCAGAAGATAATTTTATGTGTGCTCCCTAAAAAGCAATTAGTGTAAGAACTAAAAATATTGGGGCAATAAGGACAATATTTAAACCCACACAGGCCACTGAACTGCTTCAATTAATTCTTGACATTCATCAAGCTTACAGCTAATTAGTATTGTGCTTGAAAACCAAATTTTTATGGAGCAATTCCGTTTCAGCATTAGATGTCCTAATGACTGTTTTATAGTTTAATGCTTAGGTTAGTGCTCTTGCCCTGCATGTCAGGTACCTTTCTTTCATACACCTCTAACAGCTGGATGCAATTCAATCAGATTAATGAAATGGATGAATCAAATCAGTGACATATTTCAGCCCAGGGAATCAGTCACAATTAAGTGCAGCACCAGTCCAGTGTCCAACTATCTGGTAATCACTTACCAAGTCAGAGCACAGATGTCTATGAGCTGGTAGCCACAGTGCAATGGCTCTCTATGTGTTACTATCTGCTCTCCTCTCCCACCCTACCACCAGCAATATAGGAAAAGACTGGGCTATAATGCAAGACAAGGCCCTAACCTTGTAAGCAGAAGAAAACGCTATGTCTGAAACCCATCCTAACGGCTGAGGAAAGATTGCTGCAATGTCAACAGAAACACAAAACTGCAACAATAACTGCACTCAGAGAAATGAGAGTATTTTAAAATGTTAAATCATTATATCTGACTGATTTTTGTTAAATTTCTGTTTAATAGCCAAAGTGGTTGTTTAACTCCAGTGGTGTAAAAGATACCCCTGCTTCACTAGCAGCCTCAAAACCCCTGCAACTGCTACATTATTGGTTTGAGGAGACACAAGACTACAGACCAGAGTCAAGACATCTCACTTGGCTTCTGCAACCTGTGAATTTCCACTAGGGATCATCCTCAGCCAGCCACTCTTGTCTTCTGTATATATGCCAAGTAATCTTTTCTGGAAGCAAACAAGCCCACTCTCTCTAGGACTCAGCAGAAGACAGCAGACTACTTCCAGCAGTGTCAGCCCCAGCAGCGATTCCCACAAGGACAGAACAGTGGGGTTACAGCCACTCGGCTGCCTGCAGGCAGAGCAGACAGCGCAGCCCTGCCTCAGGCCACACCTTGGCCGTGTCCGGAGCTGGGATTGAGTGTCAGAGCCCCGCTGGACGCACTGCTTTCGGCTCCCCATCACTGCAGAGCATTGGCTCAGGCCTGCAGAAACACACAGCGAGGGAACTGCTTCTCCATTCCCAGAGAACAGCAAAAATCCAGTCTGAAAACTGGCAATAAGGAAGCTGTACTCTGTCCGTAATTTTCCATTGAAAATATTTTCACTTGGCTTCTGCTATTAATATGAATATTTCTATTAATATTTTCTCAGAAATACTGTCCTGTTGGGCACTAAAGAGGCTGGCACAGGAGGCTGTCTAGGGGCTGCACTTGAGGCACCCATGGGTTCACACGAGGTCTTTCAAACCTAACTCTGCTGAACCCTAGCTCTCAAGTTTCCTGAAGAACAGCTTTTCCAGCACAGCATTAAGAATGGATGCAGCGGCATTCACACCAGCAAGAAGCCTGTTAGACTCCCAATGCAGTGGTTACAGAAATCCAAGTTCAGCTTTTGTTACAATTCATTAAATCAAAATGCATTGAAGCTGCCCATATGGAACTAACTGCATGACAAGGAACTAGGACAAGAAATTTCCAATCTACATGATGTTGGTAGCATTTTGCTTTCTGCACTTGCTAAATGCACTTCTGTCAACAGCAATCCTCTAAAACACAGGGATCAAAATTTGATGACAGAATGCAACTTCATAGTACTGAGACTGTGCTAATTGAGAAGAAAAAGTATGAAGGAAAATGTAATTTGGCTAACTTGTAATTTGATGTTAACTCTGTATTATGCTTTATTATGATATAGAATACGGGTCTGCAATGGCATACAACTGGGGGATGGGTGTGTTTGGTTTGTAGGAAGCTTCCGACAGTGAAGTATGTCAGACACTAAAACAGTCTTATGAGAAATGTCATTGGTATCATAAAACTAAAGGCACTGGTCTACACTTCAAGAAAACCACGGGGGGTACCTACACGGCACAGATTTAAGTGGTGGAATATTTTCACACATTCTCCTCTCAAAGGCTCCACCCTCAGGTGTGATATCCAAGCAGGTAGAATCACAGAACTGTAAAGGCTGGAAAGGATCTCTACTGATCATCCCAAAGGCAGCAGCTAACAAACCAAATGAGGCATCTAGAGTGAAAATTAGGTAAGCAAAGATCTCCCTCCATCCTTCCCAAATGTTTATTTCAAAATGAGATTCAGCAAAACTCTTGAAGTTCTTCACAGACTGCTCAACTACAACAACTCTGTCACTATGTAATTTTTACAGCAATGAAGTGAAGACAGTGCTTTAAGAGAGAAATAAGATACCTTTTTTTGATTTTTCTTATTTCAACTGAAGGTAGTAAGGAAAGAAAGAACAAATGCCCTCAAGTATGTTCCACAACCTTGTGCTTGAAAAATCCACTTCATAATGCCACAGTATAGTGAAGTTCTACAAAATATACAACACAGCTTTGGAAACTGACTTTTACAAATCCTGCTGGAAGAAAGGCACTCAGCATGTTACCAGCACAAAAGCTGTGTTTTGGACACCAATATCTCAGCTAAAGCTGTTGGATGATCTAGTTCAGTACCATGTCAATAGATGCTAATGGGGCTGTAACAGATCCCATCAGCACATACAATTCAGGCAAAAACACAGATCCCATCTGTAGGGAGTCTGCCTGCCTCACCATCTCAGCTTCTGAGCTTGATGAACTAATTTCCAGGGGAAGGAGAATGCCCCAGGCTCAGGTAACTTCAACTTATCACAGAGTTGGAGATTCACATCTACCATGCAGGATGTCTAGTGTGGATGCTGATGTTTGCCCCTCAGACTACCCAGACAATCAGGGTAGAGAGACGAGTGACTACAGCAGAAGAAACATCTAAATACCGCCCAACACCAACATTTTCCATTTCCCTCTGGTGATACCTACTTTTCACCAACAGCATGAGGAGCCTGGCTCCTAACTCAGGCCGCTAAGCTCAGCACTTGGGAAAATCCTCCTCACCCCTCCATGCAGTGAGAAAGTGTGTGAAAACAGGGCTAGACAACCCTATCTTGTAGCACACTACCTTTTCATCTAATTACAGATACACACTGTCATGTTGCTGGTAATTAAAGAACAAAAATAATCTCACAGGCAACCAAAGGATTTCTGCCTGGTGCAAGCTGTCTGAGAGTTGCTCAGTGAAGCCTGGAGAGAGCATAAATCACTTACTAGTAGTTATGTTTTAATGTCAAGCACAGGAATAGAAAAATCCTCAAATTATTTTCTTGCTTTGATATTTTCAGCATTTTTAAGAAAATTTATCCATTACCCTTTTTTTTGTTCTTAATTCTCTTTTTCAAGTGTGGAGGCACTCTTGTGGTTTTGGTTACAGAGTGCCAGAAAGGAAATGAATATTAATTAAAAGGCATATGTTTGTGGGTGGCTTTCAGTTGTGTGACCTGTGATAAGCATGGATAGCAATTTCCATTTTCTTTATTTTTCAATGCCTTGTTTAGAAAGCTCTCTGGAGTGCTTATTCTCAGCATTCAGCCTAAGCACCTCTCCTTACAGAATCTGGGTAGTACATCCTCTAGACACAGAAATGAGCGTTTTTCTGAGGTTGGACACATGAGGGCTGTCTATAGCAATGTATCAAAACCTGCAATGCGCAGAAAACTCTTTTTGATAAGGTGCTCAGTATTATTAAGGTTTATATGTTATGTGGAATTTTTTAAAAAGAAGAAGTATCAGTCTGTTGTGTTCTTTATATAGCTACAACTGTTCCTATTTTACCTGCCACTGAGCTACCTGCTACATGTTTGCTGAGAAAGGTTATTTACTGCTTCTAGCACATCCACAGAGGCTCTGTCGAAATGAGGATACAAGGAACTCACACAGTGTACAAATCGTTTCTTCTGTCACTTCCCTGAAGTCTATCATGCCCTTAAGATTGAAATCTTGAAAGTACCATTTAAAAAAAACAAAAACCCAACCTATTTTTAACTCATGGATCCCTTGATAACTCAGCTGGTTGCAAAGCAGTGCAGGACTTGTGCCCAAGGACATGGTTCAATGCAAAGCAAATGTAACTTGAGAGCTCCTCAAAAGCAGCGCGGCTACTCAAAGCAAAGTGCTGATCCAAACTAAACTAACTTGGCCAAACCATACACGTTCAAAAACCATCAATGGATTAGCCTTATGCTTAATCAGGTGTCATTTGCCCTCCAGCAGCCAGAGTAGGGCATAGACTTTAGTTTGCTTGCTCTGGGTTAGAAATATAACCATGTATTTGGTTCATGTCACATTGTACCATCAGGGGATCTAAGCCAGTGCAGATCTGCTATTAACCACCCCAAAGGGAAGATGCATTTTACACTGGTACAACCTCCAGTGCTAAACTTGCCATTAGTAGAATATACACTGTTGTTACCAAAGGAAGCTGAGTAACAAATCATTTGCTAATTCTATCAAAGCTGTAATATGTAGAAAACCCAAGCAATGTAATTCAGAAAGCTGACAGTTTTCCCACTGCCTAAGGCCCCATTAAATTGGTTCATTGCTACAATAGCTCCAGATCACTTTCCTCCTTGTATTCCTGCTAGTTCCTAGGACCTTCCTTGCTGCTGCTAGAACTCTGCGCAGGTCCTTTCTATCTTCCAGAACAACCCTAGCCAATTATGGGGGCAGAATTCCTGTAATTTTTCTTTCGAAAACATAACTAAATACCAGAACACAGTTTGCTAAATTTCAACAGAAAGACTTCATTTAAATCATGCAACAAAACATATGAGATTGCCTATGTCTATGCTGTTGATACAGGAGTTGTACCCAGGCAATACACAGAAAAGTTTACCAAACACGAATTGTTTCTGAAAACAGAAATCTCAGGATTCACAGGCATGAAGAAATTTAAAATAAACCAAATGTTCAGCAGGAACTAACTTGAAATATGCACAGAAGTCCCTCTCCTATGCTTACACTGGAGAAATTATCCATACTACCTAATAAAACACAGAGCAGAACAGTCAGTAAAGGGAAACATTTCCCACTACTCCACCATGTGTTCATAATTACAGAGCTTTAATTTAGCATAAAATAAAAGATCAGCTCCCTTTCATCTGTGTTAAAAGACCAGTAGTACTAGTGTCAAAACACTATTTTCTTGCTGTTGATATAAAGCTCAATTCATACTAGGGCCAAATCACTTTGTTGAAGAAATTTTTCTAGCAAGTACACAGTTCCCATTTTCCATCCACTCAAAATTATTGAAGAACCTGGATTTAGCAAACATGGAAAATTTTGCTTTTCATCTGCGAGAGAGGATCCTTCCCAACACCCTAACACAAACAAAACTCATTTGGGATACACACATATTTTATTCTTCAATATGTTTAGTCCCCATACTGACTCTAGCAATTCACACTGAAAGAAACACATAGTACCTGAGAAATCATGCAGCCTTAGTTTAAGCTGTCTGCCCACAAATACATCCAGAAAATGTGTGCTGTGGAGTATGACTGCAATGTAAATCTCCCAAATCCCAGACCATCACCTTACCCACTGGGCTGAGATGACATTATTAGTAAGTCATTCAGCTGTTCTGTGACATCCACATGTTTCAGACTTCAGTCACATCCAAAATCTTCATGTCAAAAAAGCTAAATGACACTGACAAATCCAGTTTAGGATTTTCTATCAATATTTTCAATGACACTTTTAATGTCAACAAAGAGAAAAACCTATTATTCCCAACATCCCTTATGCATACACTTCAGATGAAGGAAGAAAGAACAGTTAAAATAATTTCACTGAAGGACCTAATTAAACAAACTACAACTGGCATTAAAAATATAGTATACTTAAAAATACTCATGACTAAAAACAGTAAGTGGGCAATTTTCAACAGACTAAGCCTGCAAGTTAAGTAAGCTGTTCAAATGAAATTGCCAGCTATCAATCTACACCAAATACCTAAACATTAGGCAATTCCAAATGTATTTAAAATGTGACCAGTGCATTAAAATAATATTCTGCTGCTCTGCAGATTATATTTTGTTTTTTAAGGAAGCTACCTTCACCCAAAAATTGAAAAGAGCACCTCTGAACAGTTTTTTTCAAGACAGAAAGCACACTGGTGGATTAGAGAATCACCACCATCCAACAATACAAGCCTAAAGGCAGATTCAGTGATTAAACTTGTGAATGGTGGTAATGTTGTGGAAAAATTTTATTCTAATATCATAAAAGGATAAAGTGCAATTTATAGAACACAATTCATTCAGGTACTTCATGAAGAACCAAGAAAGACAGAATTGCTGAGAAGTCACCTTCACTGAAATGTGTGTGTATCCACCTGTCAAGAAGATGAACACCCAACGTGCCTGGTGCTCCTGGAGTGGAACCTCCTCCTCTGCCTCCAGGATGTCCAGGATTGGGCTTCTCCACCACTTCCCAGCCATATAGCTAGAAGTTGCTTTTTCCCCCCTCCTCTAAAAATTCAGCTTTCAACTTCAGCAAAAAAGTTCCAGCTTGCCCACACAGAAGTAGCGAAAAGACAAAACCAGTCAGTCAGATAACCCTGCTTCCATTTCCACACATTAACACTCTGAGTAAGAAGCACCAGCTTGGGGATTTAGTGACCTTTAATACATCCATATCAGATCTGTACTTAGAGTTGTTTCATACCAACTTCTTGAATGTAAACCTGTAGCAAGCACTGAATATTTTTGTTCAAAAGAAGTCTGTATTTTCATCATCTAAGTCAGTTCTTGGTCCAGTCTTCCTGACCTAGCACAGTTTTTTTCCCAAATGTAAATCTATTATTGCTATTAAATGCTTTCTTCCTCTTGCCTCTATGCATTTCCACATCAGCCTGTACAGCTTAACAAGCTAGAAAATGCTATGCCATAGCTCCCTGGGTCAGATGCCTAACCTGAAGCCATAAAAGACTGATGGAAATCTCTGTAACCCGTAAAACGTTGTATTTCTCAAAAAAAATAATTGTCCTTTCCCAGTTCATACACCAAGACCTTCCCCACCTTGCATGCAATATGGACACCTTTTCAAGCCCAGCTCCTTTCCAAACATGCTTGGGGTCACCATGTGGACTATCGGAATTGAAAGCAGTTACCTGTTTTGAAGGGGCGTGAATCTGATTAACCAAAACTCAAGAACCTTGTTCAATGTGACGGTTCAGTGCTCAGAAGGTTTGTCTTTAGTCCTGTCTCCACCCTGGCTAACAAAATTTCCTACATTGAGGGTTGATTAAATGAGCTCCTCACTTCTTTTTCCACAAGACTCATGATCTCAAATGAACACCAGAACTCAGGCTATGAGATTGAAACTCTGCTTAGAGCAAAAAGATGACAAGCCTCACATTCAGTGCAGGGGACAAATCTATCATTGCTGAAAATTTTTAATTTATCTGATCTATTATTTGATACTGGATTTTTTTAAACGATTGTGCTTTCAACAAAACAATTCTGCAAATTTTGCCAATCTGAATATATAAAGCAAATCTCCAGGGTATAACACATTCCAGTAGACCTAAGTGCAAGGTGGCTGGGGCTGTCCCACAACCAAACAACCCCAGCAAAACCGGCCCCATGCGTCCTATTACTCCTTTCCCTCCCTTAACACCTGTCGTAGTGCTTGTGAAACCTCATTCCAAATTGCTCTGTGGTGCTGAGCAGGTCGGGAAGTAACCAGGGATTGCTGCCAGGACTCCTGGAAGCAGCAGCTGGCTGCAGACTGGCCTGGATGCCAGCACCAGCACAAGAACTGCTGCAGAGGGGAGGAGGGCAAAAGTGGAGGCTGCAGCAGCTCAACCTGAATTGGCTGAAAACATGATGGAATTATATTCTACAAAGGCAATTCTGGAACTACAGTAGGGATAAAGTAGGGGCTCAGGATCCTCTCTCTGTTCATTTAGTATGTAAGCTGTAGAGTGACCCAACATTATGAGCATTAACCATCCTGTACCAAACACAGGGCAGGCTTGATTTGGGTTCTAAAACATTAGCCCAACAATGTCCAATTCACTAGTTAAATGTGTGTGTTTGGAGAATTTCAAAACAAAAGCAGTTGAGGATAGGAATCTGCTTTGTGTAATGCAGAACTGGAGACAGCTGAAGCAACACTTGGTACAGAGAACTGCAAATGTAATTTGTGGATAAAAAGCATTAAAACACCCTGGGAATACCAACTTTAGTTCCAAAAGCACAGCAATTCAAAGGAATAGTGAAAGCATCATGCATACAAATACCCAGCAATCAATGTCTGATATGAGTTCATTTTACTCCACAAAGGTGTACTACACTAAAGAAAAATGTGAAAAGAATAATCACTTCAGGGGAAAGAAAGGTCAATAAACATCTAAGTGAAACAAATCTCACCCAGTAAAATCTGTTTATTGAAAATCCAGATCCAGCCCAACTATTGCTTCCTCTACCAACAATAATTTAATGTTCAAAGCAAATGCTCTTTGAGGAGATAGTTGTAGTGTAAGGAGCAGAGGCTGTTTGGGTTAGCCTTGGGAGCAAGGCTTTGTACCCCTCCTCTAATGGAGCTGCCACTGCTCAAGACAAGCTAAGGAATTTGTGACCCACACAGAATTCTGCTGTTGAGCTTGGACCACTGGTACCACTAGAGTAAGAAATGCTGCAACTTCACTGCAAGGAAAGTAATTTTCTCCCACAGCCCAGATTTGAGGCAGCTGTTGGAAAGTGGCAGTTCACTGCCTGCAGTAGGATACAGCAGCTCAGAGCTTGAGCAAATCAAAAGCACGTGGACAGCACAGACACTGGGTGCTAAATCCTTCTTTCCAATAGCTCAGGTAGCGGCACCAGTTGCACCACATTCAGGAATTAGATACTGCTACAACACACACACGGAATGGCTGTGATCTTAAGAAGAAAAGGCTCAGACTGTGTATGGTTTTTATTTGAGGCTATAAGCATGATTTATCAGTGGAAAGAATAAGCTTAATGTCTACTGCCGCAAAAATTCATCAGGTTATATACAAATTAAGTATAATCTCTTCCAACATGTCCTAATATTATATATTCATACATAACTCTACTTCCTTCGTATTCTCAGTCAGTTTAATTTAGTGAACACCATTAACCACACATTGGCTTACATTTGCAATCTAGGAAAAATAATATTCTTTCTGATAACAAATCTCAATAAAGCTTTTTCTTTGCTGCAAATGCCTGAATTTAAAGTACTGCACTGCTAAAAAAATTAAGACAGGCTGTCTGCTCATTGCACTTAATAGACTCAATAGAGCTGAAAGGATAAACATTTTTACTGGTAGTGAGTGTGTTGGGACTAATTACCGATGTTTAGATGGTTACATATTTGTAACAAAAAAGAAAAAAAGAAGCAGTAGCAAATGTATCACTTTGATCTCAACCATTTTTACTGCAGGAATCTAAGACAAGATCAATATTCTGTTTTACACACAGAACAATAAACATGACAGGGCAATGACTTGATAAAAGTGACTGCACAGGTAAGGGGCAGAACAGGGTACAGAAGTAGACTCCCAGGTCTCTGATGAGTAACCGAAGCACAAAGTTTCAGCAATTCCCATTCAATGCTTCAATGGGAATACACCTGAACTTCAGGAACCCAAGCACACCTTATCCTATAACCAGGGTGTAGATAGGTGCTCCCAAGAGGCAACTTCCAAAACTAACTCAAATTGCAAGGTTTCCATCTTGCTTAAACCTTCCTTAATGAAACTAGAAAAAAAAGAGTGGTGGAAAATTACAATAGTAGTAGCAACAGTAAGAACAATGATAACAATGTTAATAACAAAAGGATCAAACTCTGGCCTGGCTCTGGGTCACTTATACCGGAGCGTGCTACCTTACTTCCCTAGAGAAGGTTGGCAGGTGCCCAGCTCTGACAGCAGCCCCAAGCCTCTCAGGCATTTTGGGGTGGGCAGGGAGAGGTAACCAGCCAGTCATGCTCCAGTAACTCCCAGCTGTGGTGCAGGCCCTGGGGAGCGCAGCAACCCAGTTTGGGGCAGACTGGCAGATTGGCTCAGGCAGGGAAAGCCATAAAGAGCTCTTTGATAGCTTGTTCCCTCTCCTCATTGCACCAAGCAAATGTCAGCACAGAAGAAAATCCTGCAAAGGGAGAAATGCTGGACATTTTTTTTGGTAGGAGTTGCTTTTCCAAAGGGGTACTCAGAGACTCTTCAATAGCCCACTGATAATTTGTGAACACAAAGATCCAGCTTTTCAGGGTTATGCTTCATCTCACTCCTGTTCGCCCCTCACCACAAGCAGCAGCAGCTTTCAAAGGGCAGGACTCCGTAAGAACTGGAAGCTAATTACCAGATGTCTTGGAAATCTTTCCAATCTGCACAACTTTATCCAGTTTCCAATGCTTAGCATTAGCTCTTTTGGAACCTCTTCATCCTTATTTTGTGTAACAAATTTTCAACAAGGCAGGAGTTCTTTGTTCTCTCCTAATAAAACAACCTAAAATGTTAACACTTCAGCATGAAACTAATTAACTAAATGCACTTTTGTGGAGATCTGAGCAGACACACGGGCATTTCCAGATTTATGTGAAAATATTAATTCTGGGAGAAATCCTTTAGGCTGTGTTTTTAAAATAACTTCAGAACTACAAAAATTAATACAAACAACAGTTGTAAATTATCTACATATTTTGCCAAGCATATGGCCACTCACAGGCTGTACTTATTGAGGATAATCTAAAATAAAATATTATAGGTGGATGAAAAGAGAAGTGGACCAAGTCAGACATTTACTTCGATGCAACAGCTTTGTCCACAACATTTTACTCCAAATAAATGCTAGTGGCAATGCACAGATACTCTTCAGAGCATTGAGCGTTCAAGTCTACAATTTACAAGGACAGAAATGATTTTCAAATGTCTCCTCTTGGGGTAGACAGTGAAAAAGAGGGAGAGTTGGTTGTGTATTCCTGCTCCTGCAGTACTGCTGACACAGGAGACAGTCAGCTTGATACAATCTATTTCAGTGGGATACCTACCAAGTGAGCGTACAGATTTAGTACAAAGTGGGAATATAGACCCCAATATCGACCCCATTCACATGAATCCTCCAGCTGGCAGAGTTGAGAGGGGTTTGAACCACCACAGAAGGCAGCTGGTAACATCTCCAGAGGTGCAGATGACTGCAAAGCAAATGTCTGACCATGCTCTGACTGTGCTGTGAAGGGAAGACGACCCTGAACTGCCTAGGAAATGTATCCAGTGCCGAGGGTCAAGAGGAACGGGTGGCATACTGCAAATGCAGTACTATTCTCCTGCTGACAGTCACTGTGGAACAGATCTATCAGTCATTTCTGACTTTTTCCATAAGCTTTCCTTGTCACTCTTGGCAGCTCGAAGGAGCTCACCTTAAGCTTTTGTGTATTAAAGAAAAGATTGGCACTGCTTTCCTCCAGGGCACTTGGCTCCCCATGCTATCCTGAATGCCTTAAACACTTCTGTGTCTTCTTTTCTTTAAACGTTAACAAATTTCAGTCATTATTACAGCAATTTTACGAGTGTGGCTTTTTGAAAAGATGGATTATCTAACAAGCTCTCTATCTATGACACTTTCAACATGCCTCTCAAACACTTCAGAGCTGGCACCTTCCTTTAAAGATTTGCCCTGGAGAGACCTGCAGCACCTGGCATGACCTCACTAACCACTGACTTGTCTGAGCCATGGATGATGCAGCAATCCATGCTTTATACAAGGCACTAAACCACTCCAGGTATAAAGACAGTGATTAGCAACATGAAGTGGAACATATCATGATGATATATTTCTGATGATGCTTCTTTGCTTTCTTTCCATTTTGAAAGCTTTATATATACTCTGTGGATTGGCATTTCTGTGTTTCTTGGATCATCTAAGTGGTTATGCCAAGCCTTCCTACGAACAAGAATTACATTAGTCAATTAAAAATCAACTGCCTACACAGTCATAAACTAATCCACTTGGCTCAGTTATAGTTGAGCTACAAATCCTGACCAGACCTGCAGTGTGATGTGGGGAGAACTTTGTGGAGCACTGAAAAGGGTGAACCTGCCAGGCTCTGGAGCAAGAGTGCCAGACACCCCCCAGGCAGCAGGTATGGAGCAGCAAGGAGCCACCTTGCAGATATCCCAACCTTGAAAATCTCTAATTCTCTGAATTTCAAGCTCCACTCTCAAACCCCTATAAAAGCCAGGAGGCAATTTTACTGGCACTTATTGGAAGTGCTGCCTAAGAAACAGGCACAGGCTGGATTTTAGCTTCTGAATGGCCTCTGGGCACAGCTCCAAGCAGCAGAACATAGAGTCAAGCAACAAGGTGAAGCAGGAATGGCTAAGGGTTGTATCCAAACAACATGATACATTTGATATGCCAAGCACAAATAAACTAAACATAGCTGTCTATTTGGCATCAGAAAGCAGCCAACAGAAAAATAAATCCCAAGTTTCAAACACTGACTTTCCTCCAGCTTTATCTACTTGTTGCTTGATAAACTGTGACAAGTTTGGTCCATAAAACTAATGTATCACTTCTGCAGACTGTATGTTTCCAGCCTCCTTATAGTTCAAATTTTCAAGCTCTTTACACCTTCCCACTCCATTCACAGCCTTTTCAACCTCCCTTCAGAAAAGCAAGAAAAGTACCTCTTCACTAAAAACTCAGCCAGCAGAGACCGACTGCAGTTCTCCCAGAATGTGCATAGGCTCTGCCTCTCTTCCTCCACCTGGCTCAGCTGAATGCCTCCCATCTCTTCTCAAAGAGATCTTCTTCCCCGTCCTTGAATATGCCCCTAGTAATTCTTCTAACCATTCCTCTTCTTTCATTGAAGGCAATCCTCATCCCATGAAGAAAAAATTCCTTTTCCTGGACAATCCCTCAGATTCAAGGAAGAAATATTAATTATAAATTACATAGTTATGTGCTTCCTATCTGATCAAAAATTTATATGAGACACACAGCAATACTGAAGTGTCATTCACCGTCACTGATAGCAACTCACTTCAATTACTAACCTTAGACTCAAATTCAAACTGGAGGAGTTTTGTTTACAAAACTTTACTTCTGAGCATGCCATATAACTAACAGCAACTACTGAAAACTAGAGGGTTTTTTCTTCCTGAATTTCTAGTCAAATGACCCTCTTTTTACGTGGTTGTGTGAATCAACATACACAGCTGATTGAAGACAACCAAAAAAACCACAGCTAAAATGCAAAGAGTAAATTTATTTCATTACCTCACTGGTTAGAGGATCTCAAAACCACATCAGGCTGCAGACAGCCAACATGAGGACACAGGCATCAGGGCTGCTGTTTGCACCTATTTATCAAAGGGCTATGCACGCGTGGTTTAACCCCATGCTGTGATTTTCCTCAGTGCTTTTTATGATCTCTGTTTTGATCTCTCTCCCAAGACAGGGATCTCGAGCATGTCTGGGAGAGGGCCTCCAAGTCTCTGTAAACACCTATGTTAACTCTACACAGAAATTCTACTCCTCAAACAGACAAAGGATAAACAGCAGTAGGCATAATATATGGTTTCCCACACTGTTATTCTCCAGGCCTTGGCATTCCCAGCTGCAAGGTCACTTGATTGAATCCTCTTTGCCATTCTTCCGCTTTCAACCCTTCCCTCCCCACGCTGGCAAAATACTTCTTAGTCGGTTTATGTCTGTTGCATAATAATACAAAAATTACCATGTTTTTGCTATAAATTAAGTTTAAAGAGGATGATACACTGCCTCCAGCTGTTTGCATCTTAATCTCAAAACTATATCAATGCAAATCTGCTGTAGTTACCTGAATACTTTGATCTGTTAACAGTGCTTATATTCCTCCTGTCAACATTTATTTCTCCTAAAAATCTTGCTTTTTAATCTAGAAATATTTCAATAGTAAGGAATAGAAAAGGAAAATGACAAGGAAATATTAGAGGAGATGATTAAATATTCATAAACTAGGTAAAGCTAAATTCAAAGTTACACATGACAACCTTAATTCTAAACTCTCCTATAAGTTCCTGACATTCCCTTTAACTACCTGACTATACACTCTGTCTTAAATAATTTTTTACAACTTCAGAGACACCACCTTTTAGTAAGACAAATATTTTGTATCTACAACCTATACAGCAAACTCTCTATACCCAGCTTCCTGCCAGTCAAAATACCAGAGAACATGTATGGCTCATATGCCGAGTTGAGTTCAACACCAACATCCCTTGAAAGTATTACAAGGATGAGCGTTCCACTGCTAAAAGGAATTACATATTATACAACCATTAACCTTGATAAGGAAGAAAAAGTCTTGGAGAATATTGGGGATTTTTTTCTAGGAAAGACATCAAACAAATGACAGTGTCATAACAGAAGAATGAGACAAATATACGAGAAGTAAAATATTACAGGATGTATTAAGCGCACATGAAAAGAGGCAAAACCAGAATCCTCAATTTAAGAAACAAAGAAATTTAAAGTGACTGTACAGTTGTACGTACAATTTTAGAGATATGCAATTAGTCTGTTTACCATAAAAATACATATGCATATTCAGATTTGCAGTTGTTTTACACTTGGGTATTTGTACAGTTATCCAAGCAGCAGCAGCAACAGCTGCATTCCCTCTGAGCTCAGTACTCCAAGTCCTCATTTTTTGTAAGAAAGCCTAAAAATGGTAAGGTGTAAAAAATCCTCTGATTTCTTCACAGTCAAATATGTGCAGTTTCCCTGCTTGCTCTCAGTCCCCTGACCATGACATTTTGTACACTTGCCATGCACAAGGCTGTTTCCCTGCCTCCTGCTTTCTTTTGGCTACATGACACTGATGTTACTTTTCTGCAACTTGTATCTAAATCAGAGCTTGAGATGATACATTTTAATACTCAAATATTCACCAAAAAAGACAAAGGATTGAATAATTTATTCTGCAGACCCCCATGTGCGAGAATGGCTTTCATCTGTAAAGATATTATCTCATCTACCCTCTATCTCATAACTAAAACTCTGAACAGTCCTTTTTTTCAAAAACACATAAACAACAGAAACATTTGATTTCTTTTGATTTAGTTTTCTCAAATACTTTACTTTTACTTTAGCTGAGGACTTAGATTCAAAACATAGCTGCATTACGGAAGAAGACAAAAAATGGTCCTAGCAGCAGCACGTCTGAACTAAACCAGCTCTCCCTGAAGAACAAAGTTGGTTCTTTACCAGCCTGAGGGTGGATACCCCAGTCTGGCAGCACAGACACACCCACAGAAGACACATTGGCAAAAGCACACACAACAGTTCAAACCTACAGAAATATTCTCAGGAGTTTCTGCACAGCTACTGAATCATGACTGGACCCTTTCAGGACAATCAGACTTCAGCAGTAGAAACAAGCAATAAGGAAGAAAGAGCAGCAGGAAAACTCCACCAGTGTGTGGTGCACACAAATAATATGGAGAAATATTAAAGTTGCTTTTCCCAAAACTCACCTCAGTGCCACACTCTGCTCTGAGAATATATGACACACCAGTGCTGAGGGAGGCAAGAGCAGGCCTTATTCATGGTGACTGAATGCAATCTGGAAACAAGGCAGCTGAGTGCAGCATCAATCCATTTCCCTGCCTGGCGTTAAGACAGGTAAAGCTGAGAAGTTGAAACTATCTACATGGTCCTTATTGGCCTCTGGGCTGTGCCCTGCTCTGTAACTGGGAGGTGTTTTCAAGGTAAAATGCCACCTCCAGACTTCAACAAGTCCCGTGGGTGTTGTAACAGCAACAAACCAGAAAGACTCAATGCCCATAAACTAAACCTTCAAACTCTATGTGGTTGTTTTTTTTAGTCACAGAAACACAAAAAAATAAACTCTGCTGAGGTAGAGACTAATTTGGTTATTTGATGAGGTAAACTGGACTCTATCAGCTGACTCACTGCATTCCAAGGAACTGCCATCAAATGAAGGTACTCACATGAGATTTTAAAGAAAGAAAAGTCTGGCTGGAAAGGGGTCAGTACTGTTCCCTCAGCACTTGAGGGCTTGCCCTGTATGTCCTGCACCAAAAGGACGGACAAGATGCCCTACACTAGATCTGTTACTGGTCTTAGATGGGAATACCTGTTGAAGAAGAGGTTACAGATGTCGATGTCCTGACAGATGCACCATGCACACAAGAACAAGCAACACCAAGTCTGAAATTTGACTCCAAGGCAACATTGAACTTCTCTTCTGTATGCTGACACAACATTAACTTTTGAAGCCTAATTATGATCATTGAGATTTCAATAAACTTACTTCACTGTTGAACAACAAACAGAAACATGTTATCAGGCAGGATCTGTTCAGAGCTGCCAAGGAGACACTTGGCATGTCCCACTCCTCTGTTCCTTTCAGTGGGGCTGTTCCAGGACAAACATGCTTTCAGAAAAATTTAAATAGTCTGGAGCAGCTGGATGCAATCTTGATTCTTACTTAGAAGAGCAGCATACAAAGGCATGTCCAAAAATGAAACAAAAGCTGTGTGCTCAGGTCCAGACTTGGAGGGAGAATTCACATGAGTGCTGAGGAGCTGTCAGCAGTGGGTCTGTAGGAGCTGGTGGAGAGGACTGGAGTGGAGAGGAACACTTTCCCAGTTAGGGAGAGTCAGACAGGCCTAGTTTTATTATCTGGGAAATGTTACAAATGCCAGCAGCAAGAGGTCAACTAAATAGAGCCCTAAAATTATAAATGAGATCAGCAAAATACACAGTATTACCTTCTGTTCCTAGAGCGGTAAGAGTTTATGTCGGCTAGAAAAATTTTAGAAACATTCCATGCAGATATCCTATCCTCTCCTTTCCTGAAGATTTACCAGAGACCTTGACTAGCCTCAGGGAACTGGGGGGATCTAGTTAGAAGAGCTGATTTCTCAGCTTGAAGCTGGACTAGTCACTGCCTGTGTCAGTGTGATGAGCAGGTTTAGCTCTTGAGCTGTTAATGGCTTTTAGTTGCAAATCCAAGAAACATGCAACAGGGCAGGAGAGAGGGAGGCAATAAAGGCTAACGAAGATCCAAAACTGACGACATTTTTCTATTTAAAGGCTTTCTGGGTAGATGCTCCCCCCAAATTTAATGGAGGAGGTTGAAAAGATTTCAGCAGAGCTATTTTAATTTGTAGCTTTTCACAGGACACATGCAGGGTATATAATGGTTGATATATTTAGTTGGTATGGAAATATTTTGCTGGCACTGGCTATGCAGAGCATTATTAAAATGAACAAGTCTATTCAGTCCCTTTGACCAAATTCCATTCTCAGTCTTGTCTGAGGCTTGACTAATGTCACTGAAGTCAGTGGAGTTGCTTTAAACCAATACACTCTATTACACTTTAGACAATAAGAAATGCTAGTATGAATTAATTTACTTAATTCAAAATTCATAAAAATATGGCAACTTGCACTTTTATCTAAAGTGTAAAGTACACTTTAATGTATAGCTAATGAATTAACAATAATTAACATTTAACAATTAACAGCTAACAATTAACACTAATAATGTATACCTAATGAATTACTTTAGTCAATGAATTAATAAACAATGTAAAAGGAGGCAATAAAACTGAAAATGAAACAGACCTCCAGTGCTTTAGATAAAAATCTATTTAGAATTTCTTCAGCTTTAATATTTGTTTTACAGAAAAATCTGTCAGAACCTCTACAATCTCTCCAAATAAGATACAAAGTCTCTTAATATAAGATACAATCTCTTGGCATAAGAAACAAAATCTCTTCAGGTTAATTCACTGTTGTTCTGAGCAAGGGCAAACCCCACAATCTTATTATTTGCTTTCTTGGTAAACAGATTAGATCCATATTCAGCTATGGTGTTACATATGCATGTGACAACCGCTGGCATATTGCTCTGCCAGGGCTCAAGAACATTTCTCTACCAGTTAAACAATCTTTCCCGAAATAAACACATCTTTTCCGTTATCACAAGCTATAAAGCAGTTCAAGAGCCCTGAAATGATCTTTTCATTAGTTTGAGATGCTTAAGCATCTCAGGACTGAAACATCCCTTATAAGCCTTACGAGACAGGAAGTGAATAAATCCTGCTCTCCCATTCCCTTAATGAGAATGCCTAATAAAAATGTAAACTAATTCTCTTGACTGCCACTATCCTGTCTACTAAATGAAATCTTCCTTTTCCTTATCATATATTTCTATAACTTTAAAGCTACAATATATTTGTGGCTGTTTGAGATTACTCAGCCAATGCCACAAGCTGGCACTAGTTTGTTAACTTTCCTCATTTTTTCCCCTTGGCTGAAGGCAGACAAGATCACTCGCCCTGTTAACAAATCCATCCTCTTCAAGTCAATACTGTAATAACCTCACCAAAGTCCATCCTCCATCAACAAAGCAATCACAAAGCCCTTAGCTTGCAATATTTCCTTGTTGAAGGTATACTTCAGCAAATTTGAATTATCTATTTGATTATAAACATTTATGGGCTTTTAAGCTCAAATGAATATTAAATATACTCAAACTGTGCTTTCCTTCCTCTCTCTCTGTAAATGTCTCCTTATCCTCCTAATTCAAACAAATACAGACAGTGCTTCTCCCCGCAACATTTGTCACTGTTAGCAGCTGGGTGGACACTTGTGTCCCTTGTTCTACCTACACAGAAGCCCTTGCTCAGCCCTTTCCCTGCATCTCCAGGTATCTGCAGGGAAGTAAAAGCTCAGGCAGGCAACAATCTGCCTGTCCAGCAACAAAAAGAAGAGAGTGAAGAATATGGATATTTCAGCTCATTTTTAAGCTAACCAAGAATTCCAGCAGGACCTCTGGACAATTTGAAAAGCTGTAAAAGAAAAAATAGTCCTGAAGCCTCCAACTAAAACCCAGGGGTTACAAGAGAGATTCCAGAAACACTGGGATGATGCAGAAAAATTGTCTGGAGAATGGGTCAGGAAAGAACTGAAACACAGGCTATTGTCAGATGTGGCCAGTAACTGCAGCTATGTGGCCAGTAACTGCAGCTATCTGCCCAGCAGCGCCATGCCACCTGCACCTGCCTGCTTTTACCACTCTCTAGTCACAAGCAGGATTCCAACATGTGTTTCAAGGCAGAGGCACCACGGTGGAAGCTGCCAGAAGGAACAAGAAGAGGATGAGACTGTTGGAGAGGTGGGCTGCCTTTCACCACACAGTGCTGGAGGCAAAAGCAGGTTCATTTGGTCCTGATCAGCCATTTAAATTGCTATCAAGCCTTCTGATACAGAAGCATTTCTCCAAGCTCCCTCCTGAAAGCACATATCTTGCCAAGGGCCAAACATGGAGAAGGCTGCAAATCTGCTCTTCCCTTCTGCAGTAGATAGACTTGAGCACGGTCAGCAGGTGAAAACAAGGGCTTGGGCCCCAGCTACCCACGGTACTCCCAGAGGACAGAGCTGGACAAAGTGATCTTTTAGGTGTTCTTCTCCACACTCTTATTGGGTGCTCTCCCTCCTACTGCCTCGTATTTGCCAAATCACAGGTTCTGAATGGACTGGCAGGCACCCAAGCTTGTTCCTGCCTCTCACAGGTGAACACTCACTGCCGAAAGTACTTTCCCTGCAAACAATGATCCTCTCCCTCCTTGTCTCTCATCTAACAGGGCGAGTGTCTCCCTGGCCACAGAGTAGGCTTCCAGGGAGAGGAGGTGCTTGGGAGCGAGATCCTGTGAACATCAGAGAAAGCAGGAACTGAACGCAACTAACCCTTTGTGGGTTTGTACAATAGGAATTAGACCACTTAGGAGACAGCTCATTTGTTTCCTGTAAGGGGCCTAATGCATAATTAGGCAGAGGGCCCTGCCCTTCAAAGTCCCTCTTCTTTCAGCCTGTGCTCTAACCTTTAGATGAAAAACACACAGAAGAAGGGAACTGAGCATGTTTTGTGCATGTAATAGATGCAGGTCTGGTGGCATGCTGATACTTCCCTGTCTCCAAGGAGAGTATAGCAGCTGTCTTGCTGTTTCAACCTCCTGTTCCTGAGTTGATTCACACAGTGTTTTAAAAAAATAAAGCCACAACATAGTGGGGCCGAGATGGTAGACAGGTAGAGCATCTCATTCAAGTGCCATTACATTGTTTTACACACAAAACATCCTGCACCAGCCTCTGTCCCTGCATGACTCGAATGTTTCCTCCTGGCAAGCACCACTTGAACCTTCTGTGTGAACTAATACCTTTTTTTTGTTAAAAAAAAATCAAATTACTTGATTGTTGATGTTTTCCTGGAGCACTGGAAGATACAAGGCAAGGGAAGAGCTTCTTCTGAGAAACACTCTGCCAGTCTTCCTGCTCCAGGATATTCCTGTTGTCTTCTCCACACAAGTGCAAGGCATGGAGAGGGTCCCTCTCAGGGGCACTGGCCATCTTCCTTGGCTGTGTTAGACTCTGGTGTATTCACACAGCTCCTTGCAGGATCCAATGACAGTTCTGCACTGAAGGGCCACCTTTGAGATGAAGTTAGGCCAGCTGGTGTTCCCTTACAGTATCCATCCTCTGTGAAGTTCTGCCTTTTGGCACTCTCTGTCAGGCCTGGCAGCTCACCTGTGCCTCACACTCCTCACCTGCCTCCCAACAGCACAAGAAGGGGAGCTCACTGCACCACCACCTCAGCCCTGCTCTGTGTTTCCTAATGCTGACAGCCACAGCCCCCAGTTCATATGGAGAGCAGCTCCCGGAGGAGGCAGGAAATCAAGACACACACCCTGGCAGATGCCCACTGCCTGCAAGTCTGGTCTATACTTTCCAAATATGCACATGACTCCATGTAAGAGCTTGCTGACACCACAGTGACCCTCACCACAGCCCTGCCTGCACAATGGCTGAGGCCTTTCTCTGCTCCCAGCTTCTGGCATTTAACATGTCTTTCTTCTATGTTCACAGAACAGACCCAACAAAACTCTTTTGTTTTGATCTGAAAAAACACAAGTGGAATGAAATCACCTAAAATCATAACGGTATGTTGCAGGTGCTGAGGACAAGCCAAAGTGCTTTTTTCTTATTGCAACTGATTCAAAGCAAACAGAGAAATTCACATGTCTGGCACTGAGGCAAGACATCAGATCTACTTTATATGATTTCCTGCAATGCTGATATTACACTGGGAGGCTCAGCTCTGTGCAGAGGAAGACAACTTCTGCAATGATGGCAGCCACGTGCAACAGAGATCCTCAAGTCTGCTTCTCACAACCAGTAGAAACTACATTTGCTTCCATTTGGCATTTTTCCCATCCTCCTGGAAATGTCATGGTTAAACAGTTGGGTTTTCTTCCAAAAAGTTGTGATTTAAAATAAACACACACAGTTTCTTTAAGAAATGAGAACTTAATCCTGATTTCAGAGATCACACAACTGCTAGAGGAACAGCACTCAACAGCCAGGCCCTGCAGACAGACACACAGCCCATTCCTGCCTGGTGCCTGAAAGGGACTGATGATCTTCCAGGGTGAAACTCCCTAATGCTCATCTCTTTCCATCACCACAGATATGCAGACATTGCCTATTCAAACATGGAAGCTGCTAATGAAAGGAGTGAATGAGGAGGATCTGCAGCAGCAGGGGTTATAATCTGCTCCTGTGACAGAAGAGGAGCTCAGAAAGACACTCTGACTCCTGATCTGACTGTTTATTCCTCCACCCATCCAGATTACAGCCAAAGCATTCACAGTGTACTGTGAGTCTGAACCCCTTTGGGGTTGTTTCCCATTTATGTGCACTGCGAATTCAACAGCTACAAATCAGGGAGGGGAAAAGGGGGTTTGAAATCTATGCCTGCATCATCTGGTCTACACCTGCATTTCTGGCATACGTGCAAAGTGCATCCAGATCATACTCGCTTCATTGTAGATAGGGACCACAGGGATTGCCTGCATCGAGTGAAAAATGTACTTAATTGACTTTTACCAAGGAGGAAGTTCCTCTGTAAGACACTCTGAAAGGGCTATGTGCTACCTCCCTATGCAGAGTAGCAGCCTGAGCTCTGTCTCCTAATTGTGCCTGACCTGGAGGACATCAAGACCTCTTTTTCAACCAAGCAGGAGAACCATTAGGTACTGCAGATAAACACTTCCATGCAAAAACTGTCCTTCTGGACATGTCCTTGTTAAGATTGGCACAACAGGGCCCCTGAGAAGTATCCCAAGTAGAAAAGCAAAAGGAAGTATTTGTAGTGTCGAGGAGGCCTGTACAGACAGCGTAAACGAACAAGAGCCCATGATGCCTTCCAACCCTCTTACTTACTGGGTAGTGCTAGGGTTTGCCCATCCTTCTCCCACATGTGAACCCAGAGATACTCCTGCCCTGAGCATTACACCCTTCAGCACTTACTGATGACAAAAGAAGGTGCAGTTTACACTTACTTTTACAGCTCCATTAAAAGGTGACCTGCAAATAAAAAAAAAAATCAAGCACATTTAGTATTATGTGCTGAATGCCCCCAAATAAACAGGATTAAATGAGCATTCAGCCTCATGTAAAATTTAGGTGAAAAGACTAGCACTGAATGTGTACTTTAATTTTATGCTCATGAAACAGAGTCTTTCCTAACAGCAATGTTCTGAGCAGTCCCTCACAACTACTGGCTCCACATTTCTGCCTCTCCCTACTTGCAGACAGCACACTGGAATGGAGGTGTGGCAGAAATGTTATTCCTCTGAATGCCATATTTCTGAAACTATTACAAGAAAGGTGGCAAAGCGAGGGGACAGCAGGCAGGCCCAGTTCCCTGCTTTCTCTCTCCTCACCCTGCTCAGGCACCAAAGCCTAAGCTTTCCAAATGCACTGACGCTCGGCTATATCCTGTCTGGAGGCACTGGGGGACCAGACACATTTGAAGATGAGGTTTTGAGATCTGATACAAATATTAGCAGTGCATGGCACAGCTACAGGTAGAGCTTTTTCTTGTAAAATAATGAACACAATAGCTATTTCCCACTTGCAGTCACCATACTGGTTTTCCTTCTTCTTTCTGTCTTTGGCCCTGCTTAACTGACTTCCCTCCCTCAGACCCTGCTCAGGAAAGTGTTTCTGCATGTGCTTAAAACCCAGTGGCTTCAGTGGGAGACAAGCACGTGCTTCAGTACTTTACTGGCTTGGGGTGTCCAAATGAATGTACACCTTTCCCACCAGTGCTCTTTTGTACCAAATTTTGTACCTTTATTATCAATCTCTTTATATAAAGTGATGAAAAATTAGCCCACAGATGATTAGATTACTTTATAGCTACTCACATTATTCTGATGTTAAAACATATGGACATGTAAAAGAAGATTAAGTGTTTTCCTGTCCTGGTATTCTTACACTGCTTCCCCAGCACACGTGAGGAGGCTGTTAAGCATCATGCTGCAGTTCTCAAACAACCTTGCTCTCTCCCCAGATCTTATTTGCCATTTCTCTGAAGTGAGGCTTCGCAAAGAACTACCTTAACTGACAGAAATACACAACAGAGATTTAAAGAAAGTTGTTCAAATAAGATCTAGCACCTAATTTCAAATCTCTTTAATAACAGAAGCTTTGGTGACCAACTTTCATCAAAATACAGTCTGGTACATGCTTACTGTTTGTTGGTTCCTTTAATTTGGCTTTTTTATTCCTCACTAATTTGTGAAATGTGATACTGCTTTATAGGTGTCCAAACTGTTAATGTAAATTCTCAGCATTATCCTACAACTAAGATTCTACTATAAAATCTTTTAAAATATTGTTTTGTAAATACAAGTGTGAAAACAACTAGAGGTGTGCACACTCTCTACATCTAAATGTATAATTACAGGCAAACTGATTGACATTAAGTAGAAACACTATTTAAACTAAGAAATTAAATGAAAGTTATACCAATTCCTACCAACAACAATTCATTAATTTTTAGTAGGCTGATAAAGACATCTATAATGGGTTTAGAAAGAATTTAAAAATAGCTATAATGCCAAGCAGGAGATCTTTTAAATTAAAAATGCTGGTGAGCTAAGAAAAGGGAGTAGTAGGTTATGCCAAATTCTCACAGTTTAAAAGAGGCAGATGATGGAGCTGAACTGAAAACAATGAACAAAAGCTGCTTGGTTCATCCTTTCTCCTTACCATCCTCCCTGAATAAACCCACCTACCTGATGTCTTTTTGCTTTCAGCTAAATACACTACTGATATGAAAGGCAGGTTTCCTCTTGCCTTGCCTGGGAAAAAGCACACCAGAGAACAGTGTGCAGGCCTGGTCATGCCCCATGTGCAGGCACGGTGGTGTCATGCCAGTGCTGCAGCCAGAGCAGGACTGACCACTGACAAAACAGAGGAAACCAGCCAGGGAAAAAAAAAAGGCATGGTGTCTAAACCACAAAATAAACAACAGAATAAAACCCCCTAACAACACTTTTGCTTTGTTTCATGTTGTCTGTAATAACAGTGGACATCATACTTTAGAAGAACATGCCATACCAGGAGCTTTCTATAAAGTAATACTGGCAGAGTTTTTGTTGTCTGTCTGCCCTGGCACCCTCCAAGCAGTCCTTTTGCTAATATTTCAGCATGCCATTAAAAGAGGCTAATTGTGTACAGAGAGAACCGTGCATGAAACAGCAGCTCAGACCTAGGTTGAGCCTGGGTCCCTCACCACAACTTCAAGGAGTGTCCAAGCAAACCAAGGAAGAGCAGAACCACAGCAGAAACTAGAGCAGACTACTTGTTTAATAGCTGCAACAGGCAGAAGTAATACTCAAATTCAACACCCTCTCTTGAACAATTAGAAGCGTGATTGAAAAGGAAAAAAATACCTAAGACATTCACACTGAAAGATTAAAATGTTTGTAATTGCTCTATAGATTTACATTAATTTAAGGCATTTTCAAACACTCTCAGCTGTTAGACTACTAGGCAACGCCATCTAGTGATGCTCGCTGAGGAAAGTCATGCTCCATTCCTCGTTGAAAATGTTCACTCTTGGAAAGACTCACTCTTGCAAAATTTGTTTTAGTGGAACTACAGTATCAAGAGGTGCAAATTTTTCAGTACTTCTGAGCATTTTCACACCTGTGGCATTAACTTAGCAAAAAGGTCTGAGCCATTTTAGTTATCATGAAGTAATTTATAGAACTGACTACACAGAAAATGAGCTGGGTTAATCATATCACAATTTAAAAATGCACACTACATGTAGTGTTGAAATGATACAGGGATACAGTGTAAAGCCCAATAAATTACCTCCAGATTTGGAAAGACCTAGAGTTAGTATTTATACAATAAAATAATTTACCTAATTTTTGAAGATTTCTGCTTGCATGTGTAAAATACCTGCTTGAAAAATGTTACTCCATTCTTACAATTTCAAGGAAAAAGAAACCCTGTATGGGTTTAAACTTTCTTCTTTGAGAGGTGGAACCAGTCAGTTATCTGCTGGTGATAGCTATGGGCTGTAATTAGCTTCTGGTGGATATTGCCAGCAGATGCCACTAAAAGTTTAAGTCAATTGGCTCTACTTCCTCCTTACAAGAAAACTGGCATTTCAGGACTGCATTCCAGCGTGATGGATCTAAGAAACCAAAGCTAATTTGACAAGAACGGGAAGTGTCCCTTTTCCTGGTCTGCTTTAACCCGGAAAATGCTGCATGTTCCTGCAGAGGATGTATCTTTTGGGGGTGGGGTTTTTTTAGGTTTTTTTTGTTTATTTTTTTTTTAATTCTCAAAGAAAGTAACTATGATTACACAACAAATATTCCACTGAAAAACAGAGCAGTGTTTAGTCCCAATTATTGAAATCACAGCTGTGGAGATGGAAGAGGGAGAAGATACAAAAAGTTAGGAATGTTGAACGAAGGCAGCATGTGAAACAGGACTTGGAATAGGAAGCACAGCGAGCTCAGGTGCATGAAAAGCCAAGCAAAACCCTGAGGCAGCAGTACTGCAGCTAGTCCACACTCAATCTGAGCACCATTGGCCTGTGACAGTTCTGCACTCTGGCTGCACCACACCGCACCTTTCAATAATTCTACAGCAAATGCAGCATGGGTATTTGCTCTCACCCTGCTCTGCTGCACACCCTGCTTTCCACCAGTTTTCTGCCTTTGATCAATATTTCATTATTTCAACATTCAGGGCTTGATCAGCCTGTAGAGGTATAAGGGCTGTGCATTCTTGTGACCTATCCTGATCATGTCCTCCTTCATATCCATTGTTGAGCAGATAGTGAATGTTCAGCCATGACGAGTAAGTGGTCCCATTGCTCTGCCAGCTGGGCTTTGTACAAGCCTTGCTGGAATTTAACTTCCTTTTATCTAACTCCCAGGGACATCTGAAGACCTCAAATAGTAAGGAAACTTCACTTCCCCAAAGCCACCATTAATTTGCAATGGCCAAATCCAATGTGTTTTTCAATGAGAAGGCATGGATTAACTGAGTGTTGTAACTACTCTTCAGAAATTGCAACTTCTTAACAAATCATGTAAACATCGACACCAGGGATGGCTGAAGTCTCCATGTCAACAGCACACAAGCACACCTGCCTTATCAAATGGCAGTGTGAAGGAGGGAGGGTTTCTGGCAGGCTGCCTTTCAGCACCCACTTTATCTGTATACTACAAAACTTGGTTGATGATATCTTCAGACTCACCAGGATGTAAAGTGATTTGAGGTACGTAAGAAACTCGCACAAAAAATATACTAAATACAGCACTTACACAAAAGCTTAATGGAACAATGAGGAGTTCAGTCAAGCAGAAACTCAAGAAAAGAGGCCCTTTTTTTGACACTGGATAGACTGGTCATATTGCAATCTACTGGAATTATGCAGATCTTGCTACAAAAAAAGTGATACTAGTGACTGTTTTGATGTATTTCCTGAAGAGCCAGGCAGTGACAGCACAGCAGAACTGCCACAACCACTCTCACTCCAGCTGCCCCATATATGTACAACACTCTCCTAAATATCTTTGAATATTTGTAATCCTACTTTAACAGGTCATCTTCTCAAAAAGAGACATTAAAAGGGGGTTATTTACCACAACTTTTCTAGCAGATTAACCAGAAAAAACATACGTGCACATGCTTGAGTATATTATCCTCACACAGTATTGGATTTTTCAGAAGGTTTAAGAGCACTTTTAATGATTTTATTTCCTTTTTAAAAAGCCCATTTTAATATCAAACCTCTTCCAGCATGATAGATGGCTTTAGCTAGATGAAATCCTTTCCCCTCCAATTAAGAAGAAAAAAAATCTGTAGATCTAATCCTCCCTACAGGATAACTTGTTCTTTCTCCTGTTCTAAAGCTAACCCGTACCACTTAATTACAAATTTGTGTTTTGCACCAAAATGGGACCTTTCTTAAGCTCTCTTCTCTTCTGTTCTGTCTTCCTCTGAACCGCAAAGCTGTTTCCTAAGACTTTTATCATGTCTTTCTTGTTAAACAGTTATTCTTCCTATTAAACAAGCAATAGAACAAATACTGATTTCCTCTTTAAGCAGTAGAAAAGCAAAGCTTCTGCCAAAAAATCTACGTAGCCAAGACTGTTAGCTAATGTACCTTCATTGCTCTTAAGGCTAAAGCACTTTTCACCACATAGGAATCCATCCAGGAGCTGAAACTCTCTAATTAATACCTGTACAAAGAGAAGGAAGTAAAACTGGACTCATACTTAGCCCAAGGATTCCCCGTGCGATTAAGTGCTGTGGGGTGCTCAGCCCTCCAGTATCCTGGTTTCACACTGTGTGGCTCCATCCCCCAGAGGGTGTGAGTGGCAGGACACAGATCAGTAGTCCAGCCCTGCCTTAGGTCTTTCCCAATGGAAAGCAGGCGGCTGCCAAAGCAAACGTGCCGTGTACAGCACCTGCATCATTCTCTGCCTCTCTGAGACACCATTCACTCAATCCCCAACATCATCTTCACCCAAAGGATTTATCTGGGCAGAAATATGGCTCACAGGCTTTGCTATTTCCCTCTGAGATCTCAGATCAGTTTCTGTATGCTTGCTCTCTTCTGAAGGCAGAACAAAGAGAATATTTGGCTTTAAAAATGCCTTGGAAACTACAAATGAAAAATTGCATGACAAGTGTACAGCTTTAATTACATCTCTCAAGGGGACAAGATAGCATTTCTGCATCCCCATCTTGTCTTCTCTCTGCCCTGGAAATTCGTAAGATGATCGGAGGCACAAATGTTAGTATTTGTAGGGGGGAAAATGACCTACATTACATCCCTAGCAGATCATATAAATAACAGGATGTAAAGTCTCACAGAATTAGTTTACATTTGAAACATTTTCAAAATATTGTTTTAGCTGGGTATAATAGACCACCATAAGATGTGACACACAGCAAACACAGGGCTGCAATTAAACAGCTGGCAAACAGCCAGAAAGAGATAAAGGCCCAGGCTGTCACTTGCTAGACAATATATATGGCTATTTTGGCAGCCAAAATGAATGTGATAATTGAGGCATGACACATTAAAAAGGCACACATTTTCCAAGGAAAGAGTTCCTGAGCACTAAACAGGGAGCATCTATAGTATGCTTACAGCGAACCAAGGTTTACGAGTAATAACAAGACTGGACTGATGACAGTTCAGCGGTGCCAAGCCAACCTTGTCTCATGCACTGCACCACTGTATGCCCTTATTTACCACCACACACAGAAATACAAGAGTGAGGCCCACAGTGGCCATCAAAAACAAAGGAAATCTGAAGAGTGTGTGGCACTGATTTGAGCGGATTCTCTGCATATTTGTTATATTAATAAGGATTTTATACAGTTGCATTTCTATCTCCAGAAGTCACAGTGCACTTGATTTGACTCCCACCACCCAGAAAAGGCTCAATCTATATAATTCAGTTGTAAAACAAAAATACACAGTAACACATGAAGAGTAAATAACTCTTCAAAATCATATACTTGCTATAAGGAAAAATGACTGTTTTGTTTAAGACACGAAGAACCTTAAAGCTGACAACAATAGCTGTTTGGAAGACGAAGTCCAGGAGCGTTTCTAGTGTTTCACTGCATGTTTTATTAAATAACCTAAGGACACAACAAACAAACAAATGTAGCAAATGAACGCACACTTTTAAATTAACACCCAACAGCTATATAAGGACTCCTATAAATGTATCCCATCAAATTAATATGCTGACATCAATTGAATTTCCTTCTTGAGTAAAAGACTTGAAAGCCTATACACTGCCAGCCCCCAGTCCATTCATTCACTAACCTCCCACAAAGTGTAGGTACTTCATGATCTAAAGTTATACTTGTACAAAACAAGGTTAATTTTAGGCTCTGTTATAGGAAAATCCCTATGAAGATTTTACTTCCTAATCTTAGTCTTAACTTAACCACATTAAAGATGTATTCAAATACAGAAATTGCATGTGCAGCTTCTCCAATCAAAAGGTGCAGCGCATCAAGAGAGCTTACAAAAAGTGTAGATCCATTCACACCAGTGATACCTAGAAAGACAATTGCACAGCTCTGTATAGCATCATCATCAGTCAACCGGAACTGACTTGAAGGATAGTGGCAAAACATTTGTAAATGATCCCCTGTACTAAGCATCAAAGAAACAGAGGAAAAACTTTCAGTACATTAAAACAGGGCCTCTTCAATGTAAATTAATTTATTTTCTCAAACAAAACATCGAAGTGCTCTAAAGTATGCAGATTTCCCCAAAACAAACTCCCTAGCCACCCAAATAACCAACACTTCCTTCTAAATCCAACAACCAGGGCAAACTGGCATTGCCATACTGGGCCAAAATGAAGAACCTGCATCAATACTTGACTTTGGACTAAAACCAGTACAACTGCGATAATTACATAATCTACTTTTATAAAATTATCTTTAATGGCTGTGATAGTGACTTCATTAAGTGTCAGTAAAGGAAATGGAAAGGCTTAAAGATGAGGTCAGAACATGTACTTTTGGCTGCTTCCTCAGGAGATGCATAAAAAATGTAATTCATGCCTAAGGAAGAGCAGACTCTTGAGGGTAGCTGCAGCTCCCAAAAGAAAAATGATATCTTGACACGCATTTTTCTGACCCACAAATTAAAAGAAGCATAAGGGGACAATTGCAAAAATAAATTATTTGACCCTCATCTGAAGATTTCATACTACTGCATGCATAAATGGCATATTGTATTAGTGAAATATATTAAAGAAGTATAGTCTTTAATTTTTTTTTTCTCTCTGATACTTCAGCAGACACACAGGCATATTATTCCATAGACTCTGTTGAGTGATATTTAGTGGCAGCTGAAACAAGGCCAATTCACACTCCCTTCAGAAAAGCATTTAAACACACACATGGTTTCCTGGAAAAGGTGAGAAAGGTGTGCTTTTCTCTGACTCAGGGCCACAAAACAGAAAGGCAGTAATTAAAAATGTAGAAACAAAAGAGGAACGAAGAGAAGTAAGTCCCAGTTATTTAACGTATCTCATATACTTGCCCCTTGCCCAAATATCCTATGAAATCTCAGTAAAAATAGGGTTTTTTCATGGATCTTTTATCTGGTCTGATTGTGAACAGACAGTTATGGAAAGAGTTTCATGGAATTAAATTGCAATCAAAAAGTCAATTTTCATACAAATTAGGAGAAAGTAGGATGGAAAAGTGGTTTAGGACAAGAAACAAAAACACTTAAGTAGCTTTGCAGTATGCGAATATTTGAGGACTGGGAATAAAACTGTGTCAGGCAGAAAAGAAAGGACTGAGTAACACAGATGAAGAGGAATACTACTAGTAGGTAGTTTATTTACACCTAGCAGGGAATCAGAGAGTGTTTCTCATTATAGTTACGTTAAGTCCAATCAACCTTTGGCCACTAGTAATCAGCTGTAATTGCAAAAGAAAATTTGGAAATACAAGGAATTACAGAAAAAGTTTTTAATCGTCTGCTGCATAGAGTAGTAGCTGTAAAAAGGTGTGTTCCAGTATAATGCAGAGCACTAATCCTCCCCACAAAGCAGAATACCTTGGAGTAGATAATAACATTCTCTGCAAAGTAAATCCTCTCTTTATTTATACTCTGGCACAGTTTCCAAGTGTTTACATTTATTCAGTAAGCCAAAAAATTACTCAGACTTATTTTTTCTTTATATTTAACATATAGAAGAACAGCAAAGCTCTGAGCACCTGGACCATAATTAAATCTATAATTCATACAGCAGCATGAAGACTAATACATAAATTAACTCTACCTGCAAGAAGAATTAATAATATCAGGAATGACTTACTACAGATTCCAAAACTGAGAATAGAAATATAGTAAAGCTTTTATAGTAAAGTTTCTGTCTTTCAAACTTCCCTTAGGAAAATCTTTTCCCCCAAATTTCTATTCCAGTGGTGATCCAGACTCCAACATTAAAACTTTAGAGGCTAGAAAAAAAGTCAGGCAAACTACTGACAGACTGAGAGGCACAGTGCCCATTAGCACGGTCACGGAGCCACGCTAGAAGCAGAGTATGGCTGCACCATCAGCACCCTGGGCCCAACGCTGCTCCTCGGCAGCAGAAAGAGGTGCCCTGGCTTAGTGCTGCACTGCTGGCTCTGGAGCAGAGCCGGGGTGCCCCAGGAACAAGTTCACTCCTAACAGAGGTTTCAGCCTCTTAGGACCACATGCAGCTGGTGCAATTTCAAACTGCACCCAAGACAGTGCAGTTGATCCACCCACCCTAGGACAGTAGAGCACAATGGGGTGTTTCTGTGTCCTGCTCTGCATCCAAACTGGATAAAAGCCAGGGTCTGGCTTGCACCGAGCTAAGAGGCTGGAGTTACACACTCCAGCAGTGCCAGGATGACTCACGGTGCTTTGCACTCTGCCAGATGACTTTGAAGGGAACAGAGAGTTGCATATGGAAAGCACAAGCAGATGTAGCACAGCATCTCTCAGACGCTCTCATCAAGCATTCATTGCTTACGGCATCTACTGCAAAGCTGACCAGAACTGACCCCTCAGTTCATGATCAGAGACGAACTTCAGGAAAAGATCAACAGAATTACTTGCAGAAATAACATTCAGTGCACTGCATGGACTGCCCACTGCACAACTTAGTATTAGCTTTTTTTTTTTTTTTCTTCAGGCTTCAAATGCCAGTGGCTCTTTCAAAGTTAACATGGAACTCTTCTGGGCATAAATGGATTTGGACCAACACCCGGGGCAATACAGTCTCTCATAATTACCTGTTCTTCACGCATTCTCAAGAAGCAGAAAACCAAAGTGATATTTCTATTGGCGCAGCAGTATTTTTTCAAACAGCACTCTTATCTTCCCACCTCCTGAAACCAGCTGCTATCACACTGGTGGGCACGTGTCATCTTTACTGGAAAGCTGCCCAGCCTGGAAGGATGATTTTAGCAGGGAGGTATCCAGCTTATCTCAGGTGTAGGGAGAGGTGTGTTCACTGTCATTCCTGTCTCCTTACTCCCATGTTTGAAAACAAAAAGAGAGTGCAAGCACAGCTGAGTCTGACAATCCAGATAAGAGATTTTATTTATATTTATTTTTCCAAGGTCAGAATCTGAGAGTTAAAAAAAAAAATTAAGCATTCCAACTTGCATTTGTCAGAAAACAAAGGAGAGTTACCAAAATCTCTCTTGCCTGAATGAAAAGTAGGCAGTAGCCATCTACAGCACAAACATCAAGCACGGTCTGCAGAGAAATTCAGAGGCAATGCAAACAGCATAAATAGCATCCAGAAGGATGAAAAGTCATTTACCAGAGTAGTACAGCTCAGATCTCTCTCTCTGTGCTCCATCCCTGACCCCACCTTCTCTAACTTCTAGAAGGGCACACTGGTCATTGTAGAGGAATTTTGTCCAGAATGCCCTTTATATCTGGGAGAACCACATGGTGCTCAGCCTACAATAGCTGTTTTAGTATTGACAGCCACTGCTGTTAGCTTGCCTTCTAACTGATAAGAAAGTATTTTGCTTTGTCTATTGCCAAAACAACAACAACAACAAAAAAAGCAGGTTTAACACAAAACAAAGACTAAATAATGCTAGTCTGCAGTATTACTATGAAAATAAGCTAAACAAAACACTTGAAAGTAAAACACTTTCACTGCATTTGTTTTCAGAGAATCTTGAAAGTAACTGACTTCTCCACATATGGATCTATTTAAGGTTTGTTACTCTGTACTATCAAACAAATCACTGCTCTGTTTTAATGATGTCCCTTTCACTTCAGAAACTTGTTTCTTTTAAAAAAAAACAAGTTGTGGTGTGTTTTCTCTGGTATAAGTACACCACCTGGAATTCTGGCTTATTAAAAAAAAAAAAAGGAAGAAGAAGCAAACCAAACTAAAATATATGGCAGCCAGGTTGCTACTGCAACACTTCACACTACCCCAGCAATCCAAGACTTTGTGGAGGAAGGGGAATGTGGCCGTATAAAACTTGTGTGGGTATCATACAAAATCTCTACTCCAGACAAGAAACACTTTTGCAGCCATTGACTGTGCTTCAAATGTTTATCATGCAAAGATCACCCTGTCAGATTTGAGTAATGTTTAATCCCACTTGCAGAATTTTAGGCTCTATAGTATTTCTACCTTTTGCATAAGAATGTATCTCATTCAAGCAATGCTTAATGTGCAGTAGGTTGTGCTGTGTAGCACATCTAGATCATTTAGATTTGCTAATATGTGAATATAGTCTTTCTTAGAGTGTCCAGTGCAAATTGATTTTAGTCTCTTAAGACCTCTCTTTGCATTAGCCTTACAGGAATCAAACCAAAACTCATTATTTTCCTTCCAAGTTTCTGAAGTCCAAAGCTCTGAACAGAAAACCAGGTATTTGCATAAGGGTGTTGGTTCTGTGAGCCCTCAAGGTGTCTGTGGAGGGAGATGTTGCTAAATCGGTAATGTCCAAATACAGCTTCTGCCACTGCTATTAATGAAGTTGATACAGATATGCCCTAGGTATCCATGAACAAGTTAGGACAAGCACTGATGCACAAGGACAACACAGAGCTCTGTGTCAACCAACCATCCCTGCACCACTTCACTTGTCCCTCAGATCCTCCAGCCTGGATGAAGTCTTTGATGTTAGGATACCAGGGGGAAGGACAAACACCAGCTAAAGTATTAGCAAACCCCAGGCAGTGACTACACAGTAGACAGGTCCTTTGTCAGAAAAGGTGTATTTGGGGAGGAATCTGCCCATTGTCTGCCACAATAGCAGCCTCCACAGCAAGAACCACCATCAGCTGAACATCTTTCCTATTGCATAGCTACTAATCTTTTGTAACGCTTTTCCCAGCCCCCAAACTCACTCTGCCCAAAGCATTTTACAGTGCAAATGCTTTACTGAAATTGCAAACAAAAATAGCTTTCTGCAGCTAAGGGGAAAGGCCCTTACATAAAGGAGAGCACCCATGTTTCCATTTCTCCAATGAAATCTGACCAGCTGAGGCTACTGATTTACTCTTTCATATTTTGGTGACTTCCATGTCTAGGCTTCAGAGTGAAGTGATAACCTGAGTTCAAACCTGCACCACCTCACTGCAGCTTCAAGCTCAATGAACTGAGCCAGCACTGACTGAGAGCCCTAGGCTTTCTGCAGCAGCTGTACTGCTGATCCGGTCACAGAGTGGCCTGACCACTGGGCATAGCTATCTTTGCTCAAGCTAGGTTAAACAAGTACCCAAAAGCGAGGCTGGCTTTGCACTGAATGAGTACCTTAATTTGGTTACTGATATCCAGCCCTGCCACTGAAGCTGCATGAAGGGTTTCTGGCAAGGGAGGAACTCACCTCCAAGACAATTCGTTGTGAAACCCTGAGGCTGGCCTTTAGCTTTGCCGTCTGTTCTTTGACTTTGCTGGCTACCTTCCCAGTGCCTGCACCCTTCTGCATGCCTCAGAGAGGAACTACTCAAGTTTATAGCAGCATTAACTCATCAGCTGGAAACCTGCCAGGCTGCTTACATTTTCACTACAATCGTCTGAGCTCTGATTCCAGAGGGTGCTTCAAGACAGGATCCATGGTCACAGACAGCACACTGTACAACTGCTTTCTGAAGTGCTTGGATCCATTTGGGGTGCTGTGCATTAGTGCTTGCATATCTACTGCAAACTGCCTCTGTGAAAGGAAAAAAAAATGCCCCTTGCTTTGTTTAGCTCAGTGTTGGAGGCACTTATGTGCCTGTGGAACAAACACAGAATCCAAGCACAGAGCATGTGAAGTATCAAAAGTCAAGATGTACTGCACAACCAGTGCTATTTGTTTCTCACAAAGGTGGCACACTTTTGGAGAACTGATGATATGTGTCTAGTTTATTTCTAGTTAGCAGAAGGTGACAACTTTGTGCAATTGAAGTAGGATTAGATACAAAATTAAAACAAAGTCAAAATTGGTGGGGGGGGGCATAGGAGAACAATAAACCAGCAGAAAAATCACAAGACATTTGTTTTTCTGGGGCAACAACAAAACAGGGCAAAATCTGTGCACTTCCAGTGACTTTTAAAATAATTGTTGCTGCTGCTTGGAATCATAGCACCTGCATATTTTCCAGGATGACTATACTACAAAACCCTGACTAAAATACAATTTTTATATGAAATGAAAATCACTTCCCTACAAGCTTTCCTTTAGTATTATCATCTAAAACCAGTATAAATGCTAGTTTGGTCAAACTGGTCTTTAAGAGGTCACTTAGTCTATTTCCTGCTTAAAGCTAGAAAGAATCAACTGTATCTAAACTCCTCCTGTCAATCCTTTGTTTCATAAAAACTTCTGGCAATGCAGACCCAACCACCTTCTTTTGCATGCTGTGTTTATGTCCAGGTACTCCCACATCGATATTAGGCCTTCATTACAGCAATTGAAGTTACTTTCCATAACTACCAACTCTGGACTAGCAACAATTGCCTTATTTCCTTTGCAGCAACCTTCTTCTGTATCCAAAGATCTTTTTCTTTCTTTCCTCCTTCCTTCAAAGCACATGATCCTCAAAGTGGCTACTCCTGTTGTGAAGAGCTATGCCTCATGCAGTCTTTTTTTCCCACGGATCTGTGCTGCTGATTATGCCTACTAAAGTGCTGTACCTTGCAGTTCTCATTATTCAATTACATGATATTTTTAAGGTAATTTCCTATATTTCCCCCCATCACTCAGCATTCTAGTCATGTCCTCCAATGTGCCTACAACCCCTTCCTCCCCGATGTTAACTCCAGGTGCAGTATTTATATGCTTTAGGCCAGTATCTTCATCAATAAGGAAAACATCAATTACTAGGAACTGTCAGATGGTCCTCCACAGACCCTCTCTACAGATTCTTCCAACCTGAAAGAGACTCACTGATAACTGCAGGTCACTTTGGTGTTTCAGCAAAAAAATCTTAGCCCTCATTTGTTTCTGAAAGTGATGTTTACAATGGTAATTTAATCATAGTCAATCAAACCTGTATCTGAGTTCCTAAAAGGTCTGGCCAGCCTGTTTTACAGTAAGTGCTATAAAATTAACAACTGCTTCAGCCACAGTTCTGAACTAGGTAACAGTAAACTGCACTCTCTGCACAGGGAAAATTAATCCAAATTAATGTAAGCAGGGTAGGACCCATTTATCACCAGCAGTTACTGGCTTGAAGTAAGGTGTCAATGTAAACTAACAGCAAAGTTCCTGAATAGCTTAATGGTACACATGCTCCTGTCTGAGATGGCAACTGGATATCCTTGCTCCTGCCTACCCAGTCCTGAACTCAGAAAATATGCTCCAGATATTTTTCATCATCTGTGTATTACCTGTCTCAAAATGTTCCACATCTATGCAAACCTGAGTTAGACCAGCTCCAGGAAATCTCCACACAGCAGTTTTACAGGAAGTAGGTAATTTTACATAAAGGGTTTAACATTGTTTAGCTGATTCTCTTGTATTTGCACTTTGTTAAATTGAATTTGAAGTAGGTGTCCCAAGTCTGTAATAGTAAAGAAACTGATACACAGAGACAAATCAGTCTGAGGGGGAAGCATTCAGTGCTAGGACCTTGCCACACATACTGTTTATCACAAACTAAATATGACAGGCTGGTAGTGGTGAGTGACGCACAGTTTGAGTGTAAAAAGAAAATAAAAATATATATATGGCACATTTTAGTCAGTTTTATCACAGAGCCTGAAAGGCCTTTGTACAGTTATACAAATGAATATCCAATAAACAGATTTATCCTTAAGTCTAAGACACATTACTTGGCATTTTTTACAAATTTTTGCACAACAATGCCTAAAGAATTGTTTAAAAACCTGGTCTGTCAGGCTTTTCTATTGTTTCCATATAAAACTTAAGACATAATGAGCATCAGTTCTTTAACGCCAGTAACTGAATGAAAAGTGTTTGAACTATTTCTGCAACTTTAAAGTAAATAGACAACCATGGGTTTTTTTTTTAAATTTTGACAGTAGTGCTATTCAAAACTAGTGAAATATCTATATAATCTTTGGATTAACACACAAACATTCAAGAGCAGGTAGGACAGTACTGTGGACACTGTTCACACAAGTGTCAAACCTGCAAGTCTGCAGGCATTAAAACTTACTCCCATGAGTAGATATGTTGATTTGTGTTGCATAACCCTGTCTTAATTATGATACTGAGAATACTTGCATGAGAAATTCACTGTGTGGGGGCTGGTAAAAAACCTTGGTTTATAGTTTGCAGAAGGTCAATATTAGCAGGGGGGAAAAAACCCAAAACTTGAGGCATATTCAGTTAGTGGATCTATCATCTAGTCTCAACTGAAAAGAAATTTAAATATTCTCACGATTTAAAACATTCAGAAGTTACACAATCTTTCACCATTGCATTTTTTTTAATAAAAGCATATTAAATAACAGGGCACTCTAGCTCTACTTAACACTTAAACGTTTTACTGAAATGCCTTTCTAAATTTGCATCATCCCTCTTCCTTAAGCAGTTTCACTGACTACCAGCAAATAAGGTAAAAGCCACTCTGCAACATAAAGGTTGTTACTGCAACTGGACAGAAATACAAAAATACCAGACTTCTGATTGCTGTGCTAAGTAATACTACTCTTTTCTACTCTGACCTGTACTATTTCCTTCTGGTTAGAAAAAGGGAGGGAAGAATGAGAATGGAAGAAAATGCTATAACCTAGAAAATATATCTTTAAATCACTCAGAACCTCTGCCTTACATTCATCAACAGTGAAGAGATTGCTTTAGAAGGAACCACAGGACTATGTTCAGAGATGGACAATAGTAACAAGCAGAATTTCAATATTCATTTAACAGTTACTTCAAACATATTTTCACAGGAGCCATGAACCCTCTTCACTGTATTTTTTGTAACTGTAAACTTCTGCATAGGGAAGGAAGTGTTAGAAATAATTGTGTGGGTTTGTATTCTCGGAACCATTCTGCAAACTTCAGCTTTCTTTTAGTGTAGATTGCGTCTATTGCACTCAGCGGTGACAAAGTGCTGCGCACGGAGAGACAATAAAAAGCATTATGTAAATGTCAGAAGATACATTATCAAGTACAGTTTGGGTGATGATTTTTAAATTTTGCTCCTTCAGCTTCAACCCAAGCGTTTATCCACACACTCTTGACATAACTGTTACATACCTTAATCAACTTCTCTTCTATAGGGAAGCATTTAGTGTTCACAATGGGGTTTTCACTGCAGAGGTGAAAACCAGAAAAAAGTGACCATTTTTTTTCCTCACTGAGGTCCAGTATTTAGTAATATGAAGACATTTGATCAGCAAGAAATTAACACAATAAACACAACACTGAGGGCTTACACTGATCTGAAAAGCCAACAGCTTGAGTGGAAGAAAAAACCACTGTATGTGAAGATGGGCACACACTTGTGCTACTGTACAGAGGCCTGCTATTTGACTGCATGTAAAACATTCTTTCTCCTCCTGATTTCATAAAACCAACAGAATGCCTGGTTTTGACAAAGGGGAGATGGAAACTTACTACATTTGAGAGACAAAGGAATGGATTGACTTATTCATATCCTGGTGTGTGTGGCAAAAAGCTTTGTGTGAACAATGCCTACTCTGAGAGGAGAGAGGAAAAATCCAGCAGAGCTCATTTGAATCACCTATTTAAACCATTTAAGCAAACTTGGATTTTTTTTTCCTTCCCCCGCCCCCCCCCGGGGAGCATTACAGAGTAATCACATGAATCTGCTTCACTTTCTGAGTGGAGTAGTCACCTCCATGGCAGAACTGAAGCAAACCACAGCTGTGCAGTAACATCTTCAACAGGCACAACTGTTTGCAGAGTAAACATTTGCCTATAACCTTACTGTAGACAGAGTATGTTAACAAAAGGAATGCTTCTACAAGCTTAGCTGCAGCTCCTTCCTCACAAACACAAGGCTGCATTAGCTCAAATCCAGCACTACCTCTGCACGTGGACGAGCCTGCACCACCAGCACAATTGTTCATTGCTCCTCATTGTTTCAGACAGCTCAGTTGAAAGAGCTTAAATTGCTGGTCTGAAGAATACCTTCACAATATTGCTTTACACACATCCTGCAGTGCTTCCACACTGATGGAATAACAAGCACAGTCCGACAGTTACAAACATCTGGATCCATGGGTCCATAATTAAAGCAGCAATAGTATTCGCCTGCCAGGCTTTTGCAGGCATTCTTCTTTGTGTCAAACTCCAGACCCTGGCATTGGCAGCACTGCAGTGGAGAATTAGCCCAAGATGTGGCAGAAAGGAAAGGGACAAATGAAGTTCTTAGGAAGCAGAAGAATCCTGTATTAAAACAAACCTCCTACATGTCTTGCTTCCATTTGCTCTTAGTCCACATACTTTGGAGAGTTATTTTAAAATACATAATTTCAAAATGAACTACTCATAAAACATCAACCTAACTGCAAGTCAAGGAGAGGATACAAACAGCAAAATCATCAACTGCTACCTTTTGTACTACTGCTCAAGCAATCACATTAGTATCTACTAACACACAAGGCCTGAAAATAAATAGTGATCAATATAGTAATCCCTATTAAGAAAAATCTTTCAAACAGACCTATAAGGTCAGGCATTCACTGGCTAGAGGATGAGACAGAGCAGGGAGCCTCTGCAGTGATCCAAGCAGCTCTCCCTTAGTAGTAAGTCCCATTTCCCAGCAGCTATGCAGAAAGCAAGTTTTCTCTCTGACCAGTGCTCCAAGGCATGTGTTCTGTCTGGCCTTTCTTCTTTAATTTTTTCTTTTTAACCACTTGCTTTCAAATATCTGATTTTTAATTTAACAAAGAGAAGTGATTAAAGCCAACTTGCAGGGCACGATATAAAAGACTTAAATTCTCCTGCTTGCCTGGGAAAGATGCACTATTTCAACTGACCACTTTTTAAACCACATGAGTTAAGCTCTGAGTGGATACACTGAATTTGGTGTTTGTATTCATTTCCTGCAAAGTTTATATTAAAGTGGATTTGTTGTAAAATGGGCTGTAAACTATAAACTAAGCTGACATGAGTATTATTAAATTGAACTTCAAAAACTTTTCCACCAAGAAGAACAATGATTAATTTCGGAATGGAAATGAGGAAGAGTGAGCAAAGAAAACTGGGAGTACACATTTTTGTTATTGTAGATCAGCAGGACAGTCAGGAACAGCTAAAGGAAGCTGCTATAAATCACAGCATCCCTGGGAACAGCCCCACTTCTGCCAGCCCTAAAATCCAGGAAATACAATGCATGTTGGAGCCAGCAGTGCCCTGCTCTACCTGAGCTGCAGCCTCCAAGTTGGGCAGGTCACAACAGCAGCCTCAGACACAACCTCGACTACAGTGCAGTGACCTCTGATCGAAACAGTTTTGTGCTATGAGCTGAAAATAGTTATTCCAGATATGTCAAACCTATTTAAGAGCATCTCTGCAGCCCAGATTTACCATGCACTACGTACAAAATCTTTGCAGCATTTACCTGAGAGTCTGTAACAGTGGGGTTTGGCACACTTCCATACCTTGAAGTATGCATAAGTGCTTGGCCATGCTTTGAAACTGAGCTGCCTAGGAGCAATAGGGCCAAGATCTTTTTAGCTTTGCTTTATGCTATTAAAAGCACAAAAGAAATTAAATACAGGACACTGCACCAAGTAGCACAGCTTTGAGTTAAGGCAGCAAAAGCAAGAAAAAATGGAATCAGGTACCTGTGTCCTCAGTATACCTATGTGTCCTAGTGCTACGGTGTATGTTGGACAGTAATTGACTTGTTTCAGGCTTTTCTGTTGGACAGGAGAAAACATGAGTATAAAGCAGCACTTAATTTTTCTCCAACATCTTCTGTGGCCTAAGACTGAATTTAATTTCATTACTTTTGATGTTTTATCTTTCTTCAAAATCACACCAAAATCACAGGAATTTAATATTACTGCATGTTAAAGAGTAAAGCTATCCGCACAAAGATATGAAGTTTTATAGTTGGTACCCCTAAGATGCCATTCACATTCACTGCTCACAAATATGACAGCCTGATACATGACAACGTGATTTTTCAACAGTTCCTTGTCCAATTAACAGAATCAGAAATCAATTGTTACTGTTGAGACAGGCAAGCAAAAAACTACCTTTTAGTCAGTTTTACAGTGCTTGTCATTCTGCTATCCCAATGCCTGAAATAGAAGTTAATGTGCAGCCCAGACCTGCTCAGCATACCCAGGAACGGGGCTTACTTGGGGCTCTGGCATTTTTATAAAGCAGATGTTATAGCAATAGATATGACTGCGGGAAAAATAACTGCTGAGGAAATCTACACCTCTTTTGCACAAGAATCACAGTGCAACCAGTTGGTGTCATTGTAAAGTAGCTAAATCAGCGTGGGGTCACTCCCATGGGGTGGCTCTGGGCAGTTGCATTGGCAGGTGAGAAGTGGCAGCAGACATCAGTGTTTAACATGATATAAGAGAGTTCAACATAATCTTCAGTATTTGTACTGTATCCTTTTAAAGTAACAGTTAATGTTTTATATGTGCCATTCCTGCATTTTAGAAATTGCTAATTTTTCATTATTTATGTAATTGAGTAACCAGAAGGACTATCAGCATCCAAGAGCGTTAGCTGCCAGTTGTATTCTTGTGAAGCTTGCAACATGTGGGCTGCAAATGATAAGGGTGTGCTCTAGAACTGGAGGAGAAACAACTGTGCATGAAAAACTGTTTTGGGGAGAACTTACAACACAAGGTTTTTATTTTTAAAGCACATGTGAATATGCCCAAGTTATACAGGGTTTTAAACATTTTGGCGGTTTTTTTACAAATTCTTTTTCTTTCACAAGAAATGTAGTAAGTAGCATTCTGCTGCTTGTTGCATGATGAGCAATGCAGAGGTGTCATCTGTCTGCTCTGTAAGTCTGTAGCCTAATCTGTGCTACTACACCCTACAAGAAAGTTAAAGTGTCAACTGTTTCTGCACATAACGTGCAGCTGCATTTACCCCTTGGTTCCAGACAGACTCCTTCTAACATGTCAGTTTCAAAGGAACAGTAAATACTTTGGGCATTGAAACTCTTTTCAAACTGTTTATCATGAAAACCCAGATCTTCTGCTACAGAGGTTTGTTTTTCTTGTAAATATTGATTTTTTTTATTTTGCAAAAGGTAAAAATGCACTCATCATAAAGTTGTTACTGAGCAAATCCACTAAATTCCTCTTAAAAATACCTATGGGAACAGAAGCATTGACTTCCTCACTGGCAAAAAATAACATTTTTTTCCTACGCTCTGTAGGAAAGAAACTTGAATAATTTTAGAAGCATTGGGGGGTTTTCATCATTCTCAACAGCATTCCTGGGCATCTGGCTGTACCAGCTCACAAGCAAAATGCTCTGCAATACTCTCGTGCTAATATGAGAGGAACATGCTTTCCCAAGGAGCTACCTCTCAGATACTACTGCAGAGTGTGAAGGGGGAAGTTTTCTTTCTAAAAGCTGTAACTTGCTGCACCCAAAACTGCTACAATTATCTTTCTGGCAACTGTAAGCAAAGTGTCAGTGTTCTATTTCATTTAAATACTTTCTCTTCTACCATGCCCCTTTGATGGTCCAAATATAAAGTGCACAACTAACACAGAACTAGATTGCAGTAATTTGTTAAAAGTTGTCTAAAGCAGTTATTTAAAACCAAACCAAACCCACCTTCCCACAAAAAAAAAAAAAAACCCAAGCACAAAACCAAAGGCAACAGACTGCTCTCTTGAAAGAGATCCCCTTTATTGAAGAAGGAGAGCCACTAGCCCAGCATGCAAAGACACCAGACTGCCATGGGCAATCTACAGCGCAGTCCTGAGGATAAGATGCCTGCACCACAAATTCAATACAACACCACTCTGGTTTAGCCCCTGTGCTCATGGATTAGTGAGACAGAAGAACAGCTCATATTTTACCAAATTCACACAACATGCACCAAACCTTTCCGACTATTCAAAAGCCAAACAATCCCAACACAGAATCAGAAAACATTTCCAGCATTTTTTAAAAAACATGTACGTGGCTCACTGTTACATGAGTTCTTAAGATACCTTCCAGTCAGAAATCTTACTGAGATGTCTCAAATGAAAGCAACAGTATTTAAATGTAGCTTTACTGCCAATCTGAACACTGGATGCTCACATCTAATGAGAATTTTTATGCATCCTTTAAACAAAAGTAAAACATGTGAAAGATTTAAAGAAATCACCTAACTATGCTGCTATCTAACTTTCCCACAGATCAAGTGCTTCAGTTCCAAACTGTCACTTTAAGATTAAATCACTCTGTCTTCCACACTTAAAATTTCACGTTCTAAAACCTAACAGAAGTATCTCCCAAGCTGGGAACTTCCTTAAAAATATTCTTTATCAAGAGAATGCAACTTTGACCAACAGACACATAAATTAAGAGGCAATACTTCAGCTATCCGTTAAACAACATACTAAGAGAAAGCATATAAAAATCATGCATGGTTCTTTACTTCAGAATGACAAGATCACTCTATAAACTCAGCACTCAAAAACCCAGTTCAAACTACATGTAGACATTAAATTGAAAGCTTCAGCATGTTCTGACATTCATATAATTAATGTTTCAAGAAGGCAGTGACCAGCTATGAACAACAAACTGAATAGATTTTACTGCGCACATCAAACACTAATGACTACAACTCCAACATGCAGACAAAATATCAAACTTCAATTTCAAACGTTTTGTATGCTTGCTCAATGTGCTGTATGCAATTTCTGTCTAACAGTCACCTGTCGTAAACACTAACTTTGCCTTTTGTTAACCTGAGCGCATTAATTTCTTATCACCGACAACAATTTAAGAAGCCATTACATACCTGCAGTTAGGAGGAGGATCAAGGGTTATTTCAGCTAGCTCCTTCTGGATTCTGTTGGTGAAATGAGAACAGACACAAAGCATTTGAGATAGTCTATAGAATAAATCAGGGAATTACACTGCCCTCTACCACCATGCAGTTAAATGCAAGATTGGCTTTGCCTTCAGTAATGCTAACATGGCTGCTTCCTCTTTGTTCTCAGAGGCATAACCCAAATCCCACAGCTGAGAAACTTTGTAGCTTTTTTCCTGCTCCACGCTGTATGTAAACAGAACATTTACAGCTGAGTTGGGTAGAAATTTCCCACAACTATTCAGAAAAGTAACTCTTTTTCACATCCGAGCACTTTTTACTAGGGAGATTTTCTTTTCAAGCTAATATGCAAATGAGGCGGGGGGGGGAGCCTGCACAGGCAGATTTGACAATGACTTTAAACCAGCGCTACAGGACCTGTGACTGAGGCTCAAGTGAACCGCGCAGGCAGCAGACACACTCTTTTCACAATATTTTACCTACTACTTTGCAGTGTGTTTAAAAAGTGGATTTGCAGATCTGCCAGGCTGTCTCTGCTACTGGAATAATCTCTCTGGATCAACTTTGCTTCTTCCCATACCTTCTGCTGCCTTTCCTCCTGCAACCTTATACAGTAGCTGTATTTACATGATAAAAAGTGATACAATAACTTGAAATAATCTGCGCTTAGCTTTACTCTATTACAACTATTCACAGGGAGTTAAGATCTGAAAAATGAGTACTGAAAACTTCCTGTCAATTTAAGTTTATTCAGATACCTAAGAGGTGCAATTTCAAAATACACATTTTAAACTCCCCTTAAAAATATCAAGTAAGACTTCTCTTCACAAAAGGACCCATATGAGCAATACTGTGAATTTCATGCAAATAGCAGGTGTTAAAATATGAGCTAACAGAAACTGCTCTGCATGTCCTCGCACTAATACCAATAAGTTCAGTCAGCCTACTGAACTATTTGAGATGCATGGAATTAGACTCGCAAAAATTAAAATGACCTAAAGACAAGATGGGAAAATTCTGTGTCAAAAACCTGTATCTGAGGCTTGTCATATAAAGGTAAGTAACAACATGTTACGAAGGCTACATAGTAGTTGCAAAACCTTTTTCCCTGTAGCCAGTCCTGTTTCAAAGGGTTTCTTTAGCAAGCTCAATCGTCATCAAAGCCACAGTCATTCTCTGCAACAATTTAGACACATTTCAAAAAGAATTTACTAAGTTTAAGTCCAATACAAAATTACTAAACTGTTCCTAAAAGTCAGAACTACAGCACTCATGCTAAATAAGCAAAATTTGAAGCTACTACAGCTATTTTACAACTTTTCTTGCTACAGAATACTTGTGAATGTTTGCAAAGAAAAGCAACTCCGGGGAAAGGACTGTAAAGTTACGTTTCATCTCCAAAACTGCTGGAATCAAAGAATTTAAAGTTTGTGTATTTCACACAGCTGATCTTCAAAAAAATTATCAGCGTACACATCTGGACAGCCAGAGTGACAATAACCTTATATGCAAATGAAAGCACGACTAATGTAACTAAACATCTCATATCTAGAGGCAGAGGCTACCTGTAAAACATCATGGTTTAAATCCACAGATCCTAAGGGAGAAAACTCACCTAAGTTTCTCCCGAGAGAATTGCAGAATGAACCCATTCCTTCGAGGTGTGTAAGGCTCTCCTGTGCATCAACATGAGAAGCTCTCATAAGGCCCAGAGAAACCACTGGGGTTTTGCGACTTCTTTAATTAGAGAGCATTGCCTGTCATCAGTCTACAGACCATAATAAAATACTCCAGGAGGACTCCACCCTATACCAATTGGGCATCAAAACCTAACTCAGAACAAAAAAATCGCCAAAGCTCTCTCACGCATTTTTGCAAATACAAAATGTATTTAGATGCCCCCCTCCCAGTCAGCCTGTAAGTTACCAAGTTCTGTAACAACTCTTCACAAGACATAGGACAAGTCTGTGTAATTTACCCCAACAAGAACTGGATTAATTAAGACACTGCTTAGCAGGCTCCTGTGCTACCAAAGTTGATACTTCACTCCCTTCCACATAGCTTTACAAGAAGAATACCTCTGCCCTGACAAGTGCAGTGCAAGTACTGCAACTCCAAATACTATGCAAAAATACTGCAGAATGTTTCACCCTCCCCTTTACCTTTTTGCACTAGTAGATAGCTTAGCAGTAGTTTTGCTGGATAGTTTGGTGTTCTTCTTCTGCTGGGTGGCAGAGGGTTTTCGTTCTTCTTGCTCTTCAGGTTCAGGTGCAGGCGGATCCCTCTGATCGGCATCTGAACTACCACTGCTGGTACTTGGACTTTCATCGTCTGACCTCTGCCTATCACTGGACATCGTGGGGAACTTTTTGGGAAAGGAAAAGAAGCAGAGTTAATACAACAGGAAGGACCCTCTCTTGTCATTCCCCAAGTTCCACTGACCTCTGCCTATCAGTGGATATCATGCAGAACTTTTTTTGGGGAAGAAAAGAGGCAGAGTTTGTACAACAGGCAGGACTCTCTCTTGGCATTCCCCAAGTTCCAGAGAACTTTGAATAGGTGACAAGTTGGTTTCAGTGAGAAATTAATCAAAATATACTTCTTTGTCTCATACTCAAGGGCTGGAGTTTTACAGCTACAAAGCAATATTTACACTTCTGAAAATACAGATATTTCCAATTTTTAAACCCACTCACATTTTTTTCATACTTTAAACAATATGCCAATTGTCGACTTTGTTCTAAGGCATGAGACAGATTTAGCAGGGTACTTAGGCAATGAACATTAATAACTTATGACACATTGTAAATAACAGACCTCACAGAAAATGTTTTTTAAAAAGTCACTAATAACCTGTAAATATTTACACTGGAGCAGAGCATTTTATTGGGTCTAAACGCCAGATCCCCCCTCTTCACCTCTCTCCGAGAAAATACATTGCCAGTAACCCTTAGATTGATTTCACATAGAAATGTACACTTGCTCTGAGCATTTAAAGGGCTGGCACGGGAGGGGAACGAGGTCTGTTTTTTTGTTGGTGGCGGGGCTTTTTTTAGTAAGGGGAAAAGCCCCGCGATGCATTTCAAGCCACGGGGGTAGCAGCAGCCCCTGTTATTTACATGGCCAGCAGCGAGAACTGCATTTGGCCACCACAGAGCTGCCGGAGGGGGAAGAAGCATAATTCAAACTGCACCTTCTGCACAGCTCTCCCCGCCGCCGCTCCCCGCGCAGCTCCGCCAGGCAGACCGACATTTTTCCGCCGATCGGGAAAGGCGGGGGG
>VZRL01001273.1:513955-728738 GCA_013397895.1 Origma solitaria | reverse complement strand
GCCGCGCCCGAGGGCGCGCGTGCTCCGGGCCGGGCAAGGACAAAGCGGCGGCGCGGGGAGCGGGGGTCGCCCCTGGATGGGCGCTCCATCCGGGCGGGCGCCACTCGCGGCCGTCAGCTGAGCCCCTGCCCCGAGGGGCTCCGGCCCCGGCCCATCGCGGGACTCGCCAGGCCAGTGCCAGCCGCAGCCATGCCCGGGGGGTCGGGGGTCTCCGCGGCCCTCGGCCTCGTCAGCCGCCCCGCCTCACACCTCACACTCGTGCCGTGCGCCCCGCGTTAGGGCAGGAACACAGCGGCATTGGACCCTTGGTGACTTGTCACCCCATTTGCCATCGCAAATGCCTGCCCTTGGCACTTTGTCACGCATGGGACCTGGGGAAACACGGGCCACCCTGCAGCCTCAGCACTTTGAATAGGAGCATTCAGCATCAAAACCATTTAGCTGTTCCGCGAGCAGCCAGCGCGCCAAACCATAAATGTTTTAAAGAGGAAAGGGGATAATCGATAGCAATTGTGGTAGGTGTCACAGGAAGGTGGTATAGCATGGAGATGTAGTTTACTTTCTGGCCTGTCACAAATACACGGTGCTGGTATGTACTGGAACAGCTTCTCACACTGTCTGCCCAAAGCAAACCACCAATTTAGAGAACGGAAATATTCCAATCTTAGAGCCTGATCATACTGGCAGTAAAATCCAGTTTTGTAATAGAAGATCTCGTCTATCTGTGAAAAGTAGACGAGGCTGAGATGGTGGATAACTGGCTCTGCAGAGAAGAAATTAACAATTACTGTAACTGTTTGTGCAATTTACATGAAATCTCAAGACTAACAGTTGCTGTCCAGCACGAGGGCTTTCTCCTCGATGGCTTTCTTTATCAACAGCCTAATGATTTAAAACTGTGTTTTCTTAGCTTGTGCAAGATCTAGGGGTCAGAGAGCATACACCTTGTTCTAGAGGGAATAAACAATTGGTGTGTCAAGGAATACACGTCTCTGGGTAGCTGCAGTTAACTCAGTGGAAAAGTATGCTGGAGATTTGGCAAGAAAGTTGAATGATATGAAGTGGAGGAATACTGGAGGTTTGTTTGTTAAAGTAGGCTATAGAGAATTCCCAGCTCACCACTACAGGCAATTTGCCCCTGAGGTATGCTGTAGAAAATTCCTAGCATAAACAGTATCTGGCATGATGAGCAATCTGGGCATAATTAGTAAAAGTGAAGCACGGCAATATCAAAAATCTATCAGTCAGCACTGAGAGCCTTTCCTCCTCCCTCCCTCCCATTCTGTTGATGATGCTCAAGATGAAGCTTGCTTAAACTTTGAAAGTCAGGATTAAGTCTTTAAAATTTTATTTAATTTCAGGTGAAAATTTTCAATCATCCCAAAAAATGTAATAGAAGAATGTGCACCTGCAGAATGAAAGTAAGTAGAATGGTCAAGAGTTGCACACCACATCAGCTCCTACATGTGTGGCTTTTGTGGCTTTCAGGATACGAAGTGAAATTTAAGAAAATTAAGCCCATTTAATGGAGACTAATTGAGAAACTATTCTAGGGGTTGCTTTTTTTCCCATGATTTTTTACTATATAAATAATTTACTGCAGTAATGTGTGGACATAACAGATATTTATTTTATTGAATATTCATTCATTTGACATCAGGTCTCAAAGGATGACACTTTGATCTTACGAGGTTGTATATTCCTTGGCTTGTTATGTTGTCATCCACAGAAAGAGGGCTTCACTGAAAGGTGTGCTACAGTTTGAAGGAGAGGGAGAAATGCAAATTTAATAGCCATTTGTTAGAAATCTACATATAATCATCTCTGTGACTTTTCATATCCCTTGTCATTTGTCTGCAGTGTAACTTTAACTGATGTACCCATCGGAATGCTTTTTCTCTGTCAGTTTATTGTGTGCTCAAATTGTGCAAGTGCAGCTGGCATTGCAGAGCCCTCCTAAGGAAGTCCTGGGCAATCAGGGTGAGGCCTACATTTTTTTCCCAATCAATTGCCTTTGTTTTGTTTGTGTTTTATTGCTCTTGTGTTCCTTGGGAGTTTTTTTTAAGAAGCCTTGTTTGCAAAGGTTTTTTTCAGAAGTCCAGTGTCTTTTTGGGTCTGTCTCCATCCCTGTTCTGTCAGAGCACAGGTATGAAGTTTCTGTTAGCACACAGAAGTTTAACAGCTGCCTTGGGCTGCACAGACATCTGAAAATATTTTTCTAGGTTTAGGAATTCACAGTTGAGTCTTCTCCATCTGACATGAAATTCTTAGATAGCAAACAATGGGACCAGAACTGGGTGAAAAGCATTTTGATTTCCTGGCCCAAATAATTTTAAGGGTGTACAGATGGTAAAATAAGGCCAGCATACATTTTTCATGATTAAGGGCAGCTTAACTGAAAATAGTTAGTGTTTACAATTGTGTAATGTTTACAATTTCATCTTCTTTATCACAAAGTCATTGTTTCCTGACAGTAAATTCATCTCCACCTAGCAATGCATCTCTCTGTCCTAAGTGTATTCCCGTTCCAGGTTGTGTTAAAGCCCCTGTTGGAGCCCTACAGCAGCACCCTACTACAGGGCCACAGATGGGCACAAGCTACAGAACCAGGAAATGAACAAAATTTTTAAGTTTTTTTTTTTAAGTGTATGGGGTAAAATTTAGATTGTGTTTTTATTAGTAATTAGTGCCATAGTAGCAGCTAGTGCTCCTTGTAAGGTAGCTCTTGTACAAATATCCAGTGTGTCTTTTCTCAAGATAATTAGCAGTTTTAACAGGGAGTTCTAGGAAAACCGATTAGGCAAAAATCTTGGGCCAAGAAGAGATGTAGTGACTTACAGAAGGGAGTACAGGAAGCCTGCAGTAGCTGCAGCTCGTCCTGTCATGCTTTGACCATAAATGGGATTATTCTTACATTGTGATGCTGTGGATTCATTTGGGCTTATGAAGGAAAAATAAGCCCCTAAAGAACAATGTCCCTACTATGCTTCATTTGTGTTCTCAAGAATTTATAAGAACAGCAGAGATAAGTTTTTTGAGAAATGAAGTCAGTGTGGCAGTGGACAGGAACCAGCCATTAGGAATCCACCTCCTGGTCCCTTTGTCAGCTGGTGTTTAGCCCATCTGTTGGTTTTGTGTTGCCACCTTACAAATTTTGGCATGGGAATATGGTGAAGGAAGGACAGGAAGGGGGCTGGGCAGAAGAGATGAAGGCAAGAGCCAGAACACTGCTGTGCTTCAATTGTTCTTGTTTGAAGAATGACTTTTTGGAGGCTGCTGTAGCTCAGCAATAGTGTTGAGACTGCTGTAATGCAGCCTGTCATGAGGCCTGGAATTTAGGATGGTTAGAGGACTTTTCAGGATATCTTTACTTTCTCTGAATCCTTGTGTGCTTGAATAGAGCCAGGAGGAGAATTTTACCAACTTTTTTTTTAACACAGGAGTTAGCTGTTTAGCTAGGATTCTTTATAACATTGAATACTGCTGTATCTAAATCCACAGAAAAATACTTAGCATGCACTAAACTGCTACAGATATTAATTAGTCTTCATCATAATCCTATGAAGTAGACAGTTAAGTCCTACTGTTTGGTATACATTGTATTTGACAGTTGTATTTTACACACTGAAAGACTAAATGGTCAGTTTGGTACTGGTTTTTAGTGGGCAGATTAGCATTAAGTACTTGAGAACATAACAGGTAAATGAATGTTTTTGAAGCACAACGTCATGTGGAGATGTTTGTGTTACAGTGTTCCCATGGAGTTCTTGTGTTCTGTTGTGTAAATTCTTTCCTTGTGTGTGGATTGTTGATGCAAGAATAAACCACAGTGGCCCCTTTGGAGTTCCTGTAGTCATTCATATGAATCCAGTGTCTGTGCATGTCAAATGAGTATCAGTGCTTTAAAAAATCCATACTTTATTTTTTGTTGAAAGCAGCTTGTATTAATCAGTTTGCAATCTCCATAATTTTCATTTTACTTGGACAGCTTTAGGAAAAACACGAAAAAATTGAGAAAATTCAGGTGGAATTGGTCTTGGCTACTGGGACAATGGTAATTCATATTTCATAAGGATATTTCCCTAAATAAATAAGCATTATTTCATCTGTAAGCAAGAGGACCTTTTTCCCTTGAAATTTTAATTGTAAATTTCTCCTTGATGTATAGATATGTGTAGTTTCAGTTTCTTTAATGCATATAATTTTTAGTACAGTGTTTTGAATATTTGACTACAGTAGAGTAAAATGTAAATACTGGCAGACTTTTATCTGTACCAAAGTGTGAGAACAATAGGTCTATAAGAAACTCCATAAATTCCATAAAATGACTTTGTGGCATGTATTCAGCAGTATAGTGTATAAATCATAAATTAGGGAGAACATGGCTTTCCAGATACAACTCTGGCAGACCAGCATTTCTGGAAAACTTTCAGTATGAAATCTGTCCCTTTTCTGCACACAGGATATAGTAAAATAGTGTTGTCATTTTCGGTGTGCGTGATAATCTGTTATGAAAGAAGTTACAGTGAATAATGTTGAAGACCTAGTAAAAACTACATTTCTCCATTACCAATAGAGATATTCCACCCCTAAACCATCTCAGATTGAATTATCTGTAACTCTACACACAAGCGTGTCTTAGTGCTATCTACAGACTGCTTAGTTTGGAAACCTTTGGCTCCATAAAAGCTCTGGCTCCAAAACACCAAAGTTTGAGTGAAAGCAGAAAGTGAATAGGCTGGTAGTAATTGAGCTGATATCCTCTTTCATGCCAGCCAAGGAAAGGCTAGATAATTATAAAGTCAAATTCACTTGACCAAGTTGAGGTCAGAAAGAAACATACACATGAGGCAGACATTATTCATAAGCTGATGGATGTTTTTATAAAAAAGTAATAATTAAAATTTACATGACTAAATTGGCCCATCCTGAGTGTGTTATTAAGAAAAAGGATCCTGAACAGCTCCTTACTGCTTCAGTCTGACTAACCTATTTATTTCCCTGGGGTTAGGCGAGTAAAAGATTTCCTTCAAAGCATTTAGGGCACAATTGTGACAATTGGCACAAATAGCTTTATCTGGCTTATCAGCATTTTGACACTTCAGTCCCCATCAAGCTCTTCAGATTCTGACATCCCATCGAAGAAAGAACCTATCAGCATTTAAAGAAAATCTTATAAATTTCCTGAGAGCCGTCACACCTTCTAGTGATGAGTCACAGTGCTTTACATTTGCCTGCCTGGAAAGCCAGGGACAATTTTGAATGCACCCTAATTATAGAGTAAGGGCTGTACATATTTCCCATTATCATGTCTGCACTGGATAAAGACCAGCTTGAGTGATGCTGTTTTGCAATAAAGAAGCAATACCTTTTTTAGTGTATGAAAATCAGGATTACCAAAGACTCCTGTGGAGTAGCTTTGTAGCATCTTGCTTTTTTACTAGGGAAATTATTAGCTGCATTTATCCACTCCCTTCATGCTACAGGAGCCCTAACCTCCCACAAAGGGACAGGAAAGTCAAGTCAGAGCCCTATCATGAAAAATCACCCCTTGCAAATAATTGGGCAGGGCTGATCTTCCACAGCCCTGTCTCTTGAGCGTGCTGGGAAGTCTCTACAATAGAAGAGGGTGTTGCAACTCCCAGCAGTTTCTTTTGTGCCCTGGTCAGGGGGATTTGTGTCCAGTGGTTCCAGTTGCAGAAGGAGAATGGGTCTCCACCCACGGCAGTGGAGAGGGCTGGGAGGGGAGGACAGCCCCAGCTAAAGACCTTCCTCATATTTGGCCTGTTACCTCCTGTGCTGGAGCAGTCACATCCAAGCAGAGAGCCTGAGTGGTGAAGGCTGGAATAGTTTCAGCTAAAGCAATCTAAGATGGAAAGTCAGGCCCTGGAAACACATTAGAAAAACTCAAGAGCAAGAAAGGATTGGATCCTCAGGGCAAGTGGAGGCCTTCTGTTTGTCATTCAGCATGTTGAAATGTTTCTCTGAAGTATTTGAGTGGTGAAGTGGTGCAAACTTAGAAATGAGCTGCTTGAATGTTACAGTCATTTTTGTCACCCCCATCTGTGTGATGTTAAGATGTGACTATCTTCAAGTAGCTCTTTTAAGATCACTGGCCAGAAATCTTTGCACAGGAAAGAAGTTATGATTAGCAGGCGTGAGACCAGTCTGATTTTAGTCGTGTCCCATGGTTTCAACAAGAAGCTCTTTGAGCTTTTGTTTCTTTTTATAATGAGAATTTCCATTTTACACTTTGGAGCAGGATCCTCTTTCTAAGTGCAAACTGAACCAGGCTGTCTCTGGAGTTCCTGATTACTGCTAGGCTGGCTGGGTAGCAGCTGATGGGTGAGTGTCCTTCCTGGCCAGCCACTGTGCTGTTTCTACTGCACTCCCAGCAGAGAATGACAGATCACGGATGTTCTCCATGCCCCTGCAGAGCACAGCTGCACTGCTGAACGAAGTTATTTCTCAATTTTTTTTGGTCTTAAATACCCCTTGTGTCATTTCCCTACCTTTATTCACAGGTATGTCATTAGACTGACTGTTGTGTGTTTTCCAGTGCAGGAATCCCAGCTGCTAGTGGAGCCCTCCTTCACAGTGCAGTGTGGCACTGCAGTTTGTGCTTTTGCTCACAATGTTTAATAAATATGTAAATTAACCTACTCCATCTCTTCAGGTAGGAGACTTGTATGACTGCGCTTGTGTATCACAGAATATGCTATTCACGAAGATGGCACAGTGGGGCAGGAGTTTGAGGTGGAAGTTTAAAATATAATTAGCGCAATGAAAGTGTCAGTTAAAGCCTAAGTTTAAAGTTGTTTTAGTGTCTCCAACTGGAGTTGAGCTGAAATGATGCTCCTGTGTTCTGTGCAGCAGTGGTGAGAAAGTGTAGGAAATGCAATCTTAATTCATGCCAGCTCTGCTTGGATCAGGCTAACTATAGTATTGCCTATTCATACTGGAATTTCTAACAGTTATCGTTTACTACCATTTATTATGTTTTCAGTAATATTTTATGTGAATATTAACATACTGTGGTTTTAAGAGTGGTTTTTGGTTAAATAAAAATAGAGAGGACTGTGCTATGACAGAACAAATAAGAACATGGTGCTAACTTCAAAACAGCAGAAAAAAATATGCCAATGAAGCTGCTTCCACTCATCTAACATCAAAAGATGACTTTACTTTGTACTGTATCCATGATCTTGAAAGCCATGCAAAAATCTCTCAGGGATATTCTTATTCCTAAGTTACCTTACGTTGTTTTAATTAATTAGCTAAATGGAGATCATTATTCCTGAGGTCTGCTTATTTTTGTCTCTCTTTCAGCTATGTGTGAGAATGAACTTCTGGCCTTTGCTGTCAGGCTGATCATGATTTTAAATAGTAATGTTCTTGCTAGTAGACTGTATTAATCCTGCTGGTGGAAATTTTAAGATAGAGAACATCTTGGTCAATCAAATTAGTCTAATTTAGTGTTGAACTGGAACACAGGTTGAAGTTAAGTGTTTAAATGCCAACATATAAACAGATGGCCAGGTTGTTTTGAAAAAAGCTAGTAACTCCCATGAATGTTTTACATATGGTATCTCCTAATATCCGATATATAGTTACCTGATGTATTGGTGTGATATTTTACTGTCTCAGCATGAAAAATCAAGGATAAACGATAGATATGGAACCAAAATGGTTCAATTAATCAGAAGTATCAGCATATCCATTTAATAATTTTGCAATGTGCATTTTAAGTCTCCAGAAAAAAAAAGATTATTTTCCTATTTATTTATCTTTCTCAATCTTCGCATTAAAGTATTATGGTGCTAATATGGCCCTGGCTAAAACACTTGTATGATATCTCTTTCAATGAAGAAATCCTGAAACAAACAAAACTCTTTAATTATACATTATTTTTCATTGGTTTCTTGTACCAAGGAAGCAGTCAAGTCAGTCTTTACATTCACAAATTTATGTTTCACAGAATTCTACCCAACAAGTAAACGTGTACATGGAAAAAGAGTTTTAAAAGTGCAAAACAACTTATTTTCTTTGCATTATTTCTTAGCAGTTACTATGCTATTGATGGGGTCATTCTGAATGATCGAAAAGCATGGTTCATACAAGTAATGTCCAGCAGATTAGGAAGAGCTTTGGTGCTGAGGCTCAGGGCTGGCAAGTGATAATCTGTGGTTCTGCCCCCTGTGAAAAAAACAAAAATGAGAAATTAGTGGGAGAACTCACAGTGAATGTGGAAGGACTGTACTGTAAGGAGATCTGAGCACAGTTACCAGAATAGGTTAACCTTCTTTGGTGGGCAGTAACCAGGCAGCAATTACAGAATTTAATATCTTTCCAGAAAGTTGACAGATTTCTGGGGAAAGGCACTCCCTAGAAATGTACAAAATGCCTACTTCTGGTTTAGGGTGCTGCCTGTCCACTTTGCAGAATGCTTCAGCAGCTGGCAAAGGAGCTGTGAGAGTGTCAGGATCATACCTGAAGCAAACTTGTATTTTGTTCAGAACTGCGCTCAAGCTAGAAACATTTCCCCATGAATTCCACCTAACAAATAAATAACTCTTTTCAAGCATTAGAAAGGGGAGATTTCTGTTCTGTCTTCAGGTTTACCTGTACACTCATAGTTACCCAGCTGCCTGGAATCTAAGAGGTTTGCTTCCCTCTGTAGGCTGGCCCTCCACAGAATTTGGGTCAGTTTCAGAATATCATTATTCAATTTAAAAGCTTTATTTTCTAGTCACTGCCTAGAACAGTTTATTTTCAGACAATGTTCTCTCCTGATGTCTACTTTACATTATGAACAGTCTTTCTCCTAAACTCTAGGGTAAGTCTCATGACAGTAGAAGACATGGAAGACTTCTGAGTCCCTTGCAGAAACAGAGAAGAATGATCACAGCATTCAAAGCCTTCAGGGTAAAGTATAACATGTTATTTTAGCTCTGCTATCCCCACAATGTACTCAGCTTAAAGCATCAATGAAGAAAAGAGGAAAGCAGAAAAGGTCAGAATGGAGAGTGAGAAGAGGAAATAAGTCAGGTAAACCCTGTCTGGTGAAAGGAAAGAGCAAATTTAGAATTGTGGCCTGTTGTAATATTAGTTATTAATTTGTGAGGGAAGATCATATACTGTGGGAAAGGGCAGCAGAGATTGACAGATGAGATAGATAGCATTGCTACACTCTGACCCCAGAGTCACAGAACCGTTCTGAGTTCCCTCATCTGTAAAATGAGAATTGTTCCTATTTATGTTTCAGGGTCCTTGGAACCATTAATCAGTGCATATTGTTAAGGCTTATTGAGACCACCAGTTGGAAATACAGAATAACCTGTGTCTTCTGGGTTGTCTTTTCCATGGCTATGTAATCTAGCCAAATTAATTTTAAAAAGAGGTACTGTCAATTCAGAGTTTGTTGGAAAATAATCAGTTTGAAAAATGAGGAAAAGAAAGGGTTATTGTGAAACATATCTAATTTTAAGGCAGAGGAGCACTGCTAATGCCCTCCCTCCCCATTTCCGTGAAGCACAATCAAGCCTCAGAGACTGCTCGGGCTCCTCGTGGGACTGTTCTCTGGAAATAAAATTGACATTTTCTTTTGAAGGAAGAAGTTCATTTCTTTGCAAGAGCTGAAAATTAGATGCCAACCTTGCCACTTCTCTCTGTACCATGTACTTTTCCTGCAACCAAAAGAGAGGACTGTTTAACAGTTGCTGTCATAGGGAAGGTCAAACTATGGCATTTTTTCTGGAAAAGTTGCAATAGAGAAATTGAGAGATCTCAGCTCTGTAGGGGTAGGTGATGCAAGTAGAGCTGTAGCCCTTGTGCTCCTCTCTTGATGCGTGCCTTTCCACGGTTATGCGGGACGGGACTTGCACCGGTGATGTGGTTGTGAAGAGCGTGGTGGGCATGGGCAGTTATGGCAAGGATTGCTTTCACATCACGTTCAGCACTACCCACCACAACGTTCTTAATTGCAAGGAGAGTACAAGAGCTGATGAGATGGTCTGGCCCTCATTAAACCAATGTCAGGAAAGGATTAAAATCATTTAGTTGCATTTTTAGGTTTTAAATTAACATTAAACTCACAATAAATTACTAAATAAAACCAAAGACCTTTTCATCCTCAGCTCAAGTTAATTGTAATCTTTACAATTACTCTCATTTTTATAACATTTCCAAACCAGTTATAGTGTCAGTGACTACATACATTTACTGATTATTAGTTACTCATTAGCTGTTGCCGAGCTCCATAACTTCTCTCTCCATGACCTCTTTTCCAAGGCAATCCTGGAGCATGAACCTTGTTTTACTGAAGATTATTTCCCAGCATCATTCAAATACCTATTCTGAACAACTTTTCTTTCTTGCAGTTTCAGTATGCAACATTCTTTCTTTTTGCCCTGTCTGCTCCATCTTGGAGAATATCAATGACATCCAGAGCCTCTGATCACTGCCATCTCTTATGTCACCTGAAATATATAGATTTTTTTCCCTTTTGTAGGTTCCATTGCTTGCATCATTCCTCTGTGCTCCCACAATTGATATTCTCCACAGGAGAGTTCTTCAAACTGTTTGTTACAGCCCCCAACAAGCTTCCAGTGGATCACAGGAGATGTGAATTTTTAGACTCTTGAAGAAGCAATGAACTACTTTGACTTCCTGGCAGTCTACATCTGCAGCTGTTATATAAAGCTAGTTTTCACTTCCTTGCCTTGGAAGTGCTGAGCAGATGCTGTTTCCTCAGAGAAGTAGAAGGACTGAGTGGATAACATCTCCTCTGAGATGCCCTCCTCTTTTTCCTCGCATAATTTGTGTGAAGGTGAATGAATGTTCTTGCAAATAACTTGAGATGATATCCTCCAGAGGGTCTCGTTGTTAAGTAGTGTCAGTCTTAACTCCCAAAAAAGCTAGGTTTTAATCTCCAGATTCTCATCCAATCTCTATTTATTCCTCTTTCTCTTTTCTGGTTTTTTCTTATCTTTCTTTCTTTCTCTTTGTGTTTGTCTGCTTTCATGTCCCTAAATTCTCATGTGTCAGGTTGGCCACCCACCTCACTGCCTCACTTGACCTTTCATTCCAGACCAGCCCTTCCCATTTGAATGCCTGCTTGTCCAGCCTTGTCACCTCTCACCATAACAAACCAACTGCTCCTTGTTAGCATGTCTTTCATCTGGTTTTAGGACTGGTTTCTTGAGGAAACAAAATGTCTGTGATTATGCTGTACAAATGCATTTTAGCCTTTGGCAAAACTTGGAAGAGGAGTAAAGGATTTGAAGTGTCTTTAAGTTTTATCAAAGTAGATGGCTTCACAGAAGAAAAGAAGTTTATTTTGTATTCATCTGAAAAGAAAGAATGCAGTTTGAGCTTATTTTTACTAGAAAATCCATACAGAGAACTGAGGGACTCAGTGTATCAGGTATTACAGAGATTATATTCTTTGTCTGGGTTTCTCTCCTCTGTGGACTCTGCATAAGCAAAGTGTGATTTTGGTTTTCCCAGAGATGCAGCCTTGAAATTATTTTTCTCCTATGTGTATTCTTTGGTGTTCAATCAGAAGTGAACTTCTGGTATGTAATTAATGTTATTGAGTATCAAAACCAATCAGTCCTAATGTGCAACTCTAATAGACAGACCTCATGGACTCAGATATTCACAGAATTATTGGCACTTGTTTCTATTGCATTGTTTAGATAATAAGTATTTTGGATAAAGCATCATCTCTGCATTTTTTGGACCATTATATTGTATTGGAATAGTACGCAGTGATTATAGTTAGAAAAACGGTTCCAATAGTTTTTAAACATTTCTACATGTTACATATATTTCAGGAAGATTAAAGAATACATGTTTTTAGTTGCACTGCCTTTTGACCATAGTAAGTTGAAGATTCCTTAACACATGCTTGGAATATTTCAGTCTTAACTTCATGGTATGAAATTCTTCATACAGGCGTTACTCAGGAATATAGAACTTACAAGTGTGAAACATTGTAAGAAATAATGAGCAAAGATAAGTAATACGCCAGTTGAAATCTAAGGAGAAAATACCTAAATCATTTGAAAATACACGAATTCCAGTAAAGTAGCTGTGCAGTGGCTAATGATAAGTGACTGTGGTCTACAGTCACTTCTATGTTATTATTCTGTATTATTATCTTGTTCATCTTGCAGTGAATAAGCCCAGGTCCTACAAAAATGGCAGGGAATAACTCTCGGCCAGGAATATGTGCTGGGCAACACCAGAAAATATGTTAAAAAATAATAATCTAATTTTTTTGTAAAGATAATTTTTCACAAATATTCCTAGAGGACTCTTGATGCACATGTGTGACTCACCTGATTTTGTTCGATGTATGTAGGAGCAGTGAGTACATGTGAGATTTACACACACACACAGACACACACACAGAGACACTGAACTAAACTAAACCTAAGGATATGAAAAAAATAGAAATTATACCTAGGTGGATTTAATGACAGTTAAATAATAATCTGAGTAAAATTGGGAACATTTTTTGCATCCCGTGCAGTCTGTTGTGCACTCTGTCCTGCATGTAATTATTCACTTACACCAGTGTGGAATGTCTCAATGCTTTGATAACATTTTGCACCTGGTTAAGTTATACCAGATGCAAATATATATATATACCAGTTATATGGCTGCAGGACTTTGGTAAATAGATTACTTGTCTTACTTACTTATTCTTTTCCTCATGTAAAATATATTAAGCGTGTTTCAGACCTGGTCTGGTTCCAAATATGAATAGGTTTTCAGCAGCAACATCATATATCTTAGTTGAAGGAGCGAAGAAAAGGAAGAAACAAAAATGTTTTAACTCCAGTGCACTGTTTTCATGCTTCAGCATTCTTGTGTTCCCTAGGTGGTGTCACGTAAATGATAAATTAACACTTTCGACAGCAAGCATATTTCTATATAACCTTCTTCATAATAGGTGACTAATTATTCATTTTAATTGCTATCTGTTCTCTGACTTGGCAAAAATTCTTCAACACCGTCGAATTTCATGGACAAGTTTGCAGGGAAAAAGGCCTGACTAGATCCTAAGTGGGGGACGACAGCGTATTTTGTGTCAGTGTTAACTAAATGGTTAATAAAAACCTTTTCAAATATAACCAGTTTGTTTTTACAAACGTGCCCACTTGTCAGCCCACATCTTCAGTCATTAGTTTGCTTTTCCTTTGAAGATTCTTTCTCTAGGTAAAAGGCTATATGAAATGTTCCATGTGGAAAATTAACCCACAACATATTCCTGTTTTATGGAGCTTCTTGGAGGTTATTATGAGAGCTGAATCCCTAGGACTTTTCATTTTAGCCAGGAAACAAAAGTAATGATGATACCAGTTGAGTCACCAGTTGATTATCTAGGGGCTGGAGCTCATCACCTTTAAAGACAAACTGAGAGAGTTGAGGTTGTTCACCCTGGAGAAGAGAAGGCTCCAGGGAGACCTTAGAGCACCTTCCAGTACCCAAAGGAGCCTACAAGAAAGCTGGAGAGGGACTATTTACAGGGGCATGAAGAGACAGGACAAGGGGTAATGGCTTCAGACTGACAGAGAGTAGATTTAGATATGAGGAAGAAACTTTTCACTTTGAGGGTGGTGAGACACTGGAACAGCTTTCCCAAAAAGCTGTGGATGCCCCATTCTTGAAAATGTTCAAGGCTAGGTTGGATGGGGCTCTGAGCTGCCTGGTCTAGTGGGCCCCCCAGTTGGGTTTGGACCTAGATGATTTTTAAGGTCCTTTCCAACACAAACCATTCTATGATTCTATGAATTCAGCACTTCCTTGAGCAGCACAGAAGAACCGCGAAGAAAGTGCCCATTACTGTCATCTTTCCATGCTGTTCCTAGCACTTAGACCAAATATTGTTACCCTGGGAAAAAAAATAGGAGCAGGCTTATTTGAAATTGGTATAAAACTTGAAAGATTTAATTCAGACACGATTTGCGCAGTTTAAGTGTTTTATTTCCATGGAGTTGCAATTACACTGCAGCAGGTCTGGATCTGGATACGCATTGCCTGCCAGGAGCTGTAGTACTGCTGATGGTTCTCTGCCTCAGTGTGTGTCAGTTGCCTCTCCTGCTTTGTCAGCTTTTGGTGTCACTAAATTGCCAAATTGTCTCAATGCAGAAAGGTAGCTGTGATTCTGGGATGTACAAGCTCCTTTATTTTCCTTAACTGCATTCACAGTGGTGCATGCTGTTATCTTCCCTTTGGGCTGCTGAGACAATGACTGAATTTAGACCTTCAACAACAGCAGCTTCAGTACCCTTATTAAAAATGAAGTTGTCATTGCTACAGCCTACATTCATCACACATTGATGCCTTTGATCACATTCTCTCTATCCCAGCCAAACCTATGTTACTCTTTTCTTTGAGGGCTGATGTGCAAATTGAACTCACTGCTTCTGATGTAAAAGCTTACTTGAGTTTGACTGCCCTTCTGTCCCCTAAGTTTGAAGTCTTTTCCAGTCCATAGCTGAGCAGTGCTAGCTTGTATATTCTTCTCTACATTTTTTATTCATTGTTTGCCATGTTTAATCAATATCCAGAGGTACAAAATACAGCAAGTACAAGCTGTACAGAAAGCATTTAACCAATTAAATGTGGTCATCTCTTTCTGAAGAAAAAAAGTCAGATGTTTTGATAAACTACTCACTTAGCAGCAAGAAACAGTGTGTTAGTTGGTGTCTTTCCCATATGTATTTCTTCTCTGATTATGCCAGAAACAGCTGTGTTTAGAAACCTTTAACTTTAGGAAATGTAAAATTCTTAATTTACCTAAAATAGGAAATCATAATTTTCTGTAAACAAGTGCTATGAAACCAGTGTCTTTTCTAGGTGTATTCTGAAGGAATCAAGGAACTTATGCCCTGCAAATTTTTCAGATGTTTGAAAATATGCCAGTCTTTATTGTCTATTAGTATACATCTCCTACTTATAGGGACTTTTTCTGTAGACTGTTCAGCACATATAGAAAAAAGTTTCTAAATATTTTAATAAAAACTTGCAATTTTTCCTTCAAGATCTAATTTATATCATAGGCAAAAAAAGAACATTTCATAAAAAGCCCCTCCATGAAGCTGTTTATTTGTATCATACCATATACAATATTGTATATTATATCCTGTGTATAACTGAAAAAATTACTAGTAGTAAATTATATTTCATTAAAATCTGGACTATTCCCTTCAGATGAATGCATCTTTTCAACTAAATGATCTCTAGTGAATATATAAACTGCCTGTCTTGTAAGAATAGCACATTGAGGAGTGATGTCTCTTCACAAGTCACCACATCATCATGCACACATCATCTCCTGCTGAACAGAGTAGTTTATCTTCAAGAGATAAATTCACCATAATTGCAGGAAGAGAGATTTATGTTTGACATCAGGAAAAGCTTCCTAGCTCTTAAGATTACCACACCTTCCTAAGTGCAATGCAACAGTAAGGCAGATTGGTCTTGTGAGATTGTGGAGTCATGGAGGATTTCTGAGAGGGTGGTAGAGGAAAATATCAGAAATAGTTTAATTCTGTTCTGGAGTAGGGAGATACATTCCTGTGATTCCAGTCATGATTGTCTCCTTGTGGCCAGAACAGCATGATTCAACATTGGCACAAAGACTGAAAAAAGTAAAGTATTTGACATCCATGAGAAAATTAGATTTTTTTCTTTTAGCCAGAAATGAAAATGTCAGCTGTGAGAATGTCCAATTTGTTTTCAAGGCAACACTTGCAGATAAGGAAAATAATGGGCTTTCTAGATTACATCACCTTGCCTATGGATCCTTTCATGGAGGAGAAGAAGAAATAGCCACACAGGTCTGGCTTCAGACAAAGTACAGCTGCTTCACCTGATAGCCAAGGGGTGCTACAGAGCTGATCTGTTGGCCCTGCATGGAGGTCTGTAGGTGAAAACTGTTGTTACTTCTGAGTGAAAACAACCTGTTGAAGGAAAACTTCCCAATGACAGGCTTAGGGGCTCTCTTCTCATCTCAATTGCATTTCTGCCAGAGTAAATCAGGTCCTATGTCAGCATAAGGGTTTGTACACACAAGTGGAGAAATTGTTTCCCAAAATAACCTTAACTTGTGATTACATGGTGTTCTGTATTGCTGTGTATGCTGCTTACTTTGGTCATTTAATAGTGCCCTCTGTAGTATGTCAATCTCTCTGCTTGGGATAGTATTACAGCTGTTGAGGATATAACAATTTTTAATTTACTGACTTCTTTTTTGCATAAATTTACAGCCTTATTCATCATATCAATGTCTGCCTTCATATCCTTTTCATTGACTACTGCCTCCTCTTCTGAACATACCTCTTAATGCAAGGTGTGATATTCATACACACTGATTTGTCAAGCATGACATTCCTCTCAAAAAAACTTTTCTAAAGTGTTTGCTATTAACAACAGACTTGAAATATTTAAACCAAGCCGGTGAACAATTTAAAGCATTTTCAAAAAGCTTTGTAAGTTAGAAGGATCTGAGTAGAAAGGCTTAGAAAATTTCTTTCAACTGTAACTTTTAGGTTGCTATAGCAATGTTATAATAAGGTCTTAATAATAGAAAACTATCTAAATATGCATTAAAAACTCTGTACAAATTTGTGCAATATTTTTTAATGTCAGTGCTGGAAAACATTGGCCCTGTTGTTTTGGGTTGCTTCAAGCCAGGTTGGAGCATCCTGATTTTATCCAACTGTTTTGCTTTGTTTGAAGGAAATTATTATCTAAATTTCATAGATAATGGAAAACCCTGGTTCTGTCTTCAGTTCTTCTTTGCATGCATCAACTACATACACATACCCAGCTCTTCTTCTGTGCACAGTGTCTCCTAAACAGTTTTGTTGTATTAAATGATGTCTGGCTGTCATCCCCTTTTTAGAATGTCAGCTGCAAAATGATCCTCTGTGCTGTGTGCTCTTCTTTTCTTCTTTTTGATTCTTATCCCTCCCAGTGTGCTAGTGCCTGTACAACCCTCTGGAACTGAACTGAAACAAACCATCAAACACAACATTATTCCTCTAACTTTGGGTGAAGGATCTGTTGGGGGCTGAGGGTTGTAAGGTAGCGTTTCCTATTCCTGTTACTGAACATAATAATGAATGACAGCAGGTAAAATGTCACACTGCATGAGCAGTTAATACATTTTTCATGCTCTTTACAAAAACCTTTTGAATGTCTACCACTTTTGAGGTCATTTCCTTCAGGAAGGAAATAAGGCCACTGTGACTAGAAAAACAGTCTGTCCAAAGCTCTTAGAAAGAGTTAACTCCATCATCCACAAGACTTTTATTCATAGGAACTATTTCAATCTTGATTTTTACTGATGTGGATATTGCATTATGATATTTTTTGAGCCAGGCTAGTTTTTCCAAATTTTCATTGCTTCCACTGTTTCATATTTAGTGAAAGATGTAAGAGAAGGTCTTGCAAACAAGAAAAATTAGGAAAAAATGGCAAGAACTGTTGATGTCATGACTCACTGATTTATCCACATTCATAAAGCTCTTTGGTAAAGGGAAATACATTTTTCTTTCTGTACTGAAAACAGGACATCAGATTATAGTGTTGATGATAGTCATTGAGTCTACTTTTAAAAGTTAATAAGTACCAAATAAGATAAGTCTTTAATTTTGCCTCACAAGATTTTATACATTAACCAGAAGATATTTAAATCTCTTTTGTAGAATAGGACACCTTTTCAGGAATGTCCTTCTGACTCATCAGACTTCTTAAAATTGCCATATTTTTAATTTTTTAGTAGAATCACTTTGCTACTTTTCTCAAGCCTTTTTTAAAAAGAAATTGTCATTTAGCTTTACTTTTTCTCCCCTTCTGGCCAGAACATTTTCACATGGTTTCTGACAGTGATAGTCACACACTTTAAAAAAAAAGCAGTGCTTATATGTAGAATAATTGATTTCATTTTCATGGCTTCCAAGTTAAAATTCAAAATAATCATTACAGGTGGTGATTAAGGTTGATTGATGATGATTAAGATCATTAAGGGGATGTATCTTTGTAACCAAGGACTGACAGGGGGATGAAGGAAGGATTTCTGGGTTTTTTTTTACACTTACTCTTTAGATTTACCTTAAGACCTTTCTACAAATTAAGCATTCCTGGATTATTATTAGGTTCTGGTTCAGATAAAATTTCTTGTTCTCAGGGAATTGCTTTTATGTTTTCTTAGATCATTGTTCAAATATTTTTCTGCACTTTCTTTCTTCAGTCTCGGCAGTTTCTCTCTAGCAGATTGACCTTTTTCATAAAAGATGCTGGTTCTATCTTCACTTGCAGAAAGTACGCCATTTAGGATATGGAGCCTAAATTACTTCAGCCTAAATTATTTCTTGCACTGAAGTTAATTTTCTCTTGAGTTGCCTGAATTTTTCAGAGTTGTATTCTGCTGCCTTGTGTATATTTTTTTCCATGAAACATTTTTTATTATGCTGCTTTCTCCATGAAATTAAGTAATATTTCAGATGTTTGGGTTTTTTTTTCAAATCCAAAGGCATCATCAACACTATCTTTTCCTTACTTTTGGGAAATTTTAATACTTCTACATTACTTTTTTTCTGTGAAATTCTTAGGATTATAGCTAAAGCCTGTGCCTTTATTATTGACTTAAGCAATGAAGACTATAGTGCATTTACTCCTACCATTTTTCCTATGTCTTTGTATATGCAGTGTCTGAATATTTAATAAAATTTAAGAAGATACAAATATTCATCTGGACATCCATATGAAAAGTGTATTTTTCTTTATTAATTCATCTCTGTTTTATTTGGACATTCTAATTCATCCTTCAAGAATGGAGTTTTTGGCCTGTTAGCTAAATGATCATTCTATGAACAGTCTATGTGAATGATTTGCAAATGATGCGGAACATTGAGGCATGCTTACATAGAAGCAATTTGGTGTATGCCTCCAAACAGAGAAAATACGTTCACAAATGGTTCCTGAACACTAAACCTATAGTAAATCTCATTTGCAATGTGTAACTTGACCTGACATACATGAAATCAAATTCCAGTTGATGTTACTTAACCTTTTTGTCAGATTTAACTTTACAGCTTCCTGTAATGACGGCAAAATGGAATTTAGTTTAGACCTCAAGCTTCAGAAACTGTTTCCATTTTAACTGAATGACTGTTCCATCCATCTCCATCCTACATGTACTTTCCTCACTGTGTATGTAATTCCTGTCCTTTAATATCATTGACTCGTTTCATGTTATTTCAGAATCCTCTACGTTTTCATTCCCAGGACCTAACACAGCCAAAAGTGTGTGCTTGGACTGTGCCCCGGGCGGTGGAATGGTGTGAAGTGTGTGTAGGAGTGCTCTGTGTCTGCTGCTGGTGTGATAACTGCAGTCGCTCTCCACTGCAGCACAGAAGTGTTCTGATGCCACAGAGCCACCAGGACCCACACAGGACCCTCCATCAAGGGAGGGGAATTTTCTGCATCTGCTCCTCCCTCCTGATGATATGGACAGTCTGGGACAAATAAGATGCAAAGGTATTTTTCCATCAGTCTGTAAAACCTAGATTTGTGATTGCATTTCCAGGCCAAATTTGATAAGAAAAACTGAATCATGTAGCTGGCCACTTTCAAAAGTCAGTTTTCAGCCTGTCTACAGCTGTCTTTTTAAGTAGGTTGACTTTAAAAATGCATTCAGGAATATTTCTGTAATTGGGAGACAAAACTTCAGGGAGCTATCTGGAAGGAAATGGAGTTTTGTAATGACTAATAAAATACCCTTATGCACTATAAAAGGTCTGCATTTATTGTGCCAAAATTAATAAGAAATAATATATTTATTAGAATTACTGTAGTAATATCAATATTACTTTTTAAGTATGATAGAAGCTATTAGCTATCCTAGTAATGTTTTGCATTAAATAAAAGCTACTGTTGATAGCAGTTTTGTATAGATAAAATGCTTTTGAAACAAAAAGGACTTGCATCTAGAAAACTTGATTAGAATGATATTCCTTTGTGTAGGATAATGTTACCACAATGACTCGTGTGCCAATAGTAGCATTTTCAAGACTTTTTTGCAATAATACTTCACAAAAAGTGTTGTCAGTGGCATTTCTGACTTCCAGATCTTTAAACATTGACTCTTGCAGTTGTTTTGTGGTGCATATATATGTGTAACCAGGTATGCTCCGTTTAAATGAATGTTGATTGAACAATATGCCTATTCTGTGGGCATTTTTTTCTTAAATGAAAAAGGCAAGCCTGGAAGCTTCCTACCCTTTGAAGGAAGTGCATCTCACCCAAGGGAAAGAACACACTTGCTGCTTCTTATGCTCAGTTACTCTGTAGGTGCCAGAAGGCAAAAAAGGAGGGAAGAGAAGGCGAGAAATGATCTCTTAAAAAATTACAATTTAAATATTAATTATATTAAAAAATTTAAATAGCTTTTCTGGCAATAACTACATAGGGTCTGGTGCCTAAAAGGGACATTGTGTGGCAATGAGATGAGAGAAAATATGTCTGTACTTCTCTTCATTGTCCTCCTCTGTACCTCCTCCCACTGAACATCTTTAAGAGAAGAGCAAAAACTTTTTAGTTATCTGTCTTTCTCCATCTGAAGGGAACTTGGTATTGTGTACATATGCATACATACCTGCCTAAAGGGAATTGCCATAATACATCATGACCTAGCAATGGCAAAAATGCAACCCTGATACAGAGTTATTACGCAGAAGTGTTTGTTTGAAGCCATTAGCTATGTTCACCATATCTCAGCATCAGCTGGCAGTATTCATATCAAAATCTAGAGGATAATAAGTTAAAAATAATCAATAGTCATTTATCATTTAATTTATTACTACTTCCTCAAATTCTAGAAGAGTGCTTGATATAATCAGCTGAAGATACATCATGATAATTTAATACATTAATAGTTAGAGGCTTCAATTGAAGCTCTAGCTCCTTTCAGGGAGTGATTATACATCTGTAAAATATTTCTTTCCAGCTACATTAATTGGTAATTTGGCAGAAAAAAATACAGCAAGTTAACTTCTAATAATCATCTTTTACTGAATGTGTTTTTATCTTCTTGTGCAGAATATTTAAATGCATTTCCCCTAGTGCACAGTGGGCACTTCTGAGCCTGTGCCATTGGGACCACGGTCTGGAGCCCAGCCTTGGGACCAAGCGCTGTGTGCTGTGGTGGTAGCTCAGTTAGGTACCTCCCGAGCACCATCTAACTAGGCTGGCCCTCTCTCTAGCCTTACACTCACTTCTTTAGGTTCTTCTGGACTCATCCCTAACCATCTGGAAAAATTGGCTGCTGAGTCAGATGATGAGGCCACAGAATGAAACACACCTTTAGGGCTCAGGCACCTGCTACAAGCATCTTTTGGTCAGTAGATGGAGTTGGATGGGTCTGAGTTTGACACTCGCTAGGTCTGTGGACCCAAGCATTGGATTGAGTTCTGTTGGACATTTATGTAGAAAGACAGCTCTGACTGATTAACCTGAAGAAAACGGTTAGCAGTTAAAAGTTAATTGCTATTATCCTTGTGTGGCAGGTGACCAGTCAATTTGCTATGAAATTGGGCTGGACTTTCAAAAGGAAGTTTAGGACTACAGTTCTCTATTTAAGATTTGGCGAACAAATACTATTTCTTCCTTCACCTCCCTTCTTATTTTATCACATGTGAAAAAAACAAGATCCTCAAAATGGCCTGGCAATGGGTAAAGGAAGAGCTGGAGGCTGGGCTCCCTCCAATAACTGGAAGTGATGAAGGAAGAAAAGACAACTGATAAGCATGCTACCAGGATTTGGCAGTATCCTCTGCTTCTGAAATAGTGTGCTAGTACTGCTGCTAAGACCATCCATCAGGCCCACAAATGTTAAAAATGTGAATGACTATTTCTGGAAAAAACATTTGCACTATTTGTATTAGTTCTAGTAATAAAAACTTATGGCAGCAAAACCACTTCAGTTCATACTGAAGCGATTCACAGTGAAGAAATGAACAGAATAGCCAGAAAGAAATGTCTAAGAGCTACAAAGACTGTAACAAAAGCAGACGTTGTGGCAGTAGAAAACAAATTGCCAGCTATTGTAAATCCTATTATTTTCTCAGTGTGCCTAAATAGCATACTACCAGGACTCCCACTGACATTACTAGCACGGAAATAGAATATTATTGTGAATGCATTTTCAAAATATTATAGAAGCCAATAGGGTCCACAGAACTGTCTATAGAATATGTAATATAAACTATCAAGCTCTCCCTCTCCTTCAGAGCCAATAAAATGTGTTTCTTACACAGAGTGAGTCTGATTTTTGGCAAGGCCTCTGTTTCACCACAAATACAAGTAAATACAACTTGTGCATTCAGAGGTTAAAAAGATGTTTTTACCACCTGATTTCCATTTGACTCATGCAGTCTGCTACAGTGTTGACATGTTTCAATTTCATCACAAGACTTTTCTCTACATGAGGCTTGTTGTGAGGAAATGCGACATGTCACGGCTAAACATCATATCCATCTCTTCATGCTCCCCCATGAACTGTAAGAGATGTTTCACATCAGTTGTCTTGGATACAAAACAGGTGACAGAGTACTGCAATGATGTTGAGAAAAGTTTTTTAAAAAAATCTGTATAAAAAAGTGTTTTGCCCAAACCTGTCCTATCTATCAAAATTCTTTCCTCCCTCCATGCTAAATTATTGGTTTATACACAGCTTTCAAAAGAAGTGAGAGGGTTTTTTTAAATCCCATTTCTCTTTTCTTCTCTATAGTTACATTCTAAAAAACTCCATCATACTGCAAAAGACAAACAGTTCATTTTTTTGGTGACACATTGAGGAAAAATGTGGTCACACACAAGCATGTGTGCTTGCACATACACATTCCACACTCTCTAGAATAAGCTTGCATCAGAATATTTTGAAAAGTTTCTAAGAGATACAAGTTTTAATGATCAATGCAGTTTGAAGATTGAGGTTCTAAAGCAATCAAAAATGTTTTTTTACAATAAAAGTTAAAGAATTAAATCACTGGCAAGTACAGGGAAAGACTTGGGTTCACCAATACAATTGTAAATTCAGTTCTTACAGCTCAATTGTTTTCACTGTCATATGACACTAATTTAGATGTCCTCATTCGCCATGAGAATTTCACAGTGTATTAAGATACAATACAGAATAGTTTGCTTCAGATATGTAACTTCTAATAAAAATATACCCACCAAAGTGCTACATAAGGAAAAATATACACTGTTTTAAATTCTGATTCTACATACACTCCAATACCAGTTTCTGACATAATCCGAGAGATTTAGATTTTTTCAGTTTTTTTAGTTTATCCTATAAAATCCATGGCAAAGCAGCCTCTTGAAATCATTATTTTAAATAGATGGATAACTTGCTTGAGAGATATGCCTTTTAATTCAATGACCTTAGTGTTTTGTATTTCTCCAACATTTTCAGTGTAGAAACCTTTCTGTCATTGTAAAACAATTTAAAGAAATAAGTTTTCTGTGGCCAGTGGTGGCTGGTTTTTATTTGGTCCATGTGCATAAAGCCTTGAATTTTCAGTTCTTGCTTTTCAATTTTAACGTGAGTAATTTACTTAAAGTTTAAAGGATTCCATGTGTTTTTGCAAGAGGGAGCTGGGAATGCATGAAAACAGTATGTATATAAAAACTTGGGGAGATTGGCAGCCTGGGGTTTGAAATTATAGTAGTAAAATATTCTAGAATAAACTCAATTTATACAACTTCTGTTATGATTGTCAAGCCCATTAAAAGCTTATAACAGAAATAGTCCTAAAATATTTTATGTGAAACAACATTTCCAGATCGAATTTCATGCAGAAGCATGAAGATGTGAGGAAAAATCTTGCCACCATTGTAGGCAGAGTTTTGGTAAAATCTATAATATCTTTAAGCTCTTATTGTCCGTGCATTTGTGTATTTATGCACTGAGCACATATTTTGCTACGGTGCTACCTTTATTTTCGTAACATTTGACCTCCTGTTTACAATGAAAATTTCATAGAATGCACATGCTGTGAGTACCTTGTGAGAGAGATAAGTGGTGCCTTCATGGGAAACTCAGTGCGAATTTCTCATTGTGCAGCTTGGATTTCTCAGCATGCATATATAACATGGAACATTTAATGCAATCCCTACAGCACACCTGAGGGAAGTACAAATGTTCACATGAATAGCAGCATGCAGGCAGTACCAACCTCTCAAAAGACAGAGAACAGATTATCAATTTGTGAGGTGGAAAAGATTTTAACTTGGCTGACAAATATTTCTCATCTCATTCAAGAAAGAGCATCAATTTAGTAGCCCAAGTTTCAGGTTGTGTGCAAAATTAATTGCAAACCATACATGATTAAACTCTTACAGCAGATCTCGCACTTCTGTCTGTTGATGGAACATCATGAGCCATGTTACGCACATTCCACATCATGTGGAATGTTTTCACAAAATATGCATTTTATTGCACTTTTCAAGCTTTCATGCACAAGGAGTGTTAAATCTCATAATACAAACTTCAGGAGATCAGTGTGGATCTCACTAAGTAAGACTAAATGCATTTGCAATATAGTCTGGAGACTACAGCTAAGTGAAACCTTAAAGGGATGTATGGATTCAAAATAAATCACAGAAACTATATCATACTAATATTTCCAAGAATTTTAAACAACTACCAGCAGTTCTCTCATATACCAGCTGCAAGAGTTAACAGATTTTACATTCTAGCACATCCCATACCTGCAAGTGAAGGCACACCTCTGCCCACCTACAATTATTGGCTTTTTATTTAAAACAAACAGTAAGAAAAAAAGAATCCCACAAATACAGAGTCATTATGTGAAATGTAAACAGTTCAAATGAGAGACAAGAAGTGTTTGGATTAGGAAGTGGAAACCACTATCCTGCACTTAAATACAGTGGTTAGGCAGCTAATGTATCAAGCAAATTCCAGCAGCTTGGAAATGCGGGCACAAAAACAATGCAAATTGAACTGTGATGAATAATTGAAATCATACCCTCAGTGCCAGGTTTCCTGCACAATTCTGCAGCTTGACACAGATTCAAATTTTATAGTGTTTGTACAACATGAGTTTCACAGAACACAACTAAAATTATCTCACATGGAGAAACTCCTTTCACAATGGGGCTGACTGTGCACGTGTAATAGCCCCAGCAGTGGAGTTTAAACTTTGACTTTAGCTCTCCACTGATGTAATCTAGTAAATTGCATTAAGAAGTACCTGCTGGAGACAGATGGCACCTGTGCACTTCCAGTTGTTTCACATGCATCCTGTAAATTTGTCTGCTCTGCTTGCAGCTCATACAGCCTTGATAGAATAGAGATTTTGTAGAGGACATCATGAAATGTGTTGTACAACCATATTCACAATTTTTGTCAGACAAATATCTTCATGTCTTGATGCTAAGTTGTCATCAAAACAAACTCAAAATATAATGAATGGGAAAAAAAGATAATAGCATGTATTTGTTACCGGTATCTGCTTTAAGTTTGGAGGGACAAACCTGTCTTATCAGTATATAATCTTTCCACCTGACTCCATAGCTGTTCATTCTTTCTCAATCCTAGTAATTCTGAGGGAGCAACGACACATACTAGAGTACATTTCCTCCTGTCAGCTAGCCAAAGGATTAGAGCTGGAGCTGCTATTCACTACTCAACCTTAGCATCAAAACAAGTTGTTGTTTTTTTTAAACTACGGTTTGAAATTGCTAATGACAAAGGCAACTCCCAGTGGGTGTGACAATCATGAGATAATCAGCTTTAGAGGATTAGAGGACCCCAGGGGTGTGATTAGCTCAGGTTGGCCAAGCCCTCTGTCATGAATTAATTCAGAAATTAATATTTGCATTCTAACACTGCATCTTAGTGAAACTGATTTCCAGCCTATGATTTTTTTCATTATGAAAAGCAATTCACATTGCACAAGACAATTGGCAGCTGTGGTTAATGAAATGTGAGATGATTAAGCAATAAGGATCTGAATTTTGTGTGATTTACTTCTGCCAATGATCTTTCAACGCAAAGAACATGTTCATTGTTATTTTTAGTCCGTCTTTTCCCTACAATTTTGTTAAATGCTTGATGGAATATTTTCAATTCTTTTGATTCCGTGGTTGACAATCAGATAACTTTTCCTTCCATAATTAGCATTATCAACTGTACAGAAATACTGAATGTCGCTGGGTTTGCATAATAAACGAAAAGCAGAAGCGATGACAGCAAGTTTGCTGAACTGAAAATATACCTTTTGTGCACTTGTCAGCTATTTGGGAATTTGGAATGGTGTTACATACTCATGGAGGCACTGCTGAAATGGCCTATATGTCTGACAGTCACATTAAATCCAACCCGGCAAAATTGTTGCCTGACACAGATTTAGCCAATGCATTTTGATAAAATAGGCCAGAGAAACATAATCTGGCAATGTAGCAGTAATTTCAATCTGTTTTATCAAATAAAGGAAAACAATTATGTGGAATAAGAAACAGACAGAAATTTGTATGGCTACCTTTTTGCTCTAAGAGAGATGATTATGTGTGGAGGATAATAGACGAATAACAACCGTGTGGGCTGCTTAGTATGGCTTACATGTGCACTCTCTTCTTTATATCCATTTGCCTGCTGGTTCCACAATCTGTTCTTCAGTGCTGGCAATTTCTTGGATACATAGTTTTTGTAACCTACTTGTTCTGATCATGTATCTCAATTTCCATGTCTATAAAATGAAGATGATACTGATGAACTATCCAGTGCTTTGAAATTTGGTTACAAAAAGCATTAAATACCATCAGAGAAGACAACTAATTTTGCAGTTTTATTGCCTGAACTTACTTTTTTTTCTTCTCTTTGGGGTAAATAAAAATAATTCTATTCCAGTATTGCCTGCATTCCAATCAGAAATTGCTTTATAACTGAACAAAGATATCTAATGATAGTCACTTCTGAATTTCTGCTTTACCAGTCCATTATTCTATTATAGCCACCAAATATTATACAATCTGTTTATAAAATGTTGAACTCAAATTGTGTTAGATTTTTCTGTTACAATCCCTGAGAGAAACCGATGATTATTTTTTCATTTAGTTGTCTGCATTGTCTGCCTAAATACTTCAAAGAACTCAGCAAAAGCTGAACTTTTTTTTCTCTACCAGTAGTAGCAATAGTCATAGCTGTAGCCCTGGTGACAGAAAAGCAGTAAAAGTATTAAAAGCCAATACTTAAGCCTCTTAGCCTGAGTATTAAATTGTCCTTTGCTATGTGGACCTGGAGAAAGGAAAGGAGTAGAGACTGTAGTTGATGGACATTCATGGGCTTTCTTGAATCATAGCACATGTTAATCCAAAACCTGAAGGTTAGCTACTACTTTGTTCTTAATACTTGCCTCTGTCTTCTTCCCTCAGGATGCTCCTGTACTTAATATCCTTTATTAACATGCTAAATGGAAATTTTAAGGGAGTTTCTATAGTTCTGTATCCTTGTTGAGATTCTCATCCCTTAAATCCCTTTAGCAACCTGTTTGTCTTTCTTCTTCTATTAATCTCTTCCTGAATAAACTCCCACCCACTGAAAAATTTATCCATGGTTTGTATGAACAGTGTGCCTTAAAAGCTGAAAGTCTAAGTGGAATGTTACAAATCCTATTGTTATATACTGCCACAAAGCATTAAATATAAAAGAAGTAGACTTCTTGTGAACACTGGAGCTATTAACAGCCTGACTGTGAAAAAGTTGGGACATAATTCCAGTTTGATTTTAGTGGGTGCACAAGTGCCTCCGTAGTTCTGGCCCCCAGATGACAGAAGACAGATGAAGAAACAGCTTTTAACTGTGAATGGTCTTACCTTATGCAATGGAAAGCAGTCAGTAGTGAAGGCACCTTCATTGATACCATTGCAATTCACCATATTCAGTACAGCACGCTGCCAAAAATTGTATTCTGCCTTCTGCCTAATAGCTGTTACTAAGTCCATGTCCCTTGTATAGGGACAGCACCTCCCTAAGGTGCATGCTGCCAGTCTCAGTAGGGGAGAGGAGAGGAATAACTGGCCTCCCTCGAGTATGACTGCAGCCAAGACCATCACTCTTCGGGATGTTTTTCATGTAGCTACAGTCAACAAAACCTGCAGAGTTGCTGCCTGTCACAGGACAAGCTGCTGCTGGACACAAGTGATCAAATAATGCTGCCAAACCAGGAGTGCTTTGCAGGGCTGCCCTCTGCTCCTTCAGAGCAGCCCCCAGCTGAGCCTGATCAGGTCCAGACGGACCAATGACTTGAAGAAAAAAGGCTGCAGAAACCCTGGAATAAGAGGATGTGAGAAATTGCCCTGTTTTCTATATGGGCTCTTTCTATGCAGAGATATTATGCTACAAACAAAGGAATACAGGGACCAAAACTTGAGGTGCAGACATATGTGTCCAGCATGACATTCTAACAGACAGAAATGTGGCTTGAAAACGTGCATGGGGACTTTTGAAATTCCACAATGTGCCTTTCTGTATCTGCAGGTGCCACTGTGTTTCAAAACTACAGATCTTAATGTTTACATTTCAGGTATTAAAGTAGTTTGCAAGTTCCATTTTTTCACAATTTTAATTCTTAAGTACTGATTCCCTTGATGTATAGGGAATAGACTTTTTTTTTGCAATGCATATTGAATGATTCACACTATACCATTTTAGCATGATATACAACTGTAGGACAGCATATCTTTTGTATTTCCCTTAAAAGGGTAAAGAAATGTTAAAAATGTTTAAAGCTGAGTTTTATCCAAATAAAAAAGCATCAGCTGCATCCAATCAAGTAGCATGGATAATAGGTCACTGAATTGAATAGATTTTTCTCAGGCCCTTAATGCTATGATGAGCACGGATGTGAAATTTCTGTTGTGCATGTTACAGATAATGGATTTTCAGCCATCACTCAGGGAAATATTCTTTCAGATGCTGTATTGTATTTACAACAGAAAAAAGTTTTAATCTTTTATTATAATAAAACTTATGGCAATTTTTAAATAGTTTTATTCTGCAACCAACTTCCTAAGCTTAACTGGAAGGGTGGGTAGGTAGCAGCAATGCAGCAAAATGGATTTCTGGGTTTCGTAATGGTGTTTTAACCATTCTGCTCTTTGACAGCAAGGATCATAGAGAGGGTCATATTTAGCACTCACTATAAAATACAAGAAATCTGGCTTCTGTACCAAGTCTGGTTATCTGTTCTGGAATTTGTATGTGGTGGTCCAAGTTTCTATTTCTGAGCAGTCACAGCCAGAGCAGTTTGCACCAGTGAGTTGCTCTGAGGCATTGAGGCACTGTGATAATGGTAGGGAGCAGCATCTGAAAGGCTGGGAGTCCTGGAATCCGTGAGTATGGCCACATCTTGTTAGCGGGGTCAGACATCCTTTCTGCTCTGGCCCTGTGTCCACCCTGACCCTCATATGGGGAAAAATTGACTCTTGGAATTTCACAGAGATAGGGATTACAGAGAAGGATTGAAAAGACAGGTACCCTGACTAATATTTATGAAACATGAATTGAAGCTTCTGGTCCTCTGTAGCAGGATCTGAGGTGCACAGTGTCTCAGGGAATATTTGCAGACAATACAGCTGGTTTACAGGAGATGGGTCTTAACTTTTAATACAATTTCAGTGTCCACGACTGAAATTTTCTTTGAAAAGATGGAAGTTTGCTAAGTTTGCTTCCTGCAAACATAACTGTCAATAGGTGAGCCTTTTGAAAAACTTTTGTTCTCAACAAGGGGCTAGAGAACCATGAAGAAAATGTCCTTCCTTAGCAATAATACAAAGGTGTAAATAATCCACACATTATTTAAGTTGTCTGTACATTGCTTTCATTTGTCTGTACCCTATAAAATTTGTAAAAAGGTCTTTCAAAGACATGTTTTTATTTGTAAAAAGTTGCTAACTTTGAATTTTGTGCAATATATTAGCACTGTTGTTCTACTCTTCCCTCACATTAAATACTAATTGGGTAAGCACTGTGGTGACTTACAGTCCAACATTTGACATAGCTCAAATGCAGATCAACTTCCATGTGTTTTTTTGCATTTTTGTCTCCTGGTAAAGAAACAGCCAAAAGTCAGTGTTTCACATTCCCAGAAGATTTTTCTTATGAAGAATGTAAGCACTAGATAGCCTGCTATTCTGTGTGTAAACACAAAGCTGCAATTAATACATAATAAATTTCAAACCTAGGATACAGGGTCAGTTTCCAGAAAGCACCCAAAGTATACGAAATTATATGTCACATTTGTAACACAAATGTTCCCACAATGCAGTCCTCTAGAGAAAAATGCATACTTGTTTTCACTCCAAAAAGTGTGAGAATGTTTAGTATAGAAACAACTCTGCAGTGTGCAGTGCTGCAGTGTAATTCTGAATCATTTTAGAAAGTAGTCACAAGGCTATTTTCCAGCTTTAAGTATCCTGTCCCTCTCACAGTAGCAAAAGTAATTCTCTTTCTTTTCAGTAATAAGTGTTAGCTGACCAGTATTCTCCTCTCCTCCTCTCTCCCCTCAAAAAAAAAAATTTAAAAAAATAAAAGTTTTGGGTTAAGAACCCAAAAATAATGACTTTGCTTGGTATTCATGAAACAATTTGTTCTACAAAAAGCTGTCCTTTCTGAAAAGGACATTCAAATTGTTGCTTCAGTGATAAAAAAAAGCCTTCCATGAGAGGCACATTGTGGGACACACACGTCTTGAAACCTCTTACAAGTAAACTTAAATATATGCATTGTACAGTAATTTCAAAAGATATCCTGTCCTTTCCCAATGCTAGTCTTCTTTTAAAAAATAGAAGTCTTTGAAGATGTATGGCATAAGACATTGCTATCAGCCAACACCCACTTGAGAAAAACAGGCCAATTCACCAACTGACAGCAAGGTTAAAAATGAGATTTGATCCAAAATTTTCTCCAGAATTAATTAAATGAAGGATAAAAGCTGCTTTTTCAAGGCTAGACTTTCTCAGATTGTTCTACATTTATTTTCTGTCTTTTAATATTGTGATGACAGTTCTATGTCTGTTTGTTAGCAATGTCCAAATCCCTTTTGATTACTTTTAGGAGTGTAGTGGCTGCTAAGCTTCAGGAAAGGAGCAGAGGCACAGAACTTCCTGCTCTCTGCTGTGCCTTTCTTGGATTAGGAGATGGTCAGCTATGGATCTCGTGGCTATAGTTCAGATCTTGCTGAGTGGAAACTTTCAGTAAGCTTTACCTAGAAGAAATTTTTTTTTTAAAGTAATTTTAGTTGTCTTCTTAATTGTGATTAAGTTGTTTCTTTTCCAAAATCATACAGATTACTGGTTGTTTTTCTAGTGTCTATAAAGAAAATTAATTACAGATGCAAACTTCACATCTTAGGCCTGTCTCTAATATATGTCTCATGAAGGAAATAATGCATTGCAAGTGCATTTAATTATTTGGATTAAAAGTTTAAAGGTAAAAGTAAAGCACAAAAGACTTTGTGCTTTCAATTCATAGTAATTCATAGAAATATATCTGAAAGGGAAAAAGATGCAGATTTCTTGACAGAAAAAAGAAGGTGAGGTGAGACAAATTATGCTAAGTCTCTGCATTATAATTAAAACATCTAATTGCCATTTCTATACCCAAAAGCATACTTTTAAGCCAAAGTACTGTTTAAAGACAGAAGGTCATCTGGTCAAGGCTCAAAATAGAAACTCCTTGATGAGTTTCTCATTTTGTGCTATGTCTCTACTAGTATTGGATGATGTAATAAATTAATACAAAAACAACCTAAATTAACGATTATTATCTTACTGATTTATGCTATTTCCTTGAAAATAACCCCTGCTTTAAATTCTCTGAATGAAATTCAAACCTATTAATATTAATGAATTATACAAAAGATAGTTTTAGATCTTGCAGTTATTCATAAGTTGAGGTGAAAAGGTACCTCCAGAACAAAATTTGTATCATTCTAAGTAAAATCCAGGGAACTGAATGAAATATCTGCATCCTGTTGAAGAGGTCTGGACAAATCTTTGCATATCAAGTTTCTTTTACATCAATTTATCAATCTTCTTCTTAGTGACAGTCCTACTATTGCAATGAAGTGTGACTGTACATGGCTAAAGTTCATACTGGCCTTAATCCCACTAGTTAATAGAAGCAATGGAAAAGACCCCAATTAAAAGAAATAAAGCATCTTAATAAATATACAGAGAAAACCATATGAATTTGAGTATCATTGAGTGATTTTGGACAACTCTGATATCTCAATTTAACCCCCATTCTTATACGTTTATTGCAAATACAGTTTTAATTTTAAATGGCAAAATACAGTTTCTTTTCTTTCCCCCCTTCATTCATGAAATACTAGATTTTAGCTTCTATATCCACAGGAAATGTGGACTCTGCTAGCATAAAAGTCTAATGGCAGCCCATGGGTAATATTGTGCATGCTGTGGTGTAATCTGCGGTTAGCTGACAGGGCTGGCTATTGGTGTTCAAGTAAACTGGACTAAGAGGAGCCCCTAACATGCCCAGCAATATTACATCGACATCCTCTTCACTGGAGAGAGGGAAATTAAGTATGACTTTGGTTTCTGACTGTTGAACTGGTGGGCCAGAAGCTTCCAGGGAAAGACAAAATATGGCCATGATCTTGTAAATCTGGAAGGGTTTACTGCTGCCATCACTAGAGAAAAGTTGTTATGTCCCATCCCATCCCATCCCATCCCATCCCATCCCATCCCATCCCATCCCATCCCATCCCATCCCACCATCTAGATGGCTTCACCAGCTAGCCAGTTTTCCTAGTGATGGTAATTGCCCTAAACTATGAGATCATCATGGAAACCAGTGGGTGTGTAGTAGGGAGGCGGCAGGTTGTTATTACAGCTTTCCAGTCCATGCTGTTACGTGTGAACAGGTTTCTGGAGATGCCAAACACTTCCATTTCTCTCATTTTGCACAGTTGCGTTTGATCAGCAAAGGATGTTAGTTACTGGAGATGAGTTTTCACTGGTGCAGTGGTGTTTGGTCAAGCGTGAGATGTGTGACATTGGATCTCAGCTAAGAAACTGAGGTATTAACCAAACTTAGAGTATCTTCAAGTTCATGATTCTAACATGCTGAAGCAGGATGAAATGGTACAAATATGAATGAATATAGAGCATAAGTAAGGAGAAAATGTTCCAATTCCTATAGTAGTGAAGTTCTGGAGGAGATTTCTACTAATAAAAGGATTATTTTGAATTCAGGACTCTGTTTCAGTAGGGCATTGATTGTCAGTAGTGTTTCAGTGTTGGAATATTTGCCTGATTGACTAAAAGTTTCCATCCTGTGTTTCTAAGGCTGCTAACATGCAGGTATGTATGTATTTCACTTACCTGAACTATAAATCTGGCAATAAATCAGTGGAGATGTTCACAGTTCCATTGTTAACAGGATTAAAGGCTGGAAAGATTAGGGCTTTGACTTTCAATAATTTAACAAAAGGATCTTATGAGTCTAAACTACTAAGTATTACCAAAATGCAAACTTTTCTAAAGTCTGCTGTGGTGCACACAGAGAAGGCCATGATCTCACAACAGAAACCAGAAATCTTGAAGAAAGCCCCTAGAGTGTTTTGGACTTTTCTTGTTTGCTTCATCCCCCAAAAGACTGAAAGAACTTTGATCTGCAAAGCTGTGCGACATTTAGTTTTTCTTCAATTCTGCATTTCACTTGCACCCTTTCCATGTGACTACTCTAATCAGGGAACAGTGTGCATACTTCAGTGTCTTTAGTAAAAGTCAGATTTCACAAAAACTATTTAAAAGTACATCTTCAACTATAATCACACATTACTTCATATTAATACAGGTTTTAAGTCTGAGTAGATTTATAGTATAAAAAAGCACCTTCTTTGTCTCTATATGAGTCAAGTGAATAATTCATCATGAATAATTTATAAGATGAATTGATGTTCCTCTTTCATGTACCACCTACGTTAAATAATTTCATTTATTTTACTTTTTTTTCTTTAAATTCTGAGGTAATATGCACATCTGAAAGCAGAGCTTCCTTACCTAATGGTGTCTGGTCAAATAAGATCCATGTTTCTGTATCTTGAATGGATGAGCAGAATATAAATATGTTGTGGAAGCAAATATTGTAATTATAGATTTTAAATCTACTTTTGACAAACACCACTTAATATGAAGCCTGCTCTGAGAAGTTATTACCAGGAGTAACGTGAACAGGATAAGATGCTTACATAAATCAGACACAACAGAGTAATCAGAATCATCTCTGCGTTCACGTGCAGGTGTTTTTGTGGTGAATCCTCTTTTGGGATAGGTCCAGAGGAGGCACGGTGCCTGCTGCAAAGGCCCTGGAGTCCCCGAGGAGCAGGGCAGTGTGCAGGGCCTCTGTGGTGCCTGCTGAGATGGGCTCCAGCGAGAGCAGCGCCATACAGCAGACAGGGCACGGCTGAGGCACTCACACCATTCCCTTGGTGCATCACAGGCTGTCTCCAGTGCACAGGTCAGGGTACTCTCAGACTCTTTTTAATACACACAACAGCTAGACCGAGCACAGGCTGCCCGAAAGAAAGAAGTAGGAGCTGCCTTCCTCCTATGCCTGTACTCTGTACCATCTCAGCATGAATCAGGCCTGTGACACCTACTTTATATAGAGTTTTAGGCTCTTAATCCTATTTAAATTTTAATGTGAAGGCTTGTTATAGTTTCTATAATTTGAGGCATTAAAAGCAGATGAAGCATCTTTAATCATAAAAGCTCCATTGCTCTAATTTATGATACCTGCATTTTAAGCCCCACCATAAAGTGGATTGTGTTTTGGGGGCTGATAGTTCACAGTAAGCAAATGTGATCCATCAGGAAACCTGTTTACATTAAAATATTTTGACAGCACCAGTAATTAAACCTGTTTCCCAGGTGCAGAGCAATATTTTAAATGCCCCTCTGGCTACAATACTGTTCAGGTTTGCCTGTCTTTCTCCCTTATCATCCACTGCAATGAGATAATGAGAAGATGGGAAAATATAAGGAAGGCTGAACTAGCAATTAATAATCTAAGTACATAATCAGAATGTCAAAATACCGTTTTAACTGATTTGTGTATTAGTTTGTATGACACTGAAAAATTGTTTTGTGCATTTCCATGTTCCTGAGAAAGAGTAAATAGGAACTCATGGCACCAGTGCTTGCTGCTGTGACAAGTTATAGCCCAACACAATCATTTCTGACTTTGAAGTGTGAGTTGGCTCTGGAACACAGCTACACAGACCTTTTATACAGACAGCATGTGATTTTTTTTCTGTGAACCTTGCTTTGAATAACAGTATGAAAACTGGCAAACCCTAAAAACCTGATGAACTCATGAAAGCATAATTTGGACAAGTACATACTTGTGCCATGAAGCCAAGGATAAGATCTATTTGACTTACATACAACATAGTTCAGATGCTGCTCCCCATGAGACTGACTAAATTCTAACTGCCTATGCTGACTTGCTGCCCATCAGCCTCCATCTTAAAAGCCCCAAACAAACAGCCATCCACCTATTGATATTTTTTAGGAGTAACCAGTCAGTTCTGCTCTTCTCTTCATAGACCAATGCAGCAGGCTGCAGTGCTGCATTTCCAACCATGCGTCCGAAGTCTTTGGTGGAAATCTTTGGAAGAAGAGTCCCAGGCATGGGTCTGCCCTTGGTGCCTTAGCCAACATATAATTTTGTTATTCTGAAGATGAGGCCCCGGCACACATAGCTGTTTAATTCTTTCCTGGTTTCCACAGGATTGTCAAGGTCACTATATCAAAAGTGCACAGCTCAGCCTGGGAAATCTGATTATGTTGGAAGGATGTGGTGACTACTGGCAGTGGGCTGAAAGCAGGAATAGCAATCCTTCATGAGGAGTTTTGAGAGGGGACAGGACATCCACAGGAAGTCTGAAAAAGAAAGGTTTTAACACTATTCCACAACCAAGTATGTTGCTCTTTCCAATACAATATTTTCTACAGCTGATGCACAGAGAATTTGCACCACTTGTAAATGCTTCAGAGCGTACCTGTCATGTGCTTAACTGAAGTATTTATCACTTAAGAACACCTTTAAAAATATCAGAAAGCTATAGATTTTGAAATATTAAATGTCATCATTATTATTCCTACACAGCTTCTATGCAAATACATGCTTCCCCCCAAGCTTAAATTCACAGAAAATTAAATTAAACAGCTTTTTTCCTCTTTCATGGATTTTTTTCCCCATATTGTGAAATAAGGCATTGCACAGAACTGGCATGTCCCTTGTACAACCTATAGTCATTACAATACAATCTTAAATGCTGAATCAGAAACTCTGGGATATCTTCATATTCAGTGCTAATTGAATAATTTCCATGGCAGCTCACCAGCTCTGCACTGTGTCAGGAAGCTACGTAGAAATATTAGTATCATAGGTCTATGCCTGGTGCAAATGAGAACCACATCAGAATCAAACGGATTTTTGAGTAGTTATTACTTTCTGTAAATACATAAACATACACAAATATTTGTTAGAAGCAGAAGAGATTGTTCACCGTCCAATTTCTTGATAATGGAAGTGATCTGATTTAACACAGCTATAACAATCATGTTTTTATACATATGGTACAGAAGCTATTTGTTTAAAAACCACAACATAGTGGATCACCTGAGACATTGCTCTTAAAAGAGAAAATATAGTCATTATTCATAAAACTACTTTCAGAGGGCATAAGTGGGCTCCATGTGTCCTAGTGCCTCTACACACTGCTCAGCTGAAGCACAGCACACTCATTTTCTCTCTGGGTTTCTAGGGTAAGAGGCTGCCTGGATCACCAGAGAACTGGCAAAGACTGTCTCCTAAGCAGCATAACAAATATCTGCTAGGAGTCGTCACAAAAACCTGTGCTACAGGAAAGTTCATAGTTCACAACAATGACTCGTGTTTGTCTTTCAAAGTGGCAGCTCTGCGCCACGCCGTGTGCTGGTGCTGTATCTGTTCAGTGTTTATACACCAACAATCAAAGCACTCCTGTAGCCACAGGACTGGGTCATGTCCTGTCTTGTTCATTGGGGAATTAATTGTACTTGTTTTAGAGTTAGCTGTTAAGGAGATTAGGAAGGTGAAGCATAGCAGGGTAGCTGTGGTTGCATGGCAACTGGAAAGAACAGTAACATCTGGTATTCTTAATTTTCTTACAACCTATAGATCTTTGTATTGTATGAGTATTATTATTTCTACAACCATGCCTCAATTTTTAATTTGTTAGCCAATAGGTAATGTCCTTGATGTTACCACTTCACCCAAGGGCAAAGCTAGATCTAACATTGGCTGCTGTGATGTTCAAGTCAGCTTCCTAATTGCCGGGCACTGCTAGCCCCAGAGGATCCTCTCCAGCAGCAGCGTAGAGGAAAAGGTCTGTCCTCACAGGAAAGGGCAGCTTTGAGGTTACTCAGCCAGTGCTGTTAGCTCCTTCAGCACAGGGTGTGTCTCCTGAAACAATCGATCTAGTTGAAGTTTTGTTTACTGTCTACCTGCAGGACTATTTCTTTCCTTTTAGGAGGGACGGAAGACCAAGCCATCTGTCACAAGAACGGCTTCTATAAGGAAAATTGTATTAAGTGCACTTTAACTCCTCTTCCTTCATAATTTCCCCACTTGCAGCTTGGAATGCTTTATGTTTTATTTCTGACAAACAAAGGAGCCTTATTAAAGCAGTGCTTTACTTCATTCATTTTTGAAATAAAAAATCAGTAAGAGACGGGGTGTCAAGTGTAGACCAGACTGGTTTTGTTCATCTGTCTTTAGCATTTGACATTACTCCCCCACCACATGGCTTTCTTCAGTGGTTATTTTAAAATAAAAGGAACAACAGGGTTTTCCACAGAGCTTCCCACTAGGGAGTTGCAGACATTGGGCAGACTCAGCAAACACCACAGCACTTGGCTGGTACAAAGCCTTGGAAAACATCCCTGGCTTTGCCACACCAGAGACAAGGTCTATTTTAAGCTCTCCTTGCCTCTGTGTAGGCATCCAAAGCAGCCCATTTCTAGGGCAGAGCCGCGGATTTCATCCAACCTGACTGACAGGGGGGTTTTGGAGAGCAGCAGCTCCAAGGGAAGGTGGATATGCTTCCCACACCACTGAGCACCCTTGTCCTCTGAACCCACTGATCTGCTCAATGCCAGAGAGAAAGTAAGTGCCAAAAGCATGCCAAAGCCCTCTTTTCAGCCTGAACCCATTGCTGGAAAGATCAAGCAGAGACCTGGAGCTCTTTGAACATCAACGAGGAGCTGTTTTCCTCAGTGAATGAACTTCAGTGAACCTTATGTGTGTGTTTGCTTGGCTGCTACAATTCTCATTGTCTCCCAAGAAGCTGCTGAGAGCATTTTGAAAAAGCTAACAATTGTATAAACGTAGCAAACTAATTTCTTATATTTTAAAATATTGACTAGACTAGCAGATTTTATAAGTGATGCATAAAAATTTCCTTTTGCATATTCTGCCTGTAAGAACTTCATTTTATAAAACCAGCTTTGTAAATCCTCTTTTGCTACTTCCTATTCATTCTTTTGTTCAGATCTTTTTGAGACTCAGCTCAGATTAGAATTCATCATGTCTAAAAAAAATGAGATGCTAAAGGTATTCTTTCTTCAATGTGCATCTCCAGCCTTTCTTGACAGGCTGTCAAGAAATATGTCTCTAAAAAGCCAGGTTAGATCCTCAGAGACAACCAGCGATGCAGTTCTTAGTAATGTGCTAAAACCCAGTCAGAGTGCACCTTATTGTTGCTGTGTGCAGTGATGTGACATGTGAGTTATTTGTTTGCTCTGCCATAAGATAGCATTAGGGGATATAATGTGAACAGATCACTCATTTGTGGAAATATTTATGGTGCTGCTTTTGAGGGATCATTCAATTCGAAAGCAGATGGCAAAGCATGGATATTCATGGACTATTTTAAAAGCTATCTTAGGTAAAATGTTTTCACACAGAGCAGCTAAAGCCTGTAACATTCTGATATTTTACAGCACTTATTACTTAATGTTTACATATATTTACAATATATCTTCATAAATGCTACTCAAGCAAGAATTTGCTAGTTCCAGGTTTTATTACAGTATATCCCATGAGTTCTTTATTGCTCAGGCCCCTGACCCTGCAAATATCTACACATGACTTAAATAGTACTCAGCTGAGGGGGCCTACTGTGTTCAGCAGTGTTTGCAGCATGGCAAACCCTGGGAACATGTGGCGTGTGTCAAGATTTTCAGTTATCTGGGGATTTGGAACCTCCATCTCATGACAGCTAAAAGAAGTCTAGCTCTAAAAGTGTTGATCTTGTCTGCTCAGAACTGCAGAATTTTTCGAAGGTGTTATTTTGAGCATCCAGAAAACAATTTTTTATTACAGATGATGTCCAAAGGCTTTACAATTGTGCAAATACAAATTCAGGTAAATATGAAGTAGCTGTTTAGGTAATTTCATGTCATTCTTGCCCAACTGCTCAAAGACCAGCTTTCCATGGTTCAATGTTTAGAAAAGACGGTAAATAAAAGTCCACTTTTTTTGTTGAGTTGGAAGACTGGCCTTTTTAATAGAATAGGTGATTTAAGATGTATTAAAATGCCACAAACTTCTCAGCTTCCTGATTGCGTTTGGTGTCCCTCACCCAGCATTCCCTGGTCTGCCTCTTCCTCACTGCCTTCTACTCCTTCAGGAAACATCCACGTGCCCTTTCCTCACAGTGGCTTTAGAGACCCACACCCTTAACTTCGACATAAAAGCCAAAAATAAAAAAATCAAAATGGTGTACAAAACTATTTCCTCAGTAAAACTTGTGGCACAGCACTTTGCTTTACCCGTTTCAGCTGTGTTCACTGGCAGTGCTCTTGTTCTCAGCTGTTTGACATTTAATGATAAAATAATCCCCATCACACTGTGGTACTTCAGGTGTGGGCTCTGTGCCTGCCTGGGTCCCTGCTGGGGCTGTTTGGGTCATTCCCACCGCCCAGCTGTTGGCAATGAGCAACTGAGCTGTGCTGGAGCCTACTTGGCTGGGCTGGGCACAGTCTCAGTCTTTTCCCTGTGCCTGGGGCTTGGCTGCAGCACAGGAGCTGCTGGGAGCACGGGGCTGGTGTCAGTTTGGTGTAGGTTCCTTTCCACAGGACTGGCAGGTAAGTTATTGAGGTTTTATGTCACTTGGACTGTCAGGCTCTGGATGATGAGTAGCTTTGATAGAGGAAGTAAGGAATGAAGTGCATTAAGATAGCACAACTGTTTCCTAAGCAAATGCCTTTTGAAGTGCTTGGTTTTAATTTTTTTTTTTTTTAGTGGTTGTACAAATATGGAGGTATAGAGCTGAGTGTCGGTCAGACTATTTTGTTTGAGGACTGTCTTGTTTCTGAAAAACTCCTAGAACTGAGGAGTGACTAACTTTGCTGCGTTGAATGCACTGGTCCCTGCACTGCTGGAATATCTTCAGATGTTAGAGAGATGTTTTCATCCTTTTTACTGTTTCTATTGCGTTTAGTCTTGTCATAGCTCTCATGGTAAGAGAAATTATTATTACAGTATCCTGCTTCTTCTCTTTCCCTTATCTACCCCAGCCTTAGTATAGTTATTTCATGTTAAAATTGAAATAATCCCTGTGACTGAACGTGCCCCCCCTCAGCCACTGTGAGCTGTGTTTTTTCTCTGGTAGTGCCTTTGGGAAGGGGCCGTCCTTCAGACCTCTGTGTAACTCATTGCTTTATTTCCATCTTTGTTTTTCTGCAGCCTCACAGTGCTGCTCTCTTTACTCTTTCTACTCCTATAAATTGGACTGTCTCTCAGCTAACAGTAAATGCACTTGATGCCACAGCAATAACAGTACTTACTCTGGGAAATACCTTGCCATGAGTGTTCAAAGGCTGATGTAGAGTATGTACTTATATGCATATGTATGTGGTGTTTATTAAAACGTGCTTGAATAAATATTAATAATGGATACAATGCTAATGTTTGTTATGGGTTTTCAACCCACTGGGGAAAGTGAAGTATAAACTGCAAGTTGAAATGTTTCCCTGTTGAGAAATAGGTGGATTACAACTACTGCAGTGCACTCGCTTTTCAGGAAAGCTATTAGTTAAATCTCATTAATGATATAAATTGTCTGAAGGAGATAATACGCATCTGGAAAATGCTCTTTAGTAGGTAAGTACTTGTGTACAGCCATGTTAACAGCATAGCAAAAACTGAAGCTTTTCTTTCTAACTTAAACATAGTACCTCTCTTATCTGTGCTTATGGAGAAAGGTCTGGGTAGGGCAGACCTGGGCTTCACTGTCTTTGTTCACTTTGACCCAGTGTGGTACTGACTTCTGTAGAAAAAAGTTGGAACCTTAGATTGGCTAAGATGGTGCGCAGAGTTTGTGTGTGCTATTTGGGTTAAATTATTTAAGCCTGGTTTTCACAAAGTTACTATCATTCATGCTCTGTGGTGGTTTGTTCTATGAAAGCCCGTGAAATATTGCAGCAGGATTCTTTCAAATTCCTCATCTTGCCTGGCAAAAAGAATACTGAGGGGTAAAAGCAAAACAAACAAATGAGACTCAGCAAAACTTACTGACTCTGCACAATGTTGAGGCAGGCAGTCTGTGGTAGACTTTAAATGAAACAAGAACACAGGGGACTATATTTAATTTAAACACTACTACCTAAAATAACTTAACCTGCAGAATGATTGCTGTGCAAACACTGTAATAATATAGCAGAGCTGTCACTTCAGTCAGTGTTTAATAGTCTCTGGCCGGTTTCATTATTAACACTTAGAACACTTCATGAAAAGTGATGAGAGTACCTATACATAACCCTCACTGAAATCTCCAAGATCCCACAGAACATTTTTGTAGCTACTGCCTGACTCTTCTCAAGGGGGACTCCAAATGGTTGTGAACTTGAGCTGTTAGCAGCAGATGCCAAAACTCCTCTTTTTTCAAGATTGCAAACAAAGTAGACGAAATGGGCTCCTCACAGTTTTGCTTCCATGCAGTCTGTGTGGAAGCCTGGTAAGGGAGATGAAATGTTTCCTCCTGATATTGGAAATGATTGGGAATTATTTTTCTCTTAATTTAAATTTATATGAAAACCATGCTGATGTATCGTACTGGCTGGAAGATGTATTGAAGGAACAACCCAAGAATAAATACCAAAAGATGACTGTAGCTGCAGAAAAAGTGCCTTCACTGATGCTGTTAATATTTTGTTTTTACTACCCTGTATTCCAGAAGTTCCTCACCATAACACAGGTCCTGATGTTTGTAGAAAGAACCAGACTAGTCAGAATTTTTATATTAATTTATATTTGTGTGAGTATATACACATAGTAATTAAGGTGCAAATATGAGAAGGTACCACTAAATTCATTAGAGTTCCTGTGCATTTTTTTAAGGTTCCAGAAATAGACTTCCCTAATACTGAGAGAGAGTGTGTGGGTTTCTGCTTGTGTTATCACTGGGCTTTGGTGGAGATAGTTCATGTAGCTGTGGCTGGGTTGATGGTTGTTGTTAGTAACAGCTGCCACAGGGCTTAGTCGAGGGCTTGGTCATTGTCTGAAGGAGCTAAAATGGAATCCCTAGAGAGCCTGAGTATTTCCTTAGTTCTTGGCATTGGCTCAAGCTGTAAGTCACAGCCTTCCTCTGTTGAATTACAGCAGCTGGGAAGTTTGTGTATTTCCATCAGTGACAGATTAAGTAGCCTTGGTTTGAACTTGGAGATCTCAGCTTTAGGTGCACCTGTGCTGGCATTTGGCCTGGAATAAACATGAGCATGGAACTTCAGGCCTTCCAGGCAAGAGTAGTAGATGGGAGAGATGAGGCCAGTGATGCAGGAGTCCTCATGGTTAACATGCAGAAAACCCCTTGGGTAGGACATTCCTTTTCTGCCTCCTTCCAATTCTGTAAGTATCTAGGAATGTCTTAAGGCATTTGACTGGTATTGAGTGGTCATTTGAGGTACCGTGCTCTGGTCTGGAGCTTATGTCATGAAGTTGAGAAAATATTGGTTGAAAGGATAGGGGATTACTAATAATTGAATTTTAATAATAAATTCCCAGATGAGGTGTCTTCACTGGATGCCTTGGTTCCTCTCTCTGGACAAGTGCATTTCAGATGACAAAAAAGGTTAGAGCATGGCTAGATTCTCTTTTCCTTAAAAAAAATTTGTAACACCTCCCCACTGTGCTCCTCTTTGGTGTCACTTGAATGTGACACAAACCGTGGAATTTGGGAAGTGCTGAATATCTGCAGTCTAGAGGTTGGCCTGGTTGGGCTTTCAGCTAATGTTCTGGAAGCACTTGGATGTAAGCCACACTTGATTTTAAGGAAAATTAATGCTTAGAACATTTCAGGCTTCATATAATGTTACTTCCAATGTAAAAAAAAATCCAAATGAGCTTGAAACTTAGATTAACATAAGTGCTGTTTCCTAAATGTGGCAGTGTTTTCAGAAGGTGGGGTGAGAGATGTAGAATAGTTTGTGCTGGAAGAGACTTTTAAAGATCACTAAGACCAGCCCTTGTGCAAGAGGCAGGAACATCTTCACTTGACCCCACTCTCTCATTGATGAAGATATTAAACCAGTCTCAATATGGACTCCCAAGAGATAGCACTTGCCACTGGTCTCTGGATATTCAGGAGAATTAGTTAACTTCATGACAGCTTGAGCTGACCTGGTGTTAAAACTACTCTGTGCACCAGAACCTAGAGTAGAATGTGCAGCCCTGTGTTACAGTGACAGGTTGGACAAACTCAATGCTATTTCCATGTACTTTCCAATGCCTCCATGTGCCCTGCCTCCCTCCTGATGTAATTGTGCTACCTGGTTGTTCTGAGTGCAACTGCTATCATTTATTTCTTGATCATCCTTTGTGTGTACTAAATGTACTGTGGGAGTTTGTATGCTGCAGTCTTGCAAGCTGGGACAACATTTAGGTTTATTCTGGAACTGAGGAACAAAGGATTTATTTGGTGAGGGGGGTTGTCTTTGGAAAATCAACCATGTAAATTTGTTGTGTGTTCATAGCAGTTGGACTGCAAGAGTCCAGCATTTTCTGTGCCTCCTTGAATGCTTCGTAGCTCTCCTGCAGTCCCGAGCTGTCTGGCTCCTGTTATAAATGAAAGCTTGGCAGGGCTGCTTGCAGCAATAAAGGGTTATGGATCAGCCCTGTAGACACTGACAGAGATGTCCAGCCTGGCTGTTAGGGCTGGTGCTGGCTAAAGCAGAAGGCAATTTTGGTGATCAAAAGCCAGAGAGACTGGTTGGGTGCAGCCCCAGTGGGAAGGCAGGAGAGGGGTCTGACTGAGAACCTGAGCTGTGGTGCCGGAGGAGGCTGCTGCCTGCTCTGGCCTCTGCTGGGGTGAGGCTGATGGGGATTGGGAGAGGGCAACAGGAGGCCACAGCTTAATCTTGTTCAGCTCTTAGGGATGCATCAAACTAAACTGGGCTTGTTCATTTAGGAAACTATTAAAGAAGTTGTCTTCAGGGTATTTATTTCAGGCAGTTCTAGTGAAGTAATCCTTTAATTCCTCAGAGTGAATGCTGATGAGGATTTACTGCGGACTAAGCAGTGTGGAGGTCACTGTGTGAGTGGTTACAGAGTACATTGGGAGCAGTGCAGATGCTGTCCCCTGGGGCTGGGTGGTGGCAGCTGCAGGGTGTCCCCCGAGCTGGCCCAGAGCAGGGCTGTCCTGTGGGTGGGTGCCATGCTTGGGAATGCTTGTGTTTCTGAGCCTGGAGGAAGGGGCTGGTTCTGTTTCAGCTTTGGTTGAAACCACTCCTCTTCTAAAGGTTCTGCTGTTTTTTCCTATTGCACCTGCTGCTCAGCCTTCTCTCCTCTGCTTTGGTCTTTCTCTTCCTTGGTCCTCCCAAACCATGAGAGAAGCCCCAGGTGATACCATGCCCTGATGTGTAAAATTTGACTTCAGCACAGTTTGGTCCATATGTGTTATTTGCCCACAAAAGCACAATGGCTTCTCATTGTGTAGACAATGATTTCTTCACTCTGTACCAAGAATGTTCTGTGCTTAGGAGACCAGGCAAAGGCCTGTGCTCTTCCAGTTAGTCAAAATGGATGTGTCGGGCTTCCATCAGCTAGGTGTGCAAGTTAGGAATTATTTATCCTCATTTTGGTGTTGCTGGAGCAAGCAAAAAAAATCTGAGGGGAGCTGCAGCCTGTGGTGGGCAGAGGAGCTGGAAACTTCACTATTCCATCAAACCTCTTTTCCCAAGGGAGCTGGTTACCTGGGAACACGAGGGCAGTGGTGTTGAGGCTGCATGACAGGAAAGCAATGTGAGTAAAATCTTACGCCAGTATTTTGGATGGGAAGGTGGTTACAGAATGTCTTTTGGTATTGAGAATTATGAGCTATCTTATGAAAAGGAAATGATTGCCTGCAGTGGGAGAACTTGTAGGTCCAGTAAGTAGTTTATTTGCTCCGGAAATTCCTTTGCTCATGGAAAATTTGTTGGTGGCCAGAGAATGGCTCTGGTCCGAGCAGGTAGTCCTGGTCTCTCCTCAGCGCTTTGCTTCTCTGACTCCTGTAAAATGTTCCTCCTTATGCTTGCAGCATTATTTGCAAAAATCTGATATTAGAAGTTTGTTCTTGGATAACAATAAATAAAAACCTGAAAGAATTTGAAAGGTATGGGAAAGCATTGGAAAAAAGAGTCACATAGAAACTGGAGACTTTTAGCAACTTTTCTGCTGTGGAGGAAAAATTATTAACAACTTTTACCAATTCTAGGTTATTAAATCAAAATTTAATGTATCCTTTTCTAATAAAGTGGATGCTTTCAATTTCTTTCATTTCTTATCTCAGGCATGGAGCTGCTTTGCATGGAAATATTTTGTGTTAGACGTTCCAACATGCTATGTTTTTTTTCCATATGCAGAAAAAAATTACATTAGAATTTTTCTTGAAATTAAGTGTATTAGAAGGCACTTGAAACTTTAAATCGACTAATGGAGCACTGTAATTTTAAATGCACTGTGCTTTATATATAGCTAAAACATATAGGTTTCACATTATTCTGAGTAATTGTAATCCCTGACAGATCCTGTTGTTGAAAGAGGCTGTTTTAATTTAATACTAGAAGCTCAAAGATATTGAAAGCAGCTGTTCTTCAGTTTAGAAGTAGTTTGATCTGGAAAATAACAATAAGTCTCATTATGGAGGGGAAAAGGGAATATTTTGATCTAGAAAACAAGGTAAGAAGTTTCATGAGTACTAAGTAGCAGCAGTCGCCCGTAAAAATGAGAACATTTAGGTGTGCCTTAATGTTCATAATGTCATTATGTTTATAAAAGTTTGTGACATGGCTTAAATAAAACACATCATTGTACTAATGTTATCATTGACCTACATAATGAAATATCATGAATAATAGCTATGAAATTAAATATAACCTTTTAAAGTATATTTCAACATGAAATAAAACTAAAAAAATCATCCTACTTCTGGAAATCGTTCTGAAAGAAAAATGCAGATTGATGCAGTTTGAGTGACACAGGACATTGAATATGTGCTGAAAATATCAGCGTGGTGTTGGAAGCGAGGCAAGGCTGTTTACACTTCACCATCTCAGCAAGGGCTGAAGTTTAGCCTTGTGGCAGTCATTGGCACGTTTCCCATTTGACTCAGTGAGGCCAGGGTTTTGGCTGGGGCTCCAAAAGCAGCTTTGTCTGAGCAGCTCCCATTGCCCTTGTGGAAGAGGGCACCCAGGAGTCCCCATTTCTGGGTTGTGTTGTGCTCTGGGCAGTCGTGCAAAGCCTGCAGGCTACTGGGGGTGGAGAGGAGTGTGCTGCAGAGCAAGCAAGCCCGGCTGGGACTGCCCTCTCTTCTTGCTGCACCTGTTGTCTTAATAAACAATCATATCTAACACTGATGGGCATGGGAACCTCAACTGGGTATGCCTAAAACTGCAATACTGATTATGTTTTGCAGCAGAAATGTCATCTTTCGGAGTATTTGAGGCCTAAATGCAAACCTTTGAAAGGGAAAACAAGTTGATGTTAAGGCCAGCATGTAGCAGCCTCACTCTTCATTTACCCTGTTCAGATCAAAGTATGGTGTTACCAGACCCTAGTCAGTGCTTCATTATTGGGAAGTTTTTATTTAAGCTCTCTCAAGGTATTCAACTACTGCCTGTTAAACTGATTTTCCTTGTTCTGGTGATTAAACCAGTAGCAGATTATATCTTAGGGGAGGAAAGAAGGGAAAACACCAAGGACAATAAGATTACAACTTAACCATAGAATGGTTTGTGTTGTAAAGGACCTTTAAGGGTCATCTAGTCCAGCTCCCTTGCAATAAGCAGGGATCACTTCAATTAAACCAGGTTGCTTGGAGCCTTGTCCAGTATGACCTCGGATGTTTCCAGGGATGGGGCTTCTATCACCTCTCTGGCCAGTCTGTTTCAGTGTCTCACTGTGCTTGAAAAAATTTCATCTCTATATCCAGTCTAAATCCACCTCTCACAGCTCAAAACCATTACCTCTTGTCCTGCTGCAAGAACATCAACCTGCCAGCCTTCTTTCTCTTGGAGCTGATTCAATCTAGTACTTAACTATCTTCAAGAGTTAGTGAGTTCTAGAGAGCTCCTGTGTAATTATCTCCATTTTTGCAGAGGAGAAACAGGCAAATTAAATGGTATGCCCAAGGTCACACAGGGAAAACAGGGAAAAACAAGCATACTTGTGTTCTATGATGCTTTTGCCTGCTGCCCACTCTGCCTTGTTTCAGGTAAAAACACTGCTTGTCTTTCTCCTGTCTGTTACTGACATGGATGTTTTTCAACACACCTAATGAGAGCAAACTGGATGGGGAGCCAGAGAGCATCACTACATGTTGAGTTATTTTTCCAATGGCCTTAACTGCTGCCATTTATCACAAGGCTTTTTGTAAAGTTTGCCGTGATTGACTTTTGCTCCATCACTGCTAGTTGTTTACCTATCAAACTGGAAGAAATAAGCACAATTATCACTGTTAGGTAAAGAAACAAATATTCAGAGTAGAAGTTTAAAGACTTTATAACCCTTAGGATATTTGCTAAGGTGGATAACATTACTAATGTAAGTTGTGCTATTTGTAGTCATTAGTTTTGTGCCATACGCGCATCTCAGTTTTGGTCCATGTTTGCCTCACTACTCTCTCTGCTATGTTCATGTCTAAATTGCTTCTGCTGAGAAATCAGAACAGTTGTAGAGCTAGTATTTTTTATTTTTCCGCAGCATATCTCTCCCACTCCATTAAGTATTTGCAGTACCAGTGTCACTTAAAAATACAGTTCTGGGAGAAGATGCTTGCCTGTGATGAGAACTTCTGCTCCAGAGTCTTTCAACATTTTCTTTCCTAAGGCTCAGCCTTGCTGCACTTTGCAGGTCTACTTGCTTAGTCAGGACAGATGAAGGTCAAGTATAATAATCTGTTTCGGTGAGCAAATACTTCATGCATGCAGTGGCATCTGAGTGTTCACTTGTTGCACCCCTCATATTAACATGTTGACTAATTTCCGTTATGTACTTCTATATAACCAGGGAAGATTTGTATCATAAAAAGGTTATTTTTTTAGCTAATTTGTTAAATACTATATTTGGATGTTTTTATGTTTTCCTTTATAAAATGCTACAGGTGTCTTAGATACCTTCATTAGCCATTTAATACACTGCAGGGATTTTGCTCATTAGTGTGTTATCTGTTTATCAGCCTTGCTCTCAAGTTCTGAACATGTTGTCCTGTTAGAGTAATTGGGCTTTGTTCTTATCAGGTTTGTGCAGCATTGTATTAGAGTAGAAACAAAATTTTTTTTTTTAGTAGAAATAAAAGGGGCACGAATAACCATCTCATGTTATAGAGAATTTGTTAGGATAACTGTGAATCAAATGCATTTGTACTTTTAACTGATAAATCTATAGCAGGGCGCCACACTGAGAAACTTGATGAGTCAGACCTGGCAAAATAGTAGGGAAAAACAGAGACCCTCTAGAGATAAAAGAAGGGAAGGTGTTCAGTGGGGATACCCCTGCATTTATGTCAAACTATAGAATTTCCTGCTTAACTGAGATGTGTGGACAATCTGCTACTGTCTAACTATCAGGAGAAAAAGGGAATCATAGATCAGTTTGTGAGCCTGCAGTGAAGGTGACAGTCAAGTGCAAAGTAAAAGTAGCTTTTGACATAGGTCAGTGCTGTTGGAATTTGTCTGAGGAATTGGGGTGGAAAAGTCAGGCAAAATAAAAAGTGAAAGCTCTGTACTTGTTCTCCCATATCTTATATGACTTTAAATCTGAATTGGATTTTTTGGTTTCAGTCACCACAGTGGTTCCTGGTGCTGTGTGGCAGAATGACAGGTGTTTAACCTGCCTGCCTTGTTTGTGTTCTGCAGGAAGGTCAGTGCACAGGGAAATAGTAGGGACAGCTGAAAATATGTATTATTTATAAGGTTACCTACTGGTGAAGGTGGGGAAAAGCCATAGAGGGCCCAAACAAAGTGGGATGTGGAAAGATGGAAGCTGAGAAAGGAAACCAAAAAATGGGAAGGCTGTTTCTAATCTCTGTCTAGAAATATTATCAGTAGTGTTTAACTGCTTGGCACTGAGTTGGGCATCACATTAAAGAAGGATAAAACTATTATGGGAGTTCTTGGTAATCAAATATAACCCCTGCCCCTCCACTGGTATTAGCCCCAAGGTTGCATGCAAGGTCCTAGGTGCCTCATTTTTCTCACTGAATGTTATGCTTGTGGGAAGAAATAGGAGCTTCCTAGTGGAAGCTGAGAAGGTGACCATGGGGAGCTGTCATCCCAAAATTGATACTCTAGGAAATCACCTACCTTGCTTCTTAAAAATGCAGTCAAAAGTTACTTTGTGCATCAATAGAAATACTTTAAAGAATTAGTGCACTGTCAGTGGTTTCAGTACTTAGTCCGTATTCATTTGGATCCATGAGAGATGGTAAGTCCAAAATAAATGTCCAGTCAACTGTACTGAAGATCTCACTCATTGTAGTGTGATTGAATAACCAGAATGGTGCTTACCCAGAGTATCTGACAAATGACTGCGCTGAGCTCTGGCTGGCATATGGAGTTACACATAATGACTCTCCATACTGATGCTTATGGATACAGCAACGAAAGCATTAATGTGCATCTGTAGTCTGGTTAAGAGTGAGAATTAATCTGTGCAGAACCAAGAGCTGTATAGACCTTCACATCCTCTGCATGTGCCTGAAAACATGTGTGCTCTGACCGGCTCTTGGCTCTGTCCTTTCTGCAGCTCCACGTGTGGACATCTCTTTCTTTGGGTGGGAGGAAAAACACGTCCATCTGTGTTGCTCTGAGACTTAGTGTTTTATGAGACTGACAGTGCATGACACTTAATATGCAGACAGGATGTAGCCAAGACCTATATTCTGTTTAGGTGGAATAAATTCAATTTAGCTTTCAGCTGACTGAGATACAGTTTACAACAAATCTGATTCAGCCTTATCTGGAGCAAAAATTAGCTGCATTTATGTGAGGAATTTAATCTTGTTGAAGAAGGGGCTTGGATAAGCAAAAACTATTTTTTTTTTCTTTTCATTTAAATACTGATTTTGATTCCATTGTTACAGGATTTAATATTTTTGTTTAATTTTTCTTTTTTAAAAAATCAATTGCAAGTTTGCAACCCTTCATTGAAGGGGTTATTTTGTTATTGCTTGGTATGACTGTTTCTCTTTTACAGTAATTGGCTTGTTTGCCTTTGAATATTAACTATCTGTATATAAAAAGGAATTAAATCTGATTTTTTTCTGGCAGAAAAACTACCTTGTGGAAATGTTGAAATATGATCTTAAAAACACTATTTGCTGCAAAACTTTGAAATGGATGTACAAATTGCATTAAATTTTGGCAATTGAAATAACTTTCAAGTTTAAATCATAGAAGGGTTTTGATCAGAAGGGACCTTGAAGACCATCTAGTTCCAATCCCAATGCCTATCCCTGTCATGAAGGGATACTTTCCATTAGCCCAGGCTGGTCAAAGTCTCCTCCAACCTGACCTTGAACACTTCCAGGAATGGGGCACCCACTGCTTCTCTGCTGGTGCCTGTTCCAGTGCCTCACCACCCTCATAGTGAAGAACTTATTCCTGCATCTAATCTAGACTTACCCTCTTACCCCTTGTCCTATTAGTCCATATCCTTGTAAAAAATCCCTCTCACCTCTCTTGTAGGCCTGAATCATCATGGTGGATGTTTTCTGGCCAAACTGAGTCTGCCCAGTACTTCTTGGGAGCAAAAAAAAATTCTCAACATCACCAAATTTTATCAAATTACACTTGCCCTAAAACTGTAATAGGCTATTTGTGCCACTTGGGTTTACTTCTGTTTTTATGGTGAGTGGGATATTGCTGTTACTGTGAGGACTCATGTTAGGATGTGGCTCATTCATTTTGTGCACACTAGACTTGTGTTGGGCAGGTGCAGACCATTCTTCATGTGACTACTCATCTTGTGGGGGACCTTTAATGCCCTGATGAGATCATGTCTCTCTCATTCAGGAAACACAGGCGTAGAGCCAGTTCAGACCTGGGTTATACTCCCATCTGAAACCAACCAATTTGGCTTTAAATGAGGACAGTATTTGGCCTGAGTTTTGCGCGCTTTGGAATAGAACAGACCAAGAAATGATCTCATCAAATATAAAACCTGTAAAATACACTCAGAGTTTATGAATACTACCTTTGAAAAATGTATTTGACTTCATCTTACCAACTTGAGACTTTCTAGGCAGGGTCTCAGTAAATTAACTAGTGGACCTGTGTAAGGATCATTCTTTAATATTTTACAGGTGGACCCTAAAGAATTTGTGGACATTGAGATCTATTTTATGATTGTTTAGGAGATTTGCTGAAAAACTCTGCAACACTGCAGGTCAGACATAACTTTACTTTCATCTCTTCTCAGAGAGATATCAGCCCAAGTGTGGAAAAGTGGAAAGGCAAAATGACAAACTATGCCAACTAGCTGTTGCTTCCACCCTCTCTTCCTCTTTCTCAAGTACTGTAAATCCCCTCTTTCTCTATTACTGCACTCTTCCAGGATATTGTGTCACTCAAATACTATTTCTCTAGAGCGGTAGCCTTTTACGTTGAGCAAGCTAGAAGTCATTCACCCTTATCCCCCTTCCCAAGGAGGTTTTTTTAAGAATTTTTTCTTCTGCATAGATTGGAAAATTGACATGATCAAGATATTTCCATCTTGGGACAGCAAGAAAAGCTGTATTCTGAGGTGACAGAGCTATACACTCCTTTGTCATTATTTGTTTATCAGACTCTTACCAAATTAAAGTTCTTCTGGGTTTAGCTATTTTTGTTTGGAGTATTTCCCATTCTGGATAACTTTGGTTTTTAGAACTGTGATGGTTTAGTGTTGTTTAAGTGATGTGTTTATGGAAGCAAGATAATACTAATAGCAAAAAAAGTACCTAAATGAATCTCTAATGTCAACTCCAGTATTACAGAGTTGGGATAAGCCAACAAATGAAGCTGTTTCAGTGCAGCTCTCAGTTGGAACTGATGGCTGAGAAGATGGAAAGCCATTCCCCCTTCAGATCTCAGGCCAGCTAAAGAACCCTGGCAATGTGCCAGTCCTCATTCCTTCCTCCCTTCCCTGCCAGAGGCAGGAGAGCAATAGTAAATGCTGCCAGATGTGGAGACATCCTGCTGCTGGCGCTGTGTCCAGGACTGGCAAGACCCTTCTCAAACCACCAACTGCACAGAAACTTGCCAAGCCATAACAAATGTTGGTTTGAGTAAACCCACAGCCTTAGCCTAGGTTTAACTGCTTTGTGGAAGGGGTTTCCACATACTAGTTTTGAGATTTTAGTGTATCTTTTTGTATGTGTTTTCTATACCTCAAACCTTTAGATTGGTGTAATCTGTACTTCTGCTTAGGAAAAGCATCACAGACAATAACTGTCCTGAGTGAAGAAACAAGCAGGTTTGATTGCTTCCACCATTGTTGTGGGGCTTTTTTTCCCCCAATATTTGGTAGCTGCTACCATACCCAAAACTGCAGGAGAAAGTCAGAGAAACCTAAGCATCTTCCTAAGAAACCATTCCTCTCCCTTTTCAGCTTGCTCTGTGAATGCTGGTTGAACACATGAGAAGAGGAAAATAATCTCTAGTGGAATAGCTCCTGCACTGGAAAAGCAAAGTTTGGGGTGAGCATCCTGAGCACTCTTCTGTCAGTTCCTAGTTAGAGATTTCTCCTTCAGAAAGTGTTTTCTCTTCCCGTAATTATATAATTCAGTCCAGCACACTAATCCTGACTTCAGTGATAAGTGGCGCTTCTTGCCTGGAGCCCTCCAATTTCTGAGTTGCTGATGTATTTCTCATGCTGTAGGTTACCTTCCAGACTTTGAGGTATATGAAAGACAATTGTACCATTGGCTGGTAGAGGAATGGGAATTTTCCCTTTCTTGATATCTACTCTGCTGTCCTAAAAAACAAATCTGTGTCTGTAAAGTGAAGATTAAGCGCAACTTCCATTGCCTGGCATTTTGTGACCTCATTGGCACCAGGAAATACTTGCAGATATGAAAATAATGGCAATAATCTTTAAAGCATCATAAAAGTATAAAAGAAGCAGCTCCTATAAGACCTGCCTAGTTCTAGCATCTCCAGGATAAGGAAATGCAGATAGAGCCATTATTTCTGTGAAGGTGGAGCATCCTGGGAAATCCAGTCATCTCCAGATATAAAAATCTCCTTTCTCATTAAGAGTGTTGTTTTTTTTTTCTTCCCAGGTTGGCACTGTTTTCTTGAGTGTGTTGTATCTCTGCCTTTGTTTGCTTGTGATCAATGTGAGTAATCATTTGAATGATGTATCACACGTACCCAATTTGTAGAATATTGTTCATTATTATGTTAGAGTTCCTTTCCACAGTTCTGTAAGTGCACTTCAGTAATTGCTGCTTCATATATTGGGTCCAAGTGTTCTCCTGGTCAAAGGAACAGGCATCGTTAATTACATTCCCTACTTAGCTTTCCAAGGTTTCTGCTCCTGGCAAGCAGCTGCTCTGTGCAGCCACTCTGCAGCTGGAGCTTTCAGCCTCCCAGCAAACAGCATTGAGCGTAATTGCAACATGAGTCGGCACGAGGCAGAGCAGTCCGGCTGCCAGACAGCATTGGTATGATTACCGAAAAGAGGAAGGAACATGGCAAAGCAACATGGCTTAGGCAGGCAGTCATTTCTCAGAAGTTCCCCACACATGCTCTGTTGCTGAATGGAATGTTGTGAAATAGTTGTGCAGCTGAAGCTCACTGCCTGTTTTGATCAGCAAGAGAGGTGACAGCAGTGTCCTGAGCTACACCTGGCTCTTCAGGCCAGCCAGCAGTCAGGGAGAGGACAGCGCTGCACACTGGCCCTGGGCAGTTTCTGTTCCAGGCAGCGTTTCATTTTTCTGATACAGAGATGAATCTGGGAAGAAGTGGAGCAGGACAGCTGGCTGCACAGGGCCAGGGAGGATCTCTGTAGATGGGGCAGGAGTTAGCTGGAAGCCTGCTGGTGAAAAGCTGCTTTTTCATTGTCAATCTGTATTTAATTACTAGTTCTCTGTATAGTCCAGTCCCTGAGATGAAAACTGATACTTGAGTAATGAAAAGATTCTCATTTTATATGATGCATTATAGATCTTATGCTATAAGAATTCAGGATAGACATTTTTCTTATGATTGTTATTTTTTTATTGATTATATTCTGATTTCTACAAATTTAGTACACTCAGTGGCTGAAGCTGTAAGAGCAAATAAATTTGGCTATAAGCCACCAGATAGGTCTTTGTGTTGCATACATCCCAACTCTGCATAGACAAGCAAAAGGCTTAGGTATCAGCAAATCTGTTTGAATGTAAGTTGGGTTAGGTTTCTAGAAGTAAGAATCATTTTCAGTAGTATTGACCTGGAAATGAACACTTAGTTAGAGCCCTGTCTTTGCCACTTGCTCCTCATTTTAGGTCAGGCGTTTCAGCCTCCTTTGTAGTATAAGCAAGAGGTCTACATCATACAAAAATATTCTTGCCTGGCAGTGCTTTCTATCTTGAGCTGTCTTTCAGTGATGCCACTAACATGTGCTTATTTATAGCTTCCTCAAAAGAGCAAGGAATCCTTACTCTGTTCTGAAATGCCTTTTAAAAATTCAGGCACTTTATACTTTTCTTGGCTCTTTTGCACCTCCCTTACCCATTGTCTTTGCTGCCTGTTAATCGGTATGCCATGATCTCTTCATTGGTTAGGTTTTTTTCACCTGCTCATCCTGTTTCACTAAATGTATACAGGGCCCACTCCAGACATCTGTATGGGGACAAATTAATTGTATGCCTAACTTGCTGTTAATCCTTTTATTTTTTAATGAGGTCTCTGAATCCTGCAGCTCAGAAGCAGAGTAGTTTATACATGTGTGTGGTTTACTTACTGCAGAATCCCCTCTTCCCCCAGCTGTGCAAAGGCTTCTGTGTCTGTCCCCTTACTGCCCTCTGAGTGTTTTTATAGATTCTTAAGTTGAATACAATGTAGAAGTAGTTTAGCTCCATTGCAGAGGGGTTAGCTTGGCTTGGAGTTAGGTAGCTCTGACCCATCAGTTGTCACCTGGCATCAATCTTCAAATCTGGGTCAGACAGCAAATTCTGAATGTTATAATCACTTTTGTTTGAGCTACTGGGGCAGCTCCTGCTCAGTGCACAAAGGCCATACTTTGGAAGAGGATGTTACATGCTTCAGCTTACTCGTGGATAAAAGAAATGCGTTTAGAGAGAAAGGGACAATAAAGAGGAAGTGGTAATTTTTAGTGGGTTTCAGAACTTTGGGTTTTACCTATAGCATCATTCCTAGAAATTATTCTAAAACTCAGCAGCTCACTGAAACCAAATTTTTTTAACATTCTGACTAACTAGTTTCTCTTCAGGTTTTATACACTGAAGCATGTACATGTAATTTTCAGGTTTTGGTTTTACTTGCCTTGGTATTAGACCTATCAAAACAGTCTTTATATTAATTTCTGTGGATTTCAGCTGTGGGACTGTATTAATTTTAGGCTGACTTTACTGGAGCAAAATTTTTAGAATAAACTCTCCGTGCTGCTGTCATCTTTTTTAGGGGACAAATAGTCGTGCAGCCTTGATTAAATATAACTAATCTCATATTTAAATCTGAATGCACACGGGAGGAAAGTTTTTCTTAGATACTTACAGACTACAGAGGAGTGAAACACTAGCTTAAGTAAAGCAGTGAAATTTTCCAACAATGTATTCAAAGCAATGAGAATAGAAGGTAACACAATATAAACTGCTCTTCCTGTGCTTTGTGTGGTGCTGATGTTTGTTACATCTTTTCTATGAGGGTTCACAGGTGTGAATGTATGTAAATATGAATGGGCAACCTAGTTCATGTATAGTTAGTTAAGTTTCCCAGGATGTTCAAAACTTACACCTACACACAAATTTAAGACATCTCCTTCTTGTTGGCGGCAGATTAAATGTGTGTGGAGGAAGTGGGTATTGTTATTCTCGCTACATTGTCATCTTGAACTACAGAAGTACAGATGTTTTTTGGTATGTTAAAAAAGCTGGATACCACTAAGATGATTAAAGAGTTTACTTTATTATTGTGTCTTTGTCCTATCTTAATCTTCCACCTAAACATCTGACAGGGGTGTTCTTAGTTAAAGCTTGCTTTTCTCTTCCTTTCAGAGGAATGAAAAGTGCTTTTTGCCCTTTGAGCCAGGAGCTTCTCTCTGAGTCTATTTTCTTGTACAAACACTGCTTCCCTCCGAGGCCCTTGGCAGTCTCTCAGCCGCTGTTACAGTTCTTTCTGCAGCGCAAGGCGAGGATAATGGCATCACTAATCGCACCTTCCCAGCAGTGTGGGAAGAATGAGCAGTTACAGTTTGCAAACTGCTTTTATGATAACATGCCTTATTGGTTCTAGCCTCTTTCTCATTGGAGTCAATGGCCAAAATTATGTAAATAGCATAGTATTCTTCAGCACACACACATTCCCAGCCCCTCCCAAATTAAGAAACAAAATCCCTGAAGGCATGAGACTGTGAAGGAAACAGAAGGCAAAGAAAAAGATCCCTAAATTGCAGTCAGGAGTGTAAAAATTCTGGAAATGTTGCATCTATAAAACCTGCTACATTATTTCTATTAAAGTTTAATAAAAAGGTGGCTCACTTGTCTTCGGAGCTATATAGTTGTACTTGAGTGACCTAGGAGATTCTAAGAAGCAATGAAGAGTGAATTTAAACCAAATAATCCATAATGAACCTTTCCATATATGTTTCTGCAATTGTATAATTATTTTAAATATTTCATCTGGTGAATAGGCTTGCTACAAGAATAACTCTTAGAATATTTTAGCAGGCATTGTATATATTCAGACGATGCTTTTGATAACTGATCTGTAGTCCTTCAGCAGTAGCCTTTATATATCATCTACAAATAATTGAGCTAGACTTGTGTTCACAAAGCTGAAGACATTGAAAAGAGGGACTATATCATTCACTGTCTGCAATCCCATTTCAGTTGTCTACAAGAAATAAAAACGACTTTTCTGTAGCCTTGTATTGCGCTTTTGTGTACATTGCCTTGCGTAGATAAGGTTGGGTGTTTGTTGTTATATCTGAGCGAAAAGCAAGTGAGTTTTTGTTGCCGCTGCATTTCTGGCTGACAGGAGTGGCTCAGGGTGCTGCTGCACACAGGGCTGCACCTGAACTCCATCCTGAGTCAGAGAGAGGAACCTGAGGGTTGGCAGCTCCTGCATGGGACTGTGTGCACAGACTGCCTGCAGGAGTAGGACTGGAGCCTTTAAATTTGTTCTGTTTTCTGTTTAAGTTGAGACTGCTGAAACACAGCTAGCAGAGCAAATACTGGGCAATATTGCACCTTCTCCCACCAGCACAGATAATATGAATGTTCTCAGCCATTATTGAGCAAGCAAGTTAAACTGTATTCAAACCTCTGGTAAAGCACAGTATTGAAGGACTTTGCAATGCAAAAGAATGTTTCCTACACAGCCTAAAACAAAATTCAGGTGTGTTAGTTACATAAAGAAGCCCCATGTCCTTAATGGAAGGAAGTGCCTTAAACTGTTATGTGATCCAGCGCATCCATAAGATCGTCTCAGACATTTGCAGCAGCTTTATTTGCCAAGATCTTATCTTGTAGCATAGCAGAACCTTTAGCTAGTTTTCAGTAGTATTTAATTTTTTGATCACACTACACAGGATTATGATGTTTAGTTTGACAGGCTCCCTTTTTTTTCTTAAATAAAATGACTGCTAAGAGCTGTGTTCCCTTTTGCATCAAGTATCACGTATGTTTCAGAGTAAGAGCATATAATTACTGATCCTTGATACCTTTGCAAAACAGAGATGTATCTATTGGACTATTCCATGTGTGATTTTTTTTCAAGCAAGGTTGTCAAGGACTTACTGTGCTTGCATAAAAGGAAGGTTCTTTCAAGGTAGTGGGTAGCTTGAATCTGAATTTAACTTTGGGGAAACATAAGCAGTTAGTCTTTGAAATCTCTTTGGTGCTGGCTCATGCCTCAGAGTTCTGCACTACTTTTATCTGCTTTGGAGGCAATCCAGGTGGGACTGGATCCTGGCTGTTGTTAACTAACATAGCTTTATCAAAGGAAGTATGCTGACTTACCCTTGCAGAGGTGCTAACCCTCAATATTTTTAGGTCTTAAGCCTATTTGCAGAAGTCTCATTTCTTTAATTATCAATGCATCACTTCAAGTTTTAAAGAAAGTTTAAACAGGAGCATCAGCATCTTAGATCTATCAAATGAAATTGTAGGTCCTTCAAATATTTACATATGCAAATGAGGTGTATTCAGAGAGCTAAACCAAGGGTAACCATATATATAATGTGGGGCGGAAATGTATCATATTAGGAATTATGATATTTTCCCTGACTGGTGGGGGAAGGGGAAGGAAGTACCATTGACATGTTAGTAAACTTTATACTATTAGGGGTACAAACCTTGTGCAGGGTTGAGATAAGGAAAAATGCATTAGAACATTATTGCAGGGCAAACTGAACTGTTGCAAACCATTCAACCTTTCTACTGCTGTAAGAACAGATTAATTTTCTCAATTAAAATGCCAGAGTGTAATATACTCTAAAATAGACTGGGAGTATAGGTCAGAAGTATGGAATATGATGGCTGAACTGCTTCATTAGAGCTGACCTGCTGAAATCTTTGCAATCAGTCTAGTCTCATCGAGTGTTCTGTCACTATGAATATACTCAGTCTGCATTAAAGCTTCAAGTTAATTCAGACTTGAATTGAACAACATTACCTAATCACTGTTGGATATATGTAAGGTAAAGCTCAGAGTTGCAGCTGTTCTGATTTGTCTCTGATAACCATCCCATTTTCACTTAGTCTCCTGACATCAGTAGCCGAACTTCTTAAACTTCATTTGGGTACAAAAGGAGAGGAAAGGCACCAAGCTAAGTTTTGTTAGTTTATCATGACAGAAAACATCAGCTTTGTCTAACACTTTTCCACTCAGTTGATGTATTTAAATCCTGTGAATTGGTGGGTCTTTCTTGGGTGTCAGCCTGAGGTATAGTGACCATCTCACTTGATCCAGATAATGAAATTAAAATCAGTGGGATTGATTTCTAATGCGTTGATTTGAGATACAAAAGTGGATGATCTTGTGCTGTTCTACATGGGAGACAGACTTTGTTGTGAGCAGCCTCCTTCAGCAGACAGAGGCTGACATTTCTTCCTGGAGGTGCACTCCAATGGTTCTCTCACCACCTTGTGGGGCTGAGGTGTTTTCATCTTGGGTCACAACTTGCAGAAGGTGATCAGATGTGTTTTTCTGAGATGGCTTTTAGAAAGGATCATTTGAAATAAGATTATTGAAATAAGGTTAGCTAATGTTGGGTAAAGAGAAACTGAGATGGTTCTCATGCAGTAATGAAAAGTTTTGAGGGTTTTTTATTGCTGACTTTTCACAAGTGTTGGCCTACTTGGTCTACACACTCAGAATGCTCCTTGATCCCTGGTTTTCAACATTGCACAAAACCAGTTGGTTTTTTCTGTCAGTTTGCTAGAACAGTCATAAGAATATGTTGAACACAGAGCTGAATTGCCAAATGATGAGATTGTTTAATAAGAATCTGATGGTAAGTAAAAACTTGTCATATTTTATAGAAGAAAAAGCTTTGTTCTGGGGGAAATCCAGGGGTGCTCTGGTGGCCTGACCTTCTGCATAGGGACTTCCAGACTTCCTTGGTTCCATGGTTATTTCAGCCTAGAGAGCTCAAAAACTCTTCACTGATGAAGAGGCCAAGTCCCACCATCTGAAAGAGAAGCAGACTGGAGCTAGCACAAAAACCAACAGTTTATTTAAACGCCTTCTGAGCAAACATGATGATACCTACAGTCCTGAGGCTGCTGCACTGTAGATTAGTGATGACTTTTGACCTCTGCAGGACACAAATGACCTCCTTAATGTAATGTGCCTGTTCCATAGGAGCTCAGGTACGTGAGAGCTGGTGAGCCTTAGTGCTCTCGTCCTGGGCTCCTCCTCTTGTATAGCCCTTCCATCTGTCTTGGGGATAGGCTGGCAAACAGGGGAAGCGTCAAATCCAGTTGTGTGGATTATGCCTTTATGGAGTTGTAATAGGATTTTTTTTGTAGCTGAAATATGACAGCAAACCCTTCCTCTTTTGAGAAGAATTTGTTCCTGATTTAGTTCATGGTATTTTATGTAAAGCTTAAGAAGGACAATCTTTTAATTTTTTTAAACCTGTGTTAGCACGTCGACCTCTGTATTGATCATGTTGTAAGGGTGGGAAGATCCTTTTGTAATATTAAAGTGTGAAGGCTAGAAAAACTACACCTTAATAATTTCTTCCATGGTTTTGTTTCAGGTTTGGTTTTTTTTCTAAATTGAGAAAAAGCAAGATGGAGATACAGTAACGAATTAACTCAATGATATACCACTTCTCTAGGGCTGCTTTTCCAAGCAGAACTGCATCTTACACTTTTATGTATGAGGCCATAAAGGCCTGGGAAATGGTTTTGCTAATTTTGACATACAGCAAATAAGGCTGCACCCTCCCTAGGTCAGAAATGGTATATTATGCTCCTTGATCACTGTTTTCCTTTCTGAGGAGCCATGTAATTTAAATAAGTGGCTCTTGAAAGCTGTTTGTGAGAGAGTCTGTGGTCCATGAGGTGATTTCCGCATCACTAACAAGCATAGGTCTTCTAACTTAATACACAGCTTGCATTCAAGAAAGCAATGCAATAAGAGAAATTCAATTTTTCTGATTTGCTGAACAAACCTCTTATGAAAAATAATAAAAAAAAAAAGTAGCTCAAAGTAGTATTTTGGTGAGTAGTGAGTAGCATGTATTATTTGCTGCTGCTTTTTGCTCTGGACCTGTTGTTATAGGAACATGTTTAATAGAGCCCCTCTCCTCTTACACTGATTGCTGCAACCCGTGGTGCATTTTGGGCTTTTCCGAAAAGCCAATTCATGACGATATTTGGGTGAGTTTCCCGGTGTGTGTCTGCGTCCCTGCGTGTCTCAGCAGGGGAAGGCCAACGCTTGCAGATGGGCAGGGCTTGATTAACACGGGAAAAGGGAGGGAGGGGTCCCTGAGGCAGCGCCCCTGCTCCTGAGCCTGCCCCTGCACCCCCAGGGCTGTCCTGGCTACCCACCAGCCTGCTGGGCTGGTTCTTGCCAGTTCCTCTGCTCTCTGAGCTGGGACTGAAGTGACAAATAAAGCAGGAGTTGATGCCAAGCCCACAAAAAGGAACAAGTGTGCTATGCATGTGACAATTTTTAACTTTTTCATGTTGCTCTGGGCCATGCGACTCCTGGTATAAATTAGGAGGGGAAAAAAGCTTTGACTATTTCTCACTAAAACTGCTTATTTTTGTTTCTCATCCTTTCAGCATAATTTGTACTGAAATAGCTTTGTATAGGATATTCTTGCCTCTGTCCCAAGGAAATACTGTCAGATTGTTCCAGTCTGAAAATGTAAGCTAGGCTGAATGAAAAATTATACACTTCAAATACCAGAGGTGCTGTGAGCTCATCGTTTCCAGATCTCCATTGCTGGAGATGTAGGGAAAGAACAGATGAACCAGATTAATGTCACTGGTTTTCCATAACTCCCAGAGATTTTCTTGGCAAGTTTCTTTTTCCAGCAAGTTCCCTGTCCCTCTTCTGTTCTTTCTTAGTTCCTAGCTTTTCTTTCCCAAGAAACAGAAGCCCCTTTCTAGCTTTCTGTGCTCCTCTGTGGAGCACACCCCTTCCCCTGGCAGTGCAAAACTGCTGTACCATGCTTTTTTTCAGAGCTCAGACAGGCTTATATGGGGTAAGGGCTCCTTACTTAAGGGCCCCTCAAATGGACCTCATCTGAATTCCATATTTCAAACTTTGAGAAATTTAGCCTATGTTCAGCTGTAATTTGTGTGTGTGTGTATAAATATATAACATGAAAAAGTAGACTGAAGTGTGGTTATTCCCTTACTGCAAGTGCATAAGTATTCTAGATGCAACTTGTCCTTGAAATCGTCTCTGTGGGTGTAGTTCTGGCAGCTTATTTTCACTTGATCAGATTTTTGTTGTTTAGGGGGAAAAGAAGAGATGTGGTATCTGCAGATATTAACAATTAATCATTTCCTGTTGGCAGTAAATTTTTGCTGATATCAGAATTTGAATTCGAATGCTTCGTCCTCAGCCTTTGGTTGACCTACCCCAACTGCTCTTTACTGGAGGGCATTGCACCAGGGCTTCCATGTGCCCTTGCTTCCAGTGAGTTACGTGCTCCTCATCACTGCAAAAAGGCACCAGATGCGTCTTTTCTACATCTCATCTGCACACCTTAATAGTACTTATCTATTAGAATTTTTTTAACCTTACTGTTGTGTCCTTGGAGCCTTTTTGCTTTTGAAAATATTGGCTGCTCCTTCCAGTTGCTGGCTGGTTCCAGAGATGTGGACAGAAACAAAATGCTTTTCTCACTTTAATAATATGTTGCTTGAAAGACCTTGCATGAGTTCAGCAAACAGAGAAAACGTGCTTCCTTTAGCTCATCCCACTTTGTGCATTTTGAATATATTGCCAAGTTATACATTATTGGTGAAATTCTGTTCAACGGTAGGGATTTATTATTTTATCTGCTACCCAGTGGGTTCTGCAAACAGAAACTCTTCCTTCTTGTGTTAAGGTGCCTAAGATCCCTTTGTCTCTGGCCAAGTAGTTAAGCGATCAAAATGGATTTGTAACTCTGGTTTTCCTTCTTTTTGGTTAAACATATATGAAGAAGTTGCAGGTGCCTAGATATGAAGAGGAGGAACAAATGAGTTAAAGTACATGCCCATGTAGTCTTAGCTCTGTGTCCTGGCAATGCCCCAGTACCCCTGCAATACGTAGATTTCTCACTTTATTTTCACCTCTACTGCATGGAAATTATTTTTCCTCTCAGCAAGTCTTTTTGCCCATCACAAGAAGGAAGGCCATGCCCACTTAATTCTGCAATAGTAGGTGTCCTTTGCATGTCCATCCCTCTCATGTTCCTTTCCACAAAATGTGATGCTTTACTAGCTGTCATTAATCCTAGAAATCATGTCTGTCTGCCAGCTGCCTACTGACAGTCCCTCTGGCAAAAACCTTCCTCGGCTGACAGATGTAGTCTGTATAACACTGTCCTGAAATAAGCTGCTTGTGTTTCTCTGGAAGTACTTTTTAAAAGTTTTGCCTTTAATCATGCACAGAGGGTCTCTCCTTCCCCGTCTTCACCCCATGAGATCGCTGTTTCTCTGATGTTTTTTCCCAGCGCTGCAAAGCTGCTTTATGTAATCCCCCTGCTGCTCTACACCTACATCCCTCCCAGCGAACGCAGCTGACCTGTTTGTGGATAATACCTTTTGGCTCTCACCAGCTCCAGGGCTGGCTGTGAGAAGGCTGGTTGCCCTGGCCTGCTGTGTGTATCTTTGCCCTGTCTGCACACTTTTGGTCTGAGTTCCTCTTCATGTGTGTCATCTGCAAGGCTGCTTTCCTAATGGTGCTTGTTTTTCTCCCTCTTTGAAGCAACAATACTCAGCAGTAAGGAAGGTTGATGAAGTAGCACGGAGCAGCTCTATCTAGTTTGGGAAAGAGTTTCTAACACATGACCTTATTAGCTGAATTGGGTGTGGTAGCAGGCAGTAACACTTTCAAGCCAATGCGGGAAGAAGATTTTACAAGTGAGCTTAAAAAGCTAGTTTTGCTGAATAGGATTACTGAAGGAGTTATTCCTCACCTGCAAGAGATATAAACACTTTCTGATTTTGCTCTATATGCTAGAGAAATTAGCCTAAACTGGAATGCTGAAGTGCAGTTCATCTGAGGCATCAATCTGGCAGCTCTGCACAGCAGCTCCCAGAGTGTGGCTGACAGGCTGCAACAAAATAAGTATTGCAGACCCAACACATCCATAACAACCTTGGAAAGGCTTTCCAAAGGCACAAGTTACCAAAGGGGACTGAGAGAGACAAGAATTCTACTGAAAGAATATAAGCAAAAGAATCTGTCCACTACTGTCGATTAACCTATTAATACCTTTGTCAATAAATGTGTCCTATAAATAAAATTATCAGTTTTCCACAATGTTTCTAAAAAGAAATAGATTCTGTCCAAAAGATTAACCTTTATTGCTCTCTTTGAGAAAGTTATTGTAAGCATTCAGTCAGAAAGTGTAAATAATAAATTCCTCTGTTTCTGTATTCTTCTTGAGCCATCTGGTTGTCTCTTTAAAAAAAGTTATACTATTATTTTTAAGTATCCTGTTCCCTCATATATCCTTATGTTTCCTGGAGTAAAAACTGTTTTCTGGCTCACACTTGCTACTGTATAATATTTTAGATTATGTTTTGTTTTCTTTTTATATGCAAGATTGATAGCATGTGCTCAGTGGTAAAAATCATTAGCAAGGTACATCTGCGTAAACAGAATTCAAGAAAACCTTTTCATGTATAAGTCACTTACTCAAATTTTTAGATTACCTTGTTCCTCTGAATGCCAGGAGTTGCATGAGGTGCTGTGGGTAATTCTTTTGCTTCTGTTTTCAGACAGCTAGGATTTGATCACTTCCTAAACCACTGCTCTTCTCACCTTGGATCGAACCCAAACTATTTCTTGCTTTGAGAAGTAAGCCTATCAAACAGTCTGACTCAGACAATGGTACATTAAGCCACCACACATCTTTGAATTTAGTTATTGCCTAGATTTAGCATTGTCACATAATAACAGATTTAAAAAACTAAAATGTAGAAGTTTGTCAGAAGTGGAGTGAGAACAAAATAACTGAAGTTCTAGAAGAAGAAACAGAAAAATGTATATTCTACATTCCATGAAAAAACCTAAAAGCTAAAATGCACCTGCAAAATTAATCTTCGTGCATCATAAATATCACAGTGCAGTGCAGGAGTGTTGCCATGCTATAGTAAAATGTGCCCATGATTTAAGAAAATACCTGTCCCAAAGTGTGCCACTGCTGTAAGCACTCACTGTTCGGAGTGGTGGGTTGGATCTAAACATGTGAAGAGGATGTTATGTAGAGCACTGTGATGCCGCTGTAACAATAGATCAGGAGAAAAGCTTTTCATCTGCTCTGGGCAACTTTAATTCCCTATGGTAAAGAAGCACTGTGAAGCAAACCTTTCCAGGTGTCCCTCCTGAGAATTGCTGTAGGTGACAGCATCCCCCAGGACGCTGCTGTAACTTGCTGGGCACTGCTGTCATCTGCAGGCAGTACTGGCTCAGCCTGAGAAGGCTCGCAGCTTGCCCAGCTTGTGACAAGCTGTTTGGGCTGTGGACACGAACTAGAGCTGGATGCTCTAAGAAAGACCTGTGCAGTCTGCCTTAGAAACTGAAGGTTTTCTTCTGCAGTAAGTGCAAGGCAAGTGAGTTAAACAGAGAGGCTGAAATACCCTTAAAAGCCCAGAACATGATGGAATAATCGTTAGTATTTCAGAAATACATGTCTTATTAGTTCATATAAAATCACACTGTGTAATCGTTCTATATGATAGGGAAAGCTGGGGCTTTCATCTGGATTTATTAACATGAACTACTTATGGAAAAGTTCAAAAATCTGTCTTGGTGTTTAAACATTTGAGCACATAATTGAGGACAGACACCTAACAATTCACAGCTGTGCATAATCAGCCTTGCACGTCATAAAACATAAAACAGAATCCTTCCTTTTAAAGTGGTTGTTATGTCTAGATCAAAGGTAGAGGATTATGCAGTATGCCCAGTTTAGGAAAGTGCCCTTCTAGAGGTTAGTGTAAAACTGGAAGCACCAATGCTTTATGCTTAGTGTTATCTTCTATCTTCCTATTATGCAGAAACATTAGTGAGTGTCTACAGCCAGCCATGCCAAAATTCACTGAGCTCAGAAGAAGAAAGAATAAAGGAAGCCTTAAACTCTGTGGTTTATATTTTGAGGTGATGACCTAGAAGTAGCATTGGGTTACTCAGTGTTTCTGACCAATGGATATTGGTGGGTTTGCGGTCTCTTACGTAATTTAAAATGATAATGTGTTGCATTCACCTGTGAATCTGGCCCAAGAATTAATAAGTATTTACTGGGTCTCATGCCCCATGTGTCAGTAGTGAAAGTGGTGACTGGGTTTGAACAAAAGCCAGCTGCTCTGCATCATCTTCAGATCTTCGCCTATTCCATGTTCTGTGTGGTTCCCAAGACCACAGAATTAAAAGGTGTGTAAATGTGGTATGACTTCACCTGCTTTTAATTCACTTTTACAGAGAGTTTTTTAAAGTCAGAACTAACCAGCTTGAAATTCAAGTTACTTGGGGACTTTGAAAGAGAGGTAAATAGAACTGCTGTCCTCTTCCTGGAGCCATTTTGACTGTTGTTGAGATTTGGAGATGATGGAATGTGGTTTTGCTCTTTAAAGAGTCACTCTTCAGAGTACAAGCGCATTAGCAGGAATTTCTCCTCTCCAGTCCTTTGATTCTCTGTAGTTATCTGTACTACTTCAAGATTTATGGTGCCTTCTGTAATGAGAAAAATCTTACCTAATATATGCAGCCTTTGTACTTTCTAGACTAGAGCCTAATCCAGCTCTTAGTCCTTTGAAAAATGCCTTCACGTCTGCCTGGTCTTTCAGATCTTGTGTTTTCAAAGTGTAAAGACCTATATTTTTTAATGGTCTTGGCCTGTATTTTTTCCTGATGAAGATCTGGTAACATTAAAAAAGTTAATTGTGAACCAGATCCAGTCAGAAGACCAGGTGGGCTGAGTGCATAAATATGTATGTACACAAACATCTTTTAATGATGGTATGGGAACTATGTAGGCAATCTATTGATACAGTAATAAGTGTAAGAACTGCATGAATAATAGCTTCTAAGTTTGGTATTAGGGCTGGTTAGTGCTATCTTGTGTGATGATTCATTATTTTACAGCTTAATCATTACAAGCTTACAGCAGTGTCTCAGGCGTAATTACCCTGTGTTTCTTCAAGAAAAACAAAAAGCTTTCCTTTGTCTTGCAATTGCTGAGTAATTGCTGAGTAGTTAGTTATATGTTTATGTGATATGAAATAGAAATGATACAATAATATTTTCTCTTTTGTCTGACTGCCCTTCCCAGTTATCACTTTTTTGCTTTTGTTGTGGTTCGTTGGATTTTGTGGGTGTTTTTTACTTGGTTTTCATTGTTTGGTTTCCTTTTTTCTGGTTCGCATAAAAAAATGCATCTCCTCTTACTGGTGTTTTATTGGTAGGACACATTGTGCTGATGCTGCTGCGTTTGCTGCTCAGTGTGGTTTAGCAATTAAGACCTAGCCTTGAGAGAAAAAGTCCTCTCCCCTGGGATTTGGTGACCACCAAGTTAGCGTTGGATCCAAATATCATTGGGACTTGTGCCATGAAATGCATACTCCTTTTTGCTGTGCTCACAGTAACTGAAATTTCCACAAACTTTTGAAAGACGTCTTCCTCACCGTATGGGGTATTTAGGTGGCTCTTCTTGCTGAGTATCTGATGCAGTTGTTGGTTGTGTATGTGTTTTCTATGGGGTTTTCTGGGGAGGAGCAAGTGGGCTGTTATTACATTATGAGTAAGTACAGAGAGAGACTAATCCCAGTTTTATAGGAAATTTGCAAGTTGATGAGTCTTCCTAGTTCTCAGTATCTTCTCAATATCATTTTTGTTCCTCTTCAATCTCAGGAATATTGGGTTTTTTCACAGAACAGACTCCCATTCTTTCTTCTGTCTGTAAGTCAATTTATAAACCTATGGGGAGTAAAGCAGTGTTACAGAGTAGTAAAGAAGCTGCCTTTGTCGTTTAACTTTTAAACAGACCCTTCATTTCATACCTAGAAAGTGTATTATGTATAAAGTATGAATTTAGGTGTAAATTGGGTAGAAAAACAACAGCAAGGACAAGACACCCAGCTAACGTGTAAGGGCGTTTGCCTGCAGAGTGCTGAGCAGTGAAGCTGTGTGTCCCCAGGGTGGGCTATGGGGAGACTGAACAGGGCAGGGAAGGCCTGCGCAGCAGTTCTGCTCGAGCCACTGTGTCTGGTCAGAGACAAATGCCTCTGCAAATGTGATTGGAAACATCTTCTCTCCCTGAGAAAAAGAGTATTGCCTAGGCTTCATGGGATTTTGTTCCACTTAACCTCTAATTTGGGAATGCCATATGGCATGTTGCTTTAAAAGCTGATGATTCCTGTTATATGCAGCAGATTTTGGAAAATGATTTTCACTAAGTGAGCAAGAGATGGAGCACTTTGTATTCCTGAAACATCCAGCACTATTAAAGAAACATATTGGGGCAGACAATAAACATTGCTCAAACACTGTTTAGTGCCTTGTGCAATACCTTAATACCACCATCTGGTGAACTGAAATCACGTTACAGCTTATTTGTAGGTTCTTTTATATAATTTAATGGGCTTGTCTGACAAGGTTTTGACCAGGGGACTGAACCTCCTAAAACAGGACTGTGTTGTGATTGCTGAATTACTGCGCGCTTGGCTTGCTTTGTTTCCTGATCCTAGGTGGGTGCAGTACAAGAGCACTGGGAATGCTCATCTCATGGGTAGCATTTTGGTGCCCTGTTCAGCCCATTTCAAGCTGCTGAGCCACTGGAAGAAAAGTCGCAGCTCCTGTTTCGTTCTAAAAAATACCTGCTGCTGAATGACTTGTAACAGGTTTTGACTCATGTAATCTGACTGATTACTCTTAAGTAATTGTCTTGGGAGGTTTATCTGATCTCAACTTCTAGACCTTCTGAATTTCATGTCATGAATCTGAGGCTTGTATTTTTAAGGGCATGCTAAATGTCCCATGTTGATGAATGTCATCATAATTTAAACTTATTTAATGAATGTTTGTGCTTGCTTCTATCATGTGGTGATAAAAATCCCCTTTTTAATTGTTTCTTCATCAGTTATTTATGAATAGGTTTCTAAAAGTGTGAAACAGCTCTCCCAGACTGTCCTTCTGGTTCTGTTCCAGCTTAAACATATTTTTGGTTTGAAATAAAATATCATCATCTGATATTTTTAAAAAGAAATTGGACCTGACCTGAGCCTGGCATTAGTTGCTGTTGCTCCTGTCTCTTTGAATTGCATCCAATTCGAAATTAAGCAGCTACAGAAGACACTGGCAAGTGCAGAAAAATATAGCCAAACAATTAAATGTTATGCTCAGTTTTTCCTAATTGTAATACTTTAAAAGCCCATAGTATAAACTCTCAGACTAATGATTAGTTGTTCATAATTAGCAAATAGCTCAGTGGAAAAAAGGAGGATTTCTTTTTCACTGACAGAATAAAAGGAAGGAAAACAACTATCTTGATTCTTATCCTGTGGGGAAGATTGTCATTATTATGAATCAATTTAGACAATTTATTATTAACAAAGACAAGTTTAAGAGCAAGGACAAATGTTGATAGCCCCAGCCTGCATGTTCACACTCTATTATAGTGTTATTTCTTTGATAATGATTCCTCCTAGGAACAGGAGTGACCATGTCCTTTTAGCAAGAAATCCTTTGCAGCTAAAAGAAAAAGGCAATGTATCCTCTTGTGCTGTGACCTGAGGTAAAAGATAAGATCAGTCTTAAACAACTACTCTTTAAAAGGTATTTATCCCCTCATATACCATGGGAGAAAAAAGTATAGTAGAGGAAAGGAAGATTACTTTTTTACTCTTGACTGAATCATCTCTTTTCAGTGTTTATAAAATACAATGTGATCATTTCATATTAAAAGGACATGAAATTTTCTGTTAGGCATTGTGAGGCACATTAACAGTGTGCTAAAATGGCATTTAGGCTTGTCCAGCAACGCTTATTTGTTAAAGCTGCTTGTTCACAATTCAACCAAAATAATGCTAAATAAATAATCCCATTTATGGAACAGTTGGATATTATGGACATTTTATTCCATGGAGATAGGCTTTCTAATTTGTTTTTCTAGTAATTTTAGGAGCTCTATAGGATGGGAGGACTCTAAATTAGGTTTAGGTAACGGTCCAGTGGTAATACGTAATAGTGTAGGTCCCTGTCTAGCTATTCCTACAATCTTAAACATCTTTTTTCTTTAATATTTTTCAAATTAATATTCTTTGAAACTTATTGTCTTATTTTTGCCAATTAGTTGAACAGAAGTAATTGTCAGGCTAACCACGCTTTGGGTTTTTTATTTTGTATTTTATTTATAAACTGTTTTATGCTTTACTCCTTCCTAAACAATCTATTTACTTCCAAGCATGTATGTGTTGTCTAATTGCTTCAATAGACTTAAGTGTGTAGTGCCTGGGCCAATTACCTTGGTTTTCACCTCTTTTTTGTCTCACTCTTTGCAAGTGGGAATTGCTCAGCTGTCTGTTTTGTAGCACTACAAGATGCTTTGCTAAAAGAATGTGATGCATCCTCTCAGCCTAGGGACAACACATTCTCTGACACTTGGTCTTCAGCAATACTGAGCAGCACTTGTGTGCTAAAAGTAGGCAGAGAAGTTACATGACCAAGTGAAATATCTCACACTGCCTTGTAACATCCTTTCCCCATCTCCAGCAAATGCCTTTAACTGAGTGTCACTGTTGCAGATGGAAGCAGGATCCCATCATGTTGGAGAATCTGGAGAAGTCACTCGTGTTTGCCCAGCATCAGCTGGACACTGAGAAGGACTTCATGTGGCTAAAATGTCCTGAGGAAGGATCCGAAACGTAAAATCACAGATGTGGTTACTAGAGGAAAAAGGAACAAGTCTACGAGGTTGCATTTTGCTTGGTCACATGTACCAAAGACTTCATCTCTCTTACTATGTTGGAGTGAAAGCCGGAGGTGGTCGAGGTGATTTCAGTGGCACATGGCACTTTGGTGTTGACAGGCAGAAATGTTTGTGCGGAACTAAAGGATCATCTCAGACCCTGGTGACGCAAATATGAGTAATATCACTCCAGCTCAAATATCGCAGCACGCAGCTTAGCAAAAGAACACTATATGTGTCTGTTACTTAAGCAACAAACAACAAAAATGTAGAGAAAGCTTTTACTTTCACCATAAAGAAGCTGCATGTACTGAAGGCAGTTTGTGTTACCAGATTAGGCTCTGATGATATGGTGCTGTCTGATGGTGAGCTGACATTTGGTGTGTTCTTGACATCAACAGCCAAGAGCTCCTAAGAACAGTGTAATATACCCTCTGCTAAGTAATTTCCACCCAGATGTCTGTAGGGCACAAACCTGAAGGAGGAACTTGGCTTAGGATGAGGCATAAAGGCCTCTAGGGAAAGTACCGGAGTTGTCTTTCTCTCCATGGCCCAGTAGGATAAGCCAGAGCGGGAGGAGCTGCACTCAGCATCAGCTGCTATGGCATGGGAAGAGTGCTGGCAGCTCCTGAGCAAGGCTGGGCTGCTAAATGTGAGTGCACAGGGGAAGGAGGGAGCTTTGTCTGAGGGATGGCTGATTAGCTGCCCCAATTCACCAAACTGGTGTGCTAAGCAGTGTAGCTTGCTCTATACTCTGCAATTTCTTCTCCGTTGCAAAAATGAAGCATCTGCTGCCCCTTTCCTCCCCTTGCAGAGATTTTCTGCTGATGATGTGGAACAAATGTTTCTTCCCCAGATGTTTTCACTTTCCCTTGTTTATATTTACTTGAGACAGACATTGCACTGTCGTTCTGCTCATGTCCCTGCTGTGGCTTACCCAAACCTGCTATTGACATCTGCTCTTGTACAGTGGGAACAAGGATAAGGGAGTGACAACCTGATCTTGCAGTAAGTTCTGCTTCCAGAGGCACCAAAGTTTAAGACAAGGTTATTTTTTCACTGTCCATATGTATTTTATTTCACATGATTGTTAATATTGCCCTCCAACATTTAGCAAGTTTGATCAAGTAATTAAGCAGTGACAGAGGAGTTTACTCAGTGCGTGCTTTTGTGGTGAATTGATACCCTTATGTATAAAGCACAGTTTTATAAACAGAATTAGGCAACTGAGTGAACCAATATGTAAAAATCACAGCTGCTGAAACAAGGATTCCCTCCTCCTTTAAAGGAAAAAAAGTTACATGGCACTTAATATCTTCTAGTATAAAACAGGGATTAAGAATATTTTTAAGGAACTTTGTGCTTGTTTGAATACTCAGAACCTGAAGGATTACTGCCCATTACATTAACCAGGTGTTCAAATCTGAAAGAATTAACATACAATAGTATCAGGCAGATATATACATTCCAATACATACAATTGTGCATTCAGTCCCTTTGACTGTTACTTTTATAGTATTAATGATAATTTTCAGGTTACTTCTATATAATGAAACAATGAAGTATCCTATTTTTAAAAGGTAAAATGAATACTATAAACAGCAGTGCTAATACATTTATTTTTAAGTCTTGAGAAAGCTTGTTGAAAACAAGTCAATAGAACAATTGTGTATTTAATTGCTAATCTATTTTATGTTTTATTAAATTCTGAGTGTTGTTTTCCTAATTCACTTACATGGTAATGGGCAATCAAGTAATGATCGGTTGCTTGTAATTTAAAAATAGCTTAAAATATGGAACCTTGAAAGCTAAACAGGACTTGTCGTCTGAATGGACAATTACAAACATACATAATTTTTTTTCCTAAGAAACAACAATTGTTTTGCTGGTAACTGATGTTTAACATAAAATACCAAATGATTTGTTTCCAGTCATTTCTTAGCACTTTGGAAAACTGACTTTAGGAAGATTTTTTTTTTTTTCCTTTGATGTATTCCCATGGGTGCAAAGCTTAGTACTGGAATATAGCCCACTTGATTCCTAAGGTGTTGTGAAGGAAAGACACCCAGGATGGTTTATATTGTTTAGAAAAATAAATGGTTATTTGAGCATGGGTCTGTCAGGCACGGCCAAGCTCTAGAAATTGTTCACAGCAGAGTATGAAATGCCCTCCAGTAAGAGCCTGGAGAACTTGGATCTCAAAACCTGCAAGGGAGAGAGGGGAGGATGAGAAGCAGTGAGTAGCTGATGTGTACAGAAAAGCAAGGGGAATGTAAGAGAGTAATTTTGCATGGGTGCCGGAGTCTTTAAGGAATAATTAAGTTTTCCAAGCACTGGAAAGCACAGAGTCACAGTGTTTTTACTGCAGAGATGACCCTCCAATGCGGTGCTGGTTACAGGTGAGGTGAGCCAGGTGTGTGTGCCTGTGCCAACCTGCTGATATGCCCGGAGCGTCCTCGCCTGCCTTGCTTGGGTGCCCATGTTGGTGGTACTGAATATCTAGTGATAAAAAGAGCAACAGGCTCTGAAATAGCACAGACAACTGGGTAGCTTGCAGACTCTTGATACAGAAAATTTTACACTCAAATATAGTTTTTTTATCGTGGACAAATTTTTCCCTTCAAACTCCTAACAGTATCAGTAGCCTACAATATATTAGCTGAGAAAAGTTCACATTGGGAGTCTGCTGAAAACTGACAGTGTCAGCTTGAGGTGTTATTTTATAGTTTGCCTATTACATATTCCGTGTAAATATGTAGATATTTACATGAGCCAGTAAAGGAACCAATGCACTGTGTGCAACTCAAAGCACAAATTTCATTTCTGGTCAGCCTTGTAATTTGTTTTCCCCAAGGTAACAGCTCATTTACTTAGTGAAGCAATTGCATTAGAGACTTCACTCTACATATAAAAACTTTAGCTTGCTTTGAGGAGAAGGATCTTGTTTAACTGCAGCATTGAAATCCTTCACCACACACAAAGCCCTCAGGGATAGCTGAGCACACTGGAGGTGTGGACTGACAATCTGCACAGCTTGCAAATGCATACGATGAAAAGCTAGCCGCTGGATGGTTGAATTCAGAGCTGAATTGGTTATCACTATATTTAAACAAGAAAAAAGAAGAAAATATATGGCAAAATTCTGGTTTTCTTCCAGCTGTGTTTAAATCCTCAGTGAAGCGCTTCAGATAATATTTGGGGAGTATGAATTTGTAAGTAGGATGGCAATAGGTGCTTCTAGAGGTTGTATTACTTTAAAAACTATTAACTTTTCAGATGTTTTTGGTTTCTCCTTGGTTCAGTGGGAGGAAACAGACTTAATTAATTTTAAAGATCCTCCTCTAGCAAAAAACCCCACTGTTTTTATTGTGGTAATTCAAAGGTACACAGAAGAAACCAGAAAATTACCGATTATGACAGGAATAAGCAGAGATGTTTCCAATTTCCCTAAGTACTTGTCTCCATCCTTTAAATATGAGGATTATAACACTGAGACATTAAAACGTATTTCATAAAAAAATAAAACCCCACAAATGCAAAAGAAATTATTACAGTACAAAAGATGAAAATCTTAAGTAGGCCACTGAAGGGAGCAAAGGAAAAAATCAAAATATGCCAGTGGCATTAGTAAATTCTCTGAGTGATGTGTCGTCCTTCTGTAGTTCAGGACCTCACTACAGAAGATGACAAAACATGCTTAACATGAATTCAATTGCCAACTGCAAAACTCAGAGTCTTTTTATTAATCTGTGACCGAGTAACTCTGTTCCTTCTAGCTAAAGTATTAAATAATCATCTTTTACTTCACAATTAAGTAATCACTCTGGAGAAGTAGCAGGGGCAATGTATTAGAGAAAAATGGAAAGGGGTGTTATACAAGCTAATAGCCATGGATTTATGTGTATAATATCTAGAAACAAATACAACAGATTAGGTGGCAATGAACATTAATCAGTTTTGACATTGAACTGGGGGGGAACCCCAAGAATGTAGGTTGGATATAAATGTGTGTTTAAGACAAACTGAAAATTAGGAAGATGTGCTCTAAAACTTTGAAATGAGACAGGTTGGGTTTTTTTTTGTTTTTTAGGTTGGCTATGAGCAATGGGGTTTAAAAACCAACAAGATGAATCTGCTGGCACTCAGAGGATTGCCTTTCTGTCAGTTAGTGCTGGGCCGAAACGCATTCTTCAGTAAAATTCATTTGCTTTGTGTGCAGCAGGCAGAGCTGACCATCCCTCTTGGAAGCTTCTCTTGATGATGATCCTCTGATCTAGCAACATTGTGGCCTTCTGGGCATATTTTTGACTCAAATCTCTTGGCTTCAAAATAGTGACAGGTAATAGCACACCTTTATCCTATGGAATGAGCCTGGAGGCTTGGGTGACCCTGCCTTCATTTATTAAAGGAATTAGTTGTAAATTTCTTCTTATGTGCATGTCTTAAGTGACTTGACTCTGGTTGTCCCAGCAGGTGCAGGAGCACCATGAGGGTGTAGGGCAGCTCAGGGAGGCATTTGTGGTTTTGTGTGGTGCTGGAGCTGCCTGGGCATGGGTGGCTACTCAGGTGTGAGGAGGGGAGAAAAGAGTTTTGAATGTGACAAGTTACAAATTGTGTTTTTACAGGAGAGTTTCTACTAAACTGTCACTAAACGCAGAGCATAACTTATACTGGAATTCTGTTTTTCCCTGGAGGCTTGGTCTTTTATTAGTGAGAGCCCTGAAAAAATGGAGGTGATTCCATAATTGAGTTATTGATTTGGGGAGGGAGGGAGAAGATGTTGGAAATAGTTTAAATATCGTCATGTCTCAGTGCTTGTTATATTCTCACTATTCTGAAGATTCAATTCCCTGCTTTGTTGCTCTTTTGTAACTATATTGTTATATTGTAAGGCAAGTACATGAGGCTATTCAGACCCAAATGAATGGGAGATAAAATTCCATTATTGCTTTTACACATCCACTGTGGCTGGGTGTTAGGTGAAGATTAAAGAGTCTGTGTGCAAAGGAAGAATCCTGTTAGCAAAATACCATGGAAGGCTTTAGTTTGTTTGTGGCACCTGCAAACTGGCTTGCCTATATCTTGCTTTTTAAGATTTTGAACTGTGTATTTTAATGGTGTTGACTGTGCTTCTTTCAGTCTTGCAAGCTGTGTGAGCTTAGGGAAAATAAATGACAAGTTCTGTATTTGGACTGTCATTGTGGCTTAGGTTTTTGTTTTGTTTTAACCTACACCTTCAAAGGTAGGAAATAGCAGAAGCCTTGCAATGTAATATGCATAGCTGACCTTTTGAGTTCAGGATTGCATCAGGAAGGAGGAAAGTACTTCAAGATACAAAAGCATAAGGTTAAAACAAGGTTTAATAATTCCAGCACTTTAAGTCACTGGAAACAATAAATACTGCAGAGGTAATTGTGCAGCACTGTGAGCAAAGATGGAAGAAAAAAATGCAAATATATCCTGAACCATTAAGATGTTAAAGTAATGTTTTCAGCATCACTTTAACGTGAATTGTATTCAACTGTGAAGTTCAGTACCACAGAAATGCCAAGTGTGACAAAATAAAACAAGAGAGAGAAATTAATGCCAAATGGTATCATCCAAAGCTATTAAAAAGAATCAGACACAGCTACAGCATTCACTGTGTCTAATTCAGTTGCATGCATTAATTCTAATAAGCAATTTAGCAGCATTTCCTCCATCCTGGATAGCACAAAGGGTAATACATGAAATAATGGCTGTAATTGCCCCTGGGTTTGGAAGTTGTATGTGAAAAGCAGGAATTCCTGTCTTTTTTATTTTTGTTTTGATTTTTTTTTTACAGTAAGAATAAAATCCTAAATTTTTTTAGCTCATGTCTGTGGCATAATTCCTACTGATGATAGTTTCCCTGTGTTGAAATTATGATGACTCCTGGTCCAGCAAGTGTGAGGCCTGTTACACTGCCAATGCAGAAATATGTAATCAGAGACAGGTGCGGCCCCCAGAGAAATTGCCATCTAAACACAGTATAAAACAAGTGGTTTGCTGTAGGGATTTCATTTAGGTGATAACTCTGTAATGAGGAGTTGTGGGGCTCCAAAATCTCAGATGGTAGAGGGAGAGAGTAAAATCCCCCAACCTTCACTGCAAAACTTTGAAGTAAATGCATCAGCAGCAGGTAATGAATTCACATGATGTGGTTGGGTCAGTTCTGAGCTGTGCCTGCATTCCTCTCTCCCTCACAGCCACATGGAAACCAAACAGGAAAACTGGATGTGGGGTCCAGAGGCCTTTTTGGCCAAGCACTAAGTTCTGTGGGGCACATTCAGTGACTCTGTTGTAAATTGAATTTTCATTATGTATGTACCACTTGCTGAGATGGGTGTGAGAGCTGCCTTTGTCCCAAGAAACACTCCCTGTGCTCCACATTGTGTCATGGCATGTGTGGTGACAGCTGCTTGGGGTGAACAGGGCGTGCTCTGCTCCCAGCAGCAGGGTCGTGGAGGGGAATGCTGCAGTTCCCATTACCTGCACTTTGGCCATGTAGCTGGAGGAGAACTGTCTTGCAGGACCCACTTTTCCCCAGTTCTTCCTTTTGAGCTGTCCCTTCCCCTTCAGGAGCTGGTGACAGTCAGAAGCCCTCCTGCAATGCCTTGGAGCATGGTGTGCACATTGAAGGATTGGAAGAGCCCTCTCACTGGTGGGTGGCGTTGACTGGGGTTCCATGGGTTTGCTGCTTGTCTGGGGTTCCATGGGTTTGCTGCTTGTCTGGGGTTCCATGGGTTTGCTGCTTGTCTGGGGTTCCATGGGTTTGCTGCTTGTCTTGCAGCTGCAGCGCAGCGAATCAAGGCTCATGCGTCTGTTCTGAGTGTAGTAAACCAGCATTTCTTGTGACTTAAGATTGCTAAGCACAGGAGAAAAATTATAAACAACATAAATGAAATTTGAAGCTTTCTCCGTTTGATCTTTGCCAGAAGGGGACAGATGTCTGTTTTCCACATGCTGTGCTGGAGAGCAGGCTAAAAGGCCACCCAGATGGAGCTTTGCACCTCAAACCTGGAACATTTTAGATGCCTAATCACTGAAATTGCAAAAAGATACATACTTTTATCCAATCCAAAATAAGGGTCAAGCCTGCTGCTTAAAACATCTCCCAGCATCTGCTTTACATTCCTTTATGTGCCCTATGCAAGTGCTTTATTTCAAAATTGCTTGCTGCTTTGAGTTGGTATTTAATGCAAGAAATTAGGTATCTATCATAGGCACAAAGTTATTTTCCTGTCGCTTTATAACTCTAAGTTCCAGTAGTCTGCTGTGTCCAAAGCATTGTCACTTTGTGAGATGGAAAACACTGTTCATTTTGCACAAGTGACAGAGCCATACTCTCCGGAAGTCTTTACTCTTCTTACTTGTGCTGCAGTTTCAATCTTATCTAAAAGCAAGCTTGCTTTGAGGATATATAGTTAGCAGTTTCAAAAAGCTGTTACATGGTATTAAGATGTCAGTTGCTAGGCTGGTATTTTTAAATAGCATTTCGTTCTTGTTAATCGTGCTTTTTTGTGCATCTTATGGTCCACAGCCCTTGAGGCTTTTCGGGCACTCCCAGATGCTGTTGTGAACTGTAATGAAATAATGATTTCCATGCTTCATGATGCTCACAGGTGCATTAATCCCGAAATGAGAGCTTGTCATGTTAGCAACACACAGGCTAGCAGGCCATGAAACTGTTCTTGAGTGTTCCAGTAAGGTTCTGTAAGAAACAGGAGAGTTGAACTTGGATTTTAACAGTTACTGCTGTCTATTTTTAAAAATTAAAGTGAAAATCAGACTTTAAAACCAGCTAAAGAGAAGATAATAATGTTCAGTTTATCTAAACTTGGTATTGCAGAGGGTACCTCGTACAGTAAGGCTGGATCTTGCTGTCATCGACATGAAATACTGTTTTGCAGTCCTTTCAAAGTATGTTACTTCAAATGCTCAGCAAACACTTGGTAACAAGATGTTCTCCTTACTAAATGCGGGAGATTCTTCCATTAACAGAGGAGCTCGGAATCTCGTGTTGTCAATTTTGCGATGCTGCTCACCACCTTTCCTGGAGGCTGTTGTCTGAGTGAAGTTGGCAGACAATAGCCCAGCCCATGCTGTAGGGTATGCATCTCTGCTGAAAGCTGTGCTCTCCAGCAATTAAAGCAGAGGGCAGGACTGAGGCTCAGGCAGTAATTTTGGAACGACTGCATGGATTTGCTGGGACTTATCTGCTTTGACAGGACACCCAAATAATTTCTCTTCACTAGGAAGGCTCTTGGATATAGAAGGCCTGACTTTAATGGGTTAGGTATGACCTAGGGTGTTTAGCTGGAAATTTTTTCATTAATGTTTCTTAGATTTAATTTGAAAATTGAGACTGGGGGTAGGGGGACCAGGGAAGAAAACTGATTACTTGTGTAATCTCTAATGGGGAACTCCTGAACAGAATTTTCTGGTTTAATATGCTGTCTTTTTGACAGTTTCTGTGCTCTCCTTTACTGGCTTTGAGCTTAAAACATTCAAATTAATAGGTTCTGACTCTGTCCTGCTTTCAGTATTCTATTTTCTGAGATTAGGTTTTCCCCTCTCACTGTGGGAGATTATGACCAAGTATTTCTGTTAAATGCTGTGGTGTAACATGGGAGCAAGGAGACTGCAGACCAAGATGTTCATGGGTTTTAAGAAGTGAAACATTGATTCTTTAGAGCAAACATGTGGAGGGGGAGGTGTGTGTGAGGCTGGGCAGGGCTGAGGAAAGGTCTGTTTTACCCAAGACTGAGCAGGACATTTGTGGTGCTCTGAGTCTGTAATGATCATTTTATTTGTCAGGCTCTACACTTGCAAGCACTGCAAGCTATACAAGTGTTGGAAGCAGAAATAAAGCATTTTGTGTGGCTTTAAAGAGATTATTTTTGTCACCAAATACTGCCTCCTACAAAATGTATTAGTTCTTTTCACTGCATCAATATAATTAGTTCAGTCTGTTAACCAGCTTATTTCATCTAATGCTTTCTTCTGCACTTGCTGACAATACAGTTACAAAAAAAAGTTACAAACCAACTGAAAACAATGCAAATGGATTTGTTTGCTATTTCTTCCACAATGGCAGTTTGCCAGAGATGACATGCTTTGCTAAATGTCACTAACTATTATGTATTTAGGACTTAATTATGCCTTTAAGGCACTGGCCCTTTCAGGGAAGAGTGGATGAAATTGCTTCCTTGAGAGCGTTCAGCCACGCTCTGCCTGAGAAAACATGACTGCTGGTAGCGTGGTGGGAAATGAAAAGGCGAGTTGATCATCTATTCGAGATGATGGAGCATATGTTCTTGCCCACACCTCTTAGCTCTGCTGATGGATGAGTTAGCTCACTGCTTTGGGCATTAAATAAACCTCTATTAAAGCTATGTCTGCACCTGTAGCCTTATATGCTATTTTTATCTAGAGCTTATAATGGGAAAGTTACTTTCAGGCTCTGAAGCCTAAGACCCTAAATACTCCTAGATTTTCCTACAGTAAAACATAATGTGAATGGTTAATTAGAAAATAAAAAGACTCACTTTGCAGGCTTTTTTGTCCAACTAACACTGTGAACCAGGAGGTCTGAAGGGGTAAGAGTCTAGACTGGGAGCTTGTAGATCTCTAAAGAGGCTGTTGACCCAGGACACATAATTGCTGCCAGCTTCTAATTCTTAACTTCTTGAAAATATCGTATTTCATAGCATATTTATAAACTTCACAATATATTCAGAGGCAACTCATGGGAACACCACTAAATCAGGATTATACTGCACTGTGGAAGCATGTAGGATGTAGCTGTTGAATAATTTAATGCTTCTTTGCTCTATCAACTTTTTAGTCTATCCATTTTCCTTAGCATTTAGTCAACTCTCAAAGGTTCCCCTTCAAAATGCAAGCTATTACAAACTACTCCAGATGTGAGTCTGAGTGCTATCAGTAGTGTTGGATTTCCCAAGAGCTGTGTCTCATGTCAGGTAATTTCATTTAGAGTTTTAAATCTTTAGACAGTAACTCATTGACGAAAATAGTACATTAGTTTGAAAATCTGCATGACCCAGGTTACAAGAGCAACTCCTTAAGCTGGACAGCAGTGTCCAAACTTGTTCCATTGTTTCCTCATGGTTCCTAAAATTGCTCTGTGGAGTCACAATTTGCAGGTTCAGGAGCCTGACAGCTGCCGTTCTCTGCCATAGCATCTTCTACCTCTAATGTGATCTTCCTCAACTCACCTCTGCTGGATGTTCACTCAAGCTCTTCTCCAGGGCTGAAGGGTTTGAAGAGATGAAAACAGCATCTGTCTTTGATGGCACTTGCCCCCTGGCCACCAGTCACTGATTTAACCTCTTTGCTGGTTTCTGAAAAACTCTTTCTGGAGTTTGAGTACTTAACCCTGCTATTCATACATGTATAAAAATTAAAGGCAATTACAGTAAATCCTTTAATAATCTTTGCTATGTGTGTGCTGAAACACATCTGGGCTAAAATATTACAGCTTAGAAGAAAGTAACATATGCTCTAATCTCAAGCTGTGTCTTGCCAACCAAAAATAGCAGAGCCTGAGTTGTAATAAGGAAAACAGAGCTGTTGTTCTCATGGATTGCTTGATTTTACCCTTGACTTCAACAGGGGAAACATCCTAGAACCATTATATATTCCTTGCTGTAACATAAGTAAAACATAAATGCACTTTAACTTACTGTCATCAGTGATATTTATATAAAGCATTGGGTTTACAATGGTACATAATTTATTATTGAAATTATATTTAATTTCACTGAAATATTACTCACTGTATGCCTCTTCCCATTCTATTATAAATACATCTTAGCATGCACCCTGCTTGCAGCTGAAATAATAAATGATTTCATAACTTGAGTTATTTGTGGGATACTGGAAATGGGTTTTCTGTCAGTACAGAGACATTTTATGAACTTGTTATGGTGTGGGTATTCATTGCTTCCTCTCTTCTGGCAGAGTAAGTCTCTGGACAGTAGTATCTAGTACTTAAATGGTTGGAGGAGCTAATATTAAGAAGAATATTGAGGGTAGACATCAAGTTATGGTTTTGCCCAAGATTTTACTTTAGTGACACATATTTAATAATACTTCACTAAATACCTTCAAATGTATATGTTATAATTGCAATCTTGCAATTGTGTAGTAATTTTATTGCTATCAGTGCTTTTAAAACAGATTTTGCTTTCTCCATCTCTAAATTTATCAGTATGAAATGCTGCAATAGTATTAATAATAAGAAAACAATACATATGGTATAATGGTTGTCATGAAAAATATTGAAATGCTGCCACTTTCACAAGAAGTAATTTCCCAGTACTTAGGTGAAACACAAGATAACACTAATGTGACAAGATTTTCAGTTTTCTAAATAGTAGATTTGAAATGTAGTAGTTTTACAGACTATTAGATGCTACCTGCCATCTTAATAACAGGTTACTAGTCATCTTCTTGAAATGCTATTTAGAGTACAATGTAAATGCACAAAACAAATTTCAGATTCAACAGGGTTAAGAAACCCTAGCTTGGTATGTTAGTAAATGGTGTGATCATTCCTTTCTTTCCATTTTCTACTTCTTTCCTTTCTTTTCCTCTTATTATTTCTGTCTGATCCAACACTTTCTGTGAAAGGTATTTTTTCTCCAGCTTTCAGTGTGCAGCCACATGTATTATTAACTACTTGCTATTCTAGCCCTGCCATAAAAAACCCCAGGCATGTTAACGTATGCCTAGACTTGTGTATGGCACCGTCATCAATTGTGGTATTGTGACAAGTATTAATGAATTCATCCTCAAATTGGATCTATTATGGGAGACAGTGTGTGTATGAGAGAGAAAAAATGTCTGTCATTAGATATAGATACATTTTAGACATGAGGCTATGAGACGCAAGGTTAATACTATAAGCTTCTCTGACACTGAGAACTCAGTGAATTTTGTTTTCGAAATACTTGATTTGTTATGAAACTTTTTTAAATCATGAGGTGAGTGCATGAGTACTTGTCACTTCTGCAAATCGCTCTGTAGGTATTGGTTATTTGGTGTCTGTAGGTGTAGTTGATGCACAGAAAACACCAAGGGCTGTTAAAGATTAAAGGATTGTCAGAGGAAGTTAGAGGTGGTTGAGTGCTCGGGGATCTGTTTGTGGTGGGTTCATGCCTGGATAACGAGCTGGGACCAAATAACCCTGTTAGAGGCAGTGCTGTCAGTGCGGTGCTGACATGCAGCTTGGGCATGTGCACAAGCCCAGGTTTGGAGCTGCAGCCTGCCTCTGCCTGCGGCACAGCACAGCCAAGGGGCAGTCTGGGATTTAGGAGATGGTAACAGTTGTCCAAGCAGTGTTTATCCTGTTGTTATCCTCTATCAGCCAGCTGTTGACTCTTGAAAAATGTGCTAGACTTGTACGCTCTTGGATAGAGCTTCTGAAGTTTGAGACTTTTAAGGAATTCCACATGTGAAGGAATCAGTTCTAGGAAGAAGTCAGTAGCAAGGTTTGCAGTGCAGACCTGTGGAGTTGAAGCTAACACAGTAACCCTACAAGAATATGGTAATGAAGAAAGAGGAAATGTGCTTCTGGCTTCATGACAAAGGAGCAATAGGAGGGTGAGGCTCCTGGTTTAGTTTACAGGTGTGTAGCAGTGCAGCCTTCAACAGAATTTCTGCTTCTGCCACTGTACCTTCCTCAATTACTTGCATCTGTTCCTCCAGTTGCCAGTACCTATCTGTGTCCTTTTCCCCCATGCCCTTTGCCAACACATCTGTATTTTCCCTTGGTGTCTGTTATCCTCTACAGACCTGTTTCCTTGCCAAACCGTTCTGACATTTTTCCTCGCTCATTATTTCTTGTTGGGCTTTTTTTCTGTGTTGACTAAGGTCCTGCTTGTTTTTTTCTGCTTCTGCACTTCTCAGGTGTCAGGAAAAGAGGAGAAATATGCTGTCTCTTCTCCATTACTTCTTCATTACCATTCTTACTGTTTAATCAGTCAAGCTATTTGGGCACAAACTCCAGAAGGAAAAATAATTGGGCTCAGCAGACAGCAGTAAGTGCAACAAAATTTTACATTTGGGAGGCTCAGGCAGGTAAATGATACTACGTGCTCAAATGGTTTCATTTCATAGTGGTAGACCCCAGCCTTTGATCTAAAAAAATATATATATTTCTAGCCTGAAATATGTCTGTAGTTAACAATCCTGTTTCTCTTATGCTTTTGGCCATTTGAAGAAGGCTAAGGATTATATTGCTTTAGGGATCTGAATGCACAAACTAAGTCAGGATTTCATACTCAGACTATTGTTTTTAACAAATGCTATGATGAGGTGACTGATTTGTGCTTTGGATGCTCTAGATGAAATATAGGGCTAAATGTAATGCATTTTAATGTTAATTAAAACCTTGCACTAGAGCCAGTAACAAACTCTGAGTGTCCTCACTGGGTAAGTCAGTTCCCTCCTTTTTCCTACCTGTTTTCCCTTTCCTCTCACATGAGAAGACCCATCTCTGATCCTATAATTTATGCCATTAATTGTTAGTAATGGCAATGCACAGAATTCTATGAAAAATTAGGTTTGCTTTATTGAAGTCATGTTCATTTGAATTTCTGCCAGTTGGTGGTTGTCCATTTACAGTTTCTTACTTTTTGTTTTGAGGATTTTTCCTTCTAATTCGTAACAGAAGTGGTAGAGATGGTCATTTCAGTTCTTTTTTGTGGTGATTGTAAATTTGTTACCATGGCATTAATCTTACTAACAACATATCACTTACAGAAACACTCACTAACATAACATACAACATCCTAGAAGAGTGTTTTCAATGAAGTTGTCAAATGTGCCGTAAATTTTAGCTTCCCAAACTGACAAAAACTAGCTATTCAGAGTCACCATCAGATGCAGGATTACAGAGTAAACTGTCTTAATTTGTGCTAGCTGTAAATCTTAGTTTTCAATTGGAATACAGAGATAAGCTTGGCATGTTTTGTCAGCTAGTGGAAAATAGAAGCTATTATCTTTTCTTACAAGCAATGGTGACAAGACCTGGTAGCAAAGAGCAGCTGCAGCAACGTGATTAATAACATATAATGCCATCAACAAGTAAATTCTTGCTTGAACTGAACTGTATTTTTATTTAATTACTGGAGCTAATGGAGAATCTACCATAATTAACATAGCTGCTTGACTGTTTTTATCATAAAAAAGAAAACTGTAAATCATAGAGCCTGTAAAATAGAACCACGATTAATTAATTGGTGATAAAGTGTGAGGTGTGCTACCTTTCCTGGTTCAGCTTTGCAGAATTAAGCTTCCTTCTACCACACATAAAGACTTTGAGAAAAATGAAAGGGTAGACTCACTTTCTGAACTCACTGTGCTTGGTTAGCAGAGATTACCAGCAGCTCTGCTACCTAGAAGGCTGAGAGGTAGAATCTGATATTTTAAATGGAGACTGACACATTTTTTCCTGAACAGAAAAAATGCCATTTTCACAGGAAGGGGACAGGATTCAGAGGTAATTATTCTAAATACTGGCTTATTACTAAAAAAATTTGAATTAACATGAGTATTTTCAATTGTCATAAGCAAGTATTGTTTTTGCAAAAGCAGAACACCTATAACTGCAAATAAGGCAGAAGATCTGAAGTTTTATTATAGTGTAATGGTTTCCAAAGTAGGAACAAGCCTGTAGAAGTTGTTGGAGGGGAAGGGTCAGGGCCAAGAGGAAATTTTGTTATTAGGGAACTTCATGGGAGAAAGAGGACAAGTTAGGGGAGAAGGTGCCTGATTTTTCTAATTTTTCTTAAAAAAACCTATTATGGTAAGTGTTTTTCCTTTGCCTTCTAGAAACAAGCTTTATTCTGTAATGTATTAAGCTGGTTTTCAATTTTGAATGTCTTCTATCATATAATAAGCATAAAGATTTGCATTCTGAAGGAAGTGATTTGATTTTAGTGAAACAGTATTTTGACCTGAAAAATGTTGCTCCGGAAACCTGTGGGATAGGAAATGGTAACCCCATGTGGTAATGATGCTTGGAGCTGTGCTTGACTGAGACAAAAATAGGTTTGGCGGCTGGTGTATTCCTCCAGCAAGACTGCACTTTAATCAGGATGAAGAGGATTGTGCAGCCAGAAAGCAGGAAGATGCAGTATGAATTTTACCTAATGAATTCAGGTCTGGTATCCTGAGCACAGGGATGGCTGCTCTGCTTACTGAAGGCACTCGTGAAGGATTGAAGCAAGGGGAGAGAGATTTTTTTTTTCCCTTGGCAAACATGGTTCAGAACCAAGGCTCTCCCAGATACTTGTTAGATGAAGAATAAAATCAATTGCTATGTTCCTGTCAATTCGACACACTCTGGCTTTTCCTCTTGCTTCTTCCATGTAGCTTCTGTCTGTCTGTCTTGTACTGTGGATAACAATAACCCTTTGCTCTGTCTCGTTTGTATTGTTTTTGTGGCCCCATGTGTCCTTGCCCCACCGCTGCTCTTCTGCACAGCATTTTTAAGACCTGAGCGCTCTCTCATATCCTCACTGTTTCACATCTCCATTGCTTAAACATCCTCCTGTTGCCCCTCAACACCTGCAGAGTTGTTCCTGATTATACCCCTTGTCTGTTCTGCTTCAAAAGCCCTTTTCTGAGCTTGTTGTGCTGCCAGTGCTCCCAGTTTCTGTTCACCTTGCTTTCCCTGGCTCCTTTTCAGTACTGCAACAATCAAGCTGATTGTCTCCCTCCCTTTCATTACGCGCTCATTAATGACATTTTGCCTCCTGCCCTGCTTGTCCTATGGCTTGAGGGGCAGCAGTACTGCAAGAACTAGAGAACAGCACACAGAGAGCTTGGGGACAAAACAGAACCACCAGTGAAACCAAGGGGAGAGAGAAATGAGAGGGGATGGAAGATCCTCACCACGAGGGCATTGGGCAGGGGGTGGTTTGGAAATCATGGGATTAAGGACCAAGTAAGAGAATGGAGAAGGATATACTTCAATGGCTGCCTGAAAGTGACCTCAGCGAATGCTGCACTGCTGAAAAGGGGCAGTCACAGGCTCACTTCAAAGGCTTTCCCACCCTAAAGAAGGGGTGGGGAAGGAATAGCACTTTTTCTTTCCTCCCAGGAATTTGGCCTTAGATTGGTTTAAAACTACAATAAAAGCATCTCTTTAGAAGGGTTCATTTAGTATTCTAAGGAACATAAAGGAAGAAGGGTGCCTGGAGGAGACAGTTTGTGTAGGAGGGATCTCTGATGTTTTACTGGGTCTTAATACCTCTAGAAATAGAACATGGGGGAAAAAATATATCAATGTAATTGGGAAAGGAGTAAAATACCACATCCTTCGTTCTCCCCAAAACAATTAGGATGAGAAGGGAATGGTTGTATTGACTGGGTGACTAAATAAATCAGATAAGTCAAAATGTCCAAAACAGTTGTCAACTTCAATTTTGCACACGGCTTCAACCTAAGCGGGAATTTATTTTACTGCTAGTTTGACTGCCTTTCTTCTCCACCTCCTCTTCCCTCATTTCATCCATCTGTTGTGCCCTTTCATTCCTGAAGATAACTTTCTTGTAAGAGTGGTGATCCCTTAGCATACGATTACAAAATGCTGAAGATAACAGAACCTTGATCTCTGCCTGAGGCCCCTACCTGTCTGTAGTGACATTTCGAGTGAGTCAGTCTATCCATGTGGAGGGACGTCCCTTAAGTCCCACCCCTTCCCGGAGAGCGTCAGATCTAGATAGTCTAGGGGAGCGTGACACTCAAGTGTGAGTCCTCCCACGGGGGGTGTTCGCCGAGTTGCCCAGCCCTTGTTGCTGGAGAATTCCCCTCTTCCCCTGCCCTACGGGTGTTGCGAGGAAATATCAATCTCCGGGAACCCTCCCAGGTTTCCCGAAGGTTCTGTGGGTTTATATCAAGCATTGGTTTGTTTCCCTATTTGCTACTGTCATCCCCCCTCCACCTTACCGTAATTTGTTAGCCACCGGGCTGTCCGTCCTCCTTGCCATCCCCCTATTGGTCACTAGTATACCTTAAAGGCCAGGTACCCGCACCCCTCGGGGCGGTTTTTGCTGTATCCTTCGCCCCGACCATCACCCCTGTTCTCTGCCTCAATAAAGCGGAGTTGAACAGCAACGCCCTCCCTGCTCTTTTGTTCTCCGGACTCTCTCCACCAACTGTGGGAATGTGGTCTCACGCCCCTCTGGGGCTCAGACCTGCCTGCCTGGGAGCCAGCCGCTGAGAAGCCCAGCCAAGCGCCGCCAGCCCTTGAGCTGCCGGGCCCCTGTAGCCGTATCACACACGGCTACATATCCACACAAGGATATCTCTGCAAGCCATTTGTGAAGGATACAGCCAAGGACCCACTTTAAGCTGAGACAAGGCCACTTTCAAATGAATGCATTCATTTAGGCATGGGGATACTGAGTGTTAGTTAAATTAACAGATGTGCCTGCCTTGAAGTAATAGGGCTTGATAGAGTGGAGAAAGGAAATTTAATAGAACATATCTTCAGGAAATTCAGTCTTCTCTGAATTACATTTTTATATATAAATACATAGACAAGTTCAGACTTTATTAGAAATTTTACAGTATTTTAATCAGCAATCATGGCATTTTAGGATTGATAAATTGATAACTAGCAGGTATGTAGCGAGTGAGAGGATTTGTAAATAGCAGCACATTCTGAAAAAGGTGATATAAAAATATATTGGAGAAAATTCTAGCTACTGGTTAGTTCTAAAGCAAGGCTCTCTTCTTAACTCTGAACTTTGTTTCAAGTCCAGATCCAGTTCATGCCTTCTGTAATATTAGGGTTATATAGCAATCAACTCTAGTGTATTTCTTATTTCATCTCTATTTGTTTTGAATCCTTATTTTCCCATATTCATAACTTTGTTTTCTTCCACTCTGACAATTGTAAGAGATCCTTTAAAACCATGACCAAATTTAAGTAGCAAATCTATTTGTCATGTCTGAGTAGCTTCTTAATAACTAGTAAATTGTTTGATGTCTTGTCTTAATTGACACTTGAACCGTGCTGTCAGCTGAGTGGGTTTTTGCAACCCAGCCAGCCTCCATGTGGAAAATCAGCTCTGACAAAGATGAAGCCCTTTACACCTTACATATTTCTGGGGTTTAGCAGAATTTTTAGCTGCCAACAAGCTGAACATCTTAGAGTGGTTATTTGTCTTTCAGATGCCATAAATTGTCTTTCTTTGGTATGTGCTCACAGCATTAGTTGGTGCTCTGGGCAGATTTGGCCTCGATATGTCTGAATTCTTTTCCTCATGTGCATTTGTTTCCTCATTAATGTTAGGTGGTTTCTGTGAGTCGTAATTTTCTCGGAGAAGAGACTGCTCGCACACTGTGGTGGGGTTCTGCTCAGCTGACTGAGCTGCTGTCAGGCACAGCCAAACCAGCACTGACCTGGAGGGCTTTACTCTGCGTGTAACACAGCCCTTCTCCCTTTTGCTGAGTGTATTAAAACAGAAAAAATGTTCATTGTAAATCATCGCAGTTAAATCTTTGTGTATTAAGTCTCTTCCACTGTCATTCAAGAACTCAAAAATGCACCTTTAGAAAATTGCTATGAAAATAGTGTTTACTGAGAAAATTCTGACTTAGTTATGCCTTACTTTACATTCAGCTGCAACTTCTGTGTTTTGAATTTCTGAATGGACTAGTGCTGGAGAAATAGTCTTGCTGGTAGCAGGTAGGTAGGAGAGCTCAGGATGTGCTTCTTGCTCTGTTACCCTGGCAGATATGGACTATGAAGCAACAAACCATGAAGAAGGAAAAAAATTAGTTGGATATTAAAAAAAAGTCAATTAGAAGAATAGAAACATGATGGTTTTTTACAAGTAAAAGTTAAAGTAGAGTTGAGTTATGAGTGTGCTCAGCATGCCTTTTTTTCCCCCAGCCCTCTTTTGCATTCTTTACTCAATAACATCTGTGGTATGTTCTATAACCTCCCCACATGGCAGTATTTTAATGCTACTTGTCATCTTCTTGAAAAGAGGAAGAAATATGATCAGTAGACAGAATGAGAAGCTAAACAACTGCCTTCTAAAGTGATTTTTAATACAGCGAGGAATTGAGTGCAGAGGTATTTTAATGGAACTAAAAAGATTTATTGCTACTTTGTCTTAAGTATTAAGCTATAGCACTTGCAAAGTGTGGTGTCCTTTGTTTTGGAATCAGGAGCTGGTGTTTCCGAGATGGTTTATTGTAAAAGCAATTATAAATAGAATTTTTCATCCTAAAAAATTAAAATCTGCTGTGTCATATACTTGTTTTCTTACCCTATTAAGCAAATGAGACTAATGATACCCATAAGACTGTTCACGATGCAAGTTACATCCTCAGTGGAAATGCAAGTGATAGGTTTTGGTCCTACAAAGAAAATGAAGTCTTGGAGGAAAAACACATTATCTGATTTATGTACTTCTTATCTTTAATTGACAGTCCTAAATATAACTGTTTAAAAGGCTTTAAATAAAATCACTTGCTCACAGTGCAAAAGATTAAGAAATTGCCTCTTTATGACAAAATTATGTCACTTAAAAATGTTTGGTTTTCTTTTTTCCTAGCAGAGCCTTAAATAATATTTCCAGAAGAAAAGTGGAGAGAATACTAAACCTATTAGTTAATGGTTATCCACTGTGTAAGCCTAAATATACTATAGGGAGAACACCAGTACTATGCAAGGTATTCCTTTTAGATTACATATCTCTTCACTCGTAAGTAGAAGCACCTGACTTTTCTGTTTTACACATAGATTTGGCACAGTAAATTGTAATTCTGTTGTGACTACCTGATGTCTGGACTAGGAAAATGAGTATTCATCTTGTCTTTATGCATTGAAGGAAGAGATTTAAATTTTATATTCCTTTCTCTTTCCATTTTTATCATCTAGTTTCGCTGAGATAATATTATTTTCTCTCTGCCTTTTGAAGAGCTTAGTACAACTTCAGAAAATCTCAAGACATCAGAAAAATGGTTTTTTGTGATCCCTTTTGTTTATTTATAAAAGATTACTTAATGGAATTCATTCTTTCCAACTTGCACACTGATTTAAAAGTCGAAATCCAGTTGCCAAGCAAAATAAACACAGCAGGGTAAGCTGCTGTAGAAAAACAAGGCATCAATATGTAATTTTGTTGAACTGACAAAGTGAAATCATAATATTAACCTAATAATAGTTTCATAGAAAACAATCATAGCATTATTTAAATATTGTAATAGATGTATAGTCTTATAAGAGAAATTCCTCTGGTTTTGCCACAGAGATCCATGTTTTCTTCACTTAAAGATGTTAGTGAGTTGTAAATGAAGCAGCTTGTAGTAAAGGAGGTGAGGCAACTTGCTTTGTCCTAAATATCCTGTAATATCCTTGGCCGCCTGGTGCATGTCTTGAATGTCTTGCTCGGAAAGGGATGGTCTGCAGGGACCCCTGCCTGCTCCTGCTGGTCCCCAGGAGCCTCCCCATGGCTGGGGGCAGAACACAAATGATTTTAGTATAGTACTGTGCCTGCAGGGGCCCAGCAGGGTTTTGTGCTCATTTCTGAAGTACAGGTTTTAGTAAAATTGCCATAGGGAGGGAGATAGTTTGGAGACACAAAATCGTTGCACTGTAACGAACCAACATGAACATGCAAGGAGCAAAACTGCTTTGCCAGATTACAGGTATATCAATGCTCTTTGCTTTTCTTATCCAGTCTAGAACACCAAAACTTTTAAACTGATCTGCCAAAAACAGGCAAAAGAATTTCTGGGGATGGAGATTCATGCTATAACGGAGAATGTTGGTGTTTCATTGTTTTTTAGTTTGTTGGTTTTTTTCCCTAAGCTAAATATGAGGTTTAGTTGTTCCAACCTGTTCTGAATTAACAGGACTTCAAGCTAAAATGAACAGAAATTGACGCCTTTACTGTTTTGGGAAGTTTGAGGAGCACTCTACTTAGGTTTTGGTTTGTCTTCAGGTTTTTTTTAAATGCCTATCTTGAGAACCTTTATTCAGGGCTATAAGATGGGGTTTGAATTTTTGGGAGATAATCTGCTTTATATTTTACAGCTAAATCCATGTAGATAACAGCGTTCTACCTCTCTCTGTGACACGATTTTTGTCATTCTAAGCAGTGGCACTGTCAATTTTCAGGGTCCAAACTCTGCAGAATCTTTGAGATGATGAGCGGTGTTTTGCATCACTGAGCCCCTTCCTGTGCACTACATGTAAGCACAACTCAGTGAAACTTCAGTCTTTCCTCTGAAATACAGCTGTCCATCTTGCTCTTCTTCACATAAATGCATAGCCTTGGATTGCCTGCCAGAAATGGTGAGCCCAAATAGTACAACACCACCGAAAGTGTTTCCTTTAACTGGCGTGTCTTTAGGTACCAAATAGGGAGCTCTGGAATGGAGCTCTGTTTGCTGTCCTTACCACCATGGGCAGCTTGGGCAGCTGGGGAGCTGATGCAGTGAAAGCTAAGGGTGCTCAGAGAAGAAAAATATTATTTGAGGACTTTTTGCAAGTGTGAAAATACATTGTTTCATTAACAAATTAATTCAGGGTTTTACAGCACTAAGATTTAAAGGATGTGTCTGTTGCCATGAAAGAACACAGCACTGCTCTCCATCCAACGTTCAGGAAGTACAATCTTTTTTAGTCTCTTATTTCCCTCTCTGCTTAGCTGCTTGAGGAGCATGCAAAGCACCACAGCTGTGGTGTTTCTGTCCTGGCAGCAGAATTGACAGAGCATGGTGTCTCCTGTGAGTCAAGGTGGTCTCGTGTCCTCACACATTGGCTTTTTGGGATTAACAGGGCCTTAAGCAGTGCCAACTTCTGTCACTGCAGCCCAGATAAAACTTGGCATTTCACTGGGAGCTTTAGCATATGAGATGGAAATGCTTGGGTTAAAAGAATAACCAGAAACTAATACTTGAGAGGTTGTGCAGGTGGTTCTCCTAATGAAAGCACTAATGCCTTTCATATTATGCAAATCCCATTGTATTACATGTGTATAAACTGTACAAATATTGTAATTCCCTAAGTAATAGAAATAATGCGATTCAGCAGGGAAAGGTCTTTCTTAAAGTAATAATGCACTGTGTATAGAGCTGAGATGGGAATAAATGAGCATATTATAAGTCTTAAATTATTCTTCATTGTCAACATTAAGCTGCAAGCTACCTTAGACCCCAATGTTTCATAATTTTTTAAATTATTGTAACGTAAAGCTGCATTCTTCTGCCTTTGCCATGCCTTAGTCGCATGCTGCTCAGTGAGAGATCTGCTGCTGTGTGCTCTCTGCAAAGCCTTGACAGCACAACGACTGTGAGTTTATATGAGCACGGGTTTCTCCTGTAGCTGCTGTGTCTTAGCACATGGCAAAGGGCTGACAGCCCAAAGTGCTCAGCTGACAAAGCTTTCCTTTCTCTCCCTGACCACTCCCTCCACTAATGCTCTGCGGAGTTCAAACTTTGGCAAACTGCAGCACTGATAAATACTGGGTTACACAGCTGAAAGGCAGAGCAGGTGGCGCAAGTCACCAAATACGAAATGCAGATTTTAAGGTGAATGATCTTATGTCCGGGTATGTTTTATTGCAAACTATAGAAAAGGGTGTGGGACTTGGTTTGGTTTCGGTTTTTTGGGGGCATGTTTTTTTCCAGGATGTAGAAAAATTCCGAACCAAAATCCAGCTCATAGGAGTAATCCATAGTCCTGCTCCAGGCTGTCAAAACTCTGCTCTCAGACATTTTTATTAAAGTAATTGACTGTTAACACAGCCATATTACCTTGTATGTCACATAGCAGTGAAGCTCACACATGGCTGGTGCTGATTTGGTTCTCCCTTCAGGTGGCTTAGTATTATAGATGTAGATACAAGGATGCTAGAAATAGTTAAAATTTTACTATTTAATTATATATGACATTTTCAGTAGAGATTAAAAAATTGGTTCTTTGGACTAAATTTATCTCTTCTCTTTTGTAGAACTTTACAACAAATAATCTTCATTAATGCATGCAGGGTGAAGCAGAATACAAACACTTGTCCTGAGGTCTTTTTGATAGAGATAGAGAAGTTATTTTACGATGAGAAAAGTTAATGTTTTGTTTTGGCATATCTGGAAGTAAAAAGGTCATGCTATGTAGGAAGTAGCTGATGTTTTTATCTAATTTCTTGCTTTAAAATAACAAATTTTATGCAAGGTAAAATCACCAACTGTGCTAAATTTTAAAAAAGCCTCTAAAGAATCATCTTGCTTTGGAAGTTTTTATTGTCTTCAAATTGCTTCTCAATGAGCTTGATGAGATGTAAATATGTATAGGTTAGTGTATAGTAAAACATATTAATGGCTATGAAATCCTTAGATCTATCTATCTGCCATTAGAAGTGTCATTCAAATTTTTCCCATCCTACAGATTCTTAATTTATCTGAGGAAACGAATTTTTTGACAGCCTGAAGGGGTGACTTACGCACACTTATAAAAAAAAAATTAGTTGAAACATGGATATGACCCCTTTACACAGTACTTAAAATGTCAGATAAAATTATCCAAGGGCTTTTTAATAAAGAAAAAAAATTTAGTTTGATTTAAATTCTGTTAACCTTTTTTTTAAATTCAACCATTACCAAAAAACTCATTGTCATCTGCTTTCTCATAAATGACACTAAATTTCAGACCAGTGAGTGGTCAGGTGCAACCATAGCACCTGCTTTATGTGGGCCAGAGAAGTGGTGATATATTTTCTTGTCGAAAACCTCTGTGTGATTAATGATTTCAATGTGAAATCTGCAAGTGGAAGTGACTGCATTTATGTGGTGAGCTAGGGATCAATTTCATGTTACCAAAATTCAGACGAAAGTCTCTCTCCAGTCAGTGAAGTTGGAGGGTAATTCAGAACAGGACTGTGCTTGAGGATTTTTTGTCCTCCTGTGGAGGAAACTCTCCTATCCCAGAATGGGAGGAGTCAGGAGAGAAAATCTACCAAGTTTGCTGGGTGATTTAATCCTCAGTGGTGAATTTCTCCAGCTCTTGATTTTTTTTCTATAGTTTATCAGAACTTGTCTGAGGGTCTGGTCCCACATAATCCAACACTTGAGAAAAACATAAATTGTAATGCTGGACAAGAAGAAAAATACAATTGCACTGAACATGGGAAGAGCAATGGTAAATGGACAGTTCTATGTTCCAATTATGCTGCAGACCATATTCTTTGGAAGTGTGCTAACAAGTAACCAGATTTGTCTGCCTCATCCTAGATGTTAGTCACCTACTGGAGCACAAGTCTGTGAGTGTTTAGGGCGTTTAGAGCTTCGTGTTGGGCATTCTTCAATGTGATGAGGGAAAAAAAATTTCATAAAACTTCAAAATCTCCCCTCAAAAAATCCCCATACAAACAAAGCAACCAAAACCAAACAACCCAAGAAGCTGCCACAAAAACAAAAAACCAAAAACAACAAAACCCCCTCCCCCCAAAAAACCCCCACAAAATTCAAAACTGGCTTGACTTTTCTTGAGGTCATTCTGAACATACCCTTACAGACACTGACCAAAACCTTGGTGTATCCCAGCAAGCAACTGCACTGTTTGTATGACAGAATCCATCCAAACAAGCACTTGAGATTTTATAAAAACCCCAAAACCATAGTGGTTTACACGCTTGAGATATGCAGCTGTTTCCCCTTTTGCTCTTCAATAAGAGATGCCTCAGACTGTCACTAGCTAGTAAAATTCATTTCCAGCTCTCCGAGAGCATAGTTGTATGAATGAGGGTATTGTTGCTGGTGAGGTTAAGAAACTGTGCTGAAAATAACTGAGGAAATTATCTTGTCTGTCTCAGTTCTACTTCTCCTAACTTCTGATGTAGTAGCAGTCTGAAGCATTACAGCTTATTAACAGCTTTGCTTTGTGCACAGGGTGAAATGGGGAAAGAAATCTGAGTGTCTGTAATGACAGTGAGACCCAAAGGAGAAGATTCAATTCGTGTTCAAAAAAAATGCAATTCGCTTCCTGAATTACTCTGCACTTGTTTCATGCTACATGGCCCAAGCTGTGTTTAGAATCAAAACAGATGTTTGTGCTGTTACCCAGTTAAGCATTTCAGTCTTCCAGGAGAAATCTTATTTACACTTTTTCATTGCTCTTTCAGGGATATTTGGTGTTCTTTGGTTTTCGTCAAAAGATATTTTCTTCAGTCTCCAGGTTTTGTTAAACAAAGATTGCTTGTTGCTTTAGACTTGTGACTTAATTATCTGCTACATTTGCTTTGCAGTTTAACACTGACTTAATTAAATATCACTAATAATTTGCTAATATTCTTGTTTGGATCTCTGCTGTGACTTAATTTGATGATAGTTCTGTAACGTTGCCCATTGGATCAATAGAAATGGAGAGCATTTCAAGCATTTCTTGAATGTCAAGATCAGCTTTATTATTGTTAATTTCTGAGAAATTACTGAGGAAAAGCATTTAAGGTATGACCAGTTGAAATTGATTCAGTCCCCCCAAAAAAGTCTGTGTTGGTGATGTGCTGCTCGAAACCTCATATCACATCTCACACAGAGCAGAAAGCAAAATCTGAAGGAGATGATGCTGTGGTTCCTCTTCACTAACCCTGGAAGTTCTTGCAAATGCTCAGTCATGAATTCCATCCCCATCCTGGTCCTGAGAAGACATGAGCTTGTTTTATTACCTGTTTTGCTCCCTTTGGAGGTCTTTGCTCAAATCAAACCCACTTTCAACTGAGGGGTTTTAATCCAGCTAAGGTTTTAATGCAGTCACGGTCATTAGTATGCAAAAAGCTTTATCCAAATAATATTAATAACATTAAAGTATATTCAGTGTTCTGTGTCAGGTAAAGACTTTGGCATTGCTGCTAGCTGCTTCCCTTGATACTGAAAAGCTGAAGGGAATGCAAGGTTTTTTTGTGCCCTGGGAAAAAAAATCTGACGTTTATATTGCCATCTATTTGTGGAGTAGACAATAGAAATATTTCTAATTAGGAAAAAATTGTCAGGCAACTTTAATGTACCAGCGATTACACAAACTGGGCTGAGAGAGAAACAGTCCCTTTGGCACAGACAGAGTTGGAAGGAGCTGAACCCTTTGCTGGTGCAACAGCGGTGGTCACTTTGGAGGTGCAGGTTATTAGTCCATTAGGTCTCAGGTGTGAAAACCTGCTCTTCTGGGGCTCTTGTCATTGACATTTTCTAGTCAAGCAGGGATTCCCTTTGAAAAACTTCTCAGCTGCTTCAAGTACCACAGTGCTTTGTGATTGTGTCCCTGTAAGACAGGCATTTTTTTCCTCTTCCACCTCTCCACTAGCAGAGTTTTATTTCATGTATGAAAAGATCAACTGGAGCAAGAGAAGGAAAGCACCAGACAGGGAATTCCTGCAGAAGATTAGGCAGTTACTTTTGTAATTTAAATTAGTCTTGTAATAAATTTGTACAGGAAATGAATTAGGAAGGCATGCTTTTATGAAAAAGAATTGATTTTCATTGTGCTTTTTATTATTCGTTTCACTCATAGTTTTTATCTTTTTCCTTTTTTTAAAAAAAATCTGCATAGGATTAGTTTCTAATTAATTCAAACTCTGCATAGATTGATTAGTGACTTTTAATCTTTGTGCTCCCCTCCCTCTACATCTGAGCCTGCTAGTTTATTTTAATTTTTTAAAGAAATATGTTGCTTCCCAGCTTCCTTTCTGCTACCACCAGTCATGCCACAGTATGGAACTGGAAGCTACTGTAATTGCTGAGTTCAAGTTTCTGCATAATGTCCTCTATTTTATATCTAGTAGGGCCTGTGTGTAGGACAGCATATTGGAGTTGTGTTTGTGCTCAGCTACTCAGTGGGTTAGAGCAGAAGAGATTCTGTGACAATATCACTAGTCAGGTAATCTAGAAAAAACTAAAAAATGTAATGGTATATATTGTTTCTCTTGTTCATTAAATTCCCACTTTCTCTTATGAGTACCTTTTTAATTTCCTTGCAGAACTTCAATATATTAAAAAAAATTTGTTTTCAAAACCATGAAATTATAGAGCAACTTTGCTGAAGCAGAAGCAAGGGTAACATTAAGAAGCTAAGGGTTAATTTTTTTTCTTTGAACACCTAACACATGCCTTCAAAGTTATCCTGCTCTCCCTGTGACTACAGCACCCCTATTGACATCAACTGGAGTTTAATACAAGCAGATACTGTTGAATAGACTTCAAGGTAACCCGTGTGATGATCAGGGAAGAGCATTTAACTCTTGCTACTTAGCAACTGAGAAAATAAAAATTATACGTTGGAAACCCCACTTGTACTCACAGCTGGCAAGAGCAGCCTTACACGCACTCTATGGCTTGATTCTGTTTCCAGGGTAAAGAACAGATACAACACTGAGCTCCAGCTATCCAATTTAAATGAGGGCTTATAATATCAAAAAGCCCCCTCAGGAAATGGCAGGAGCGCAGAGGCAGGTGTGGCTGGAGTGTGAAACATGTTATCCTATAGGAAGGGAATCTAATTACCTTTCCCAGACAGGAGGAAGCCCTGAAGTCTGCTCATCTGCACTTTTATATCTGACGCTTAAAAGCCGGTGGGGGCAATATTACCTTAATATTTTTAGTGGCCACTTTATCCCGGCATACCTTATGCTAGATCAGACATCATTAATCAGAGTTACTCAGGCTTTTCAGAAGATTTAGCGTAAAACCAGCAGAAAAGTATAAAGCCAGCAGAAATGCAGAGCGTGCCATGCCTGGCTGGGTAGAAGTCTGCTCTGCCTGGTGCAGGTCAGGTTGGTTCCTCTGTACCCCCAGACCTGTGGCCCTTCACTGGGAACAGCCAGGGACACCTCCTGCAGATCAGAGGCAGAGAAAGCACCATCACCGAAATCCATGCACAACCTTAACTGTGCAAGTCTTGTAAAAGGTGGGTGTGCAGAGGGCCCCACGCCCAAGGGGTAAGTGGGGCAGGGCATCACTGACCTCAGGCTTCATGCAGGTTGTAGGTGGTTTTTAGTTATCTTTGGAAATTGCATTTAAATCCCTGGGCTATGTGCTCTAGCTGGGGTGGAAATGCACCTGTTCTCATGTCAGGAAACGTTTTAATGATGGGTTTTGGCCCACACATTTTTGTACTTTGAATATCTGAGCAATGGTAATTGCCCAGCAAGTGAATCGTGGAAAATCGTGAGTGGTGTGTGTGGCATGTCTCAGGAGCCCTCAAGAGCTGAGCTAATTAGTGCTGACAAGAGAATTTTCCTCATCCCATGCTACCTGCAGGCGTGTGCTTCTCATATTGACTCAACATTGGAAAGCAGGAAAACAAACCTTTAGGGGACGTAATTGTGGTGGGAAACCCCAAATATTTTCATCCCTTGCGTTCGGTGAATCTCTGACCGCATGTTACCACCAGGGCTGGTTCCCACACTTTCTTGGCTGCCACTCCAATAAATGACAGTGGTGCTGTTACCTTTTATCCCACTCAAGCATGTTTTAGTAATGGACAGTAATTCAAATTTCCTTTCAAAGAAAGAGGGAAAACAAACATTGTCTTAGCTGTTGCTGGAGGTTATAGTCAAAACATTGTTTCCTTATCACTTGATAGAAACAAATCTGGCAAAATATTGATGTGCATGTTGTTTTACATCTATCTTTGTCATTATTCATAGCTACCCCCACCCATAATGCTGAATTTCCCCAAGTGCCATCTGTCACTATCGTCTGTGATTAAAAAAAAATAATTAGAAATTGGTCGCAAGATTATGTACAGCATCTGTGGGTGCAGTGGCGGTAATAAAACCATCCTCGCTATTAATTTTGATGGCAAAATCCCCCAACAGGTACCAGTAAAGAATAATCTTCCTCCCATCATAGCAATGGATAGCTGGAGAAATGGAGGTAAGATACACCTGCATGTAAAATACCCATCAATGTACATGGGTACTTAAGACCTGCTCTATTCTTGCAGCTTTTTATATTTCATTAGTGTAGAGCAAAATTCAAGAGGCTTTCATTAAGACTGCAATTCAATGGCAGATTGGCCTACTGTGGGAAAAAAATCAGGATGCCATAGCTTTTATTAGCACTTAAAGATTGCAGCAAATGAAAGCTGACAATTTTTGCATTTTCTTTTTGAAAATACAAAGATGCTCATTAGGATTTTTCTGCTCCTTATTTATCACTCATATATCAATTCCTTTATGATTCAGTATTTCCTTTAATATGGAAAAAAGACTTGAGACAAAAATTCTCGAGCAGAGTAAATTCTTTTAAATGTGTGTATGATCTCTTTATGCGGAAACCCTTTGCTTGCACAAAAGGAGCTGGAATAGGAAGAGAACAGTAATAGTATCAGCTCTGACAATATATGAGTGCAAGCATTACTTTATTTTTAGACCAGATTCTAATGATTAAGTAGTCAGTCTCATCACGTAGATGCTTCTTTACTTCTAGTAGTGTAAATCTGATCTATACGTATTCAGAAAAATAAAGATGTAAAGATATCTACTTCTTTTAAAAAATACTATTTGCAGAAGTTTTTGCAGGTTTCTTGTAATGGTTGATCTCAAATTCATAGACTTCACTTTGAAAAAAGAGTGTGACTATCAAATGATCTTGAAAAAAAATTAATGGTGGTGGTTTGCTCTTGGTCTAAATGTTGCTTTGTCTCTTTGGTTTCTGAATAAATTCTGCTGTGACTAAAGATGGGTGGTCATACATCAAGGAATCCAAACCCATAATCCTTTATAGTGACTAGAACCAAATGTGCATCTGCTCTTGCTGTAATAAAGCCTGCAGTACAGATTTCAGAATTAGCAGGGAGAAGAATCAAGGACATGAACCTCTCACTGATGCCCTTATTGCCTCATAGATTAAATCAAAATGCTTAGCTCTGAGCCTTTCTCAATTTCATCTATATCTTGGGCTAGAGTAAATGCCATAACAAAGGATTCTTTTTTTTCCTGAGATTAAATCATCTCAGGGTGCCACAGGAAGAGTCCTATGCTGTACAAGAACTGAAGGTTTTAACTTTATAATGTACATTTCTCCCATCAAATAAAAGGTACACAAAAGACCTTGGAGTGTTGTAATGTGTGCAAATAATATATTTGTGTTTGAGCACCTAAAAGTTGTGTAATAGTAGATATAGATTAATTCTAGCAAACTGTGAAAGTAACTTTCATGCACCAGTAAAACATGCTTGAAAGGTGAAAAGTAAGTTAAATGAGCTTGAAAAAAGGTAAAACATTATGGTTCATTGTTTCAATTTGTATTGCTTGCTCATAAAGAAACAGGTGTATCTAGGTTCAGACCTTTATTCAAGTCACTAGTGCAAATATACCAAATTGAAATATATTTCATTTTAAAAAATCTTTTTTTTTTTAATTTTATTTTTTAAAAATCTTTAAATGATTTTTTTGTTCAAAAGTAAAGTTTGCATTGGATATAAAATGAGCCCAGCTTAAGAATTGCTCAGATCTGTAATTTATCAGACTCATTACCCCAGGAGCAGTAATGCTGTGAGGTACAGCAGTCTCTAACAGTGAAACCCAAACCCAGCTCTAGGGAAGTGCTGCTGTGGGGTGAGAGCACTGAGTCTGCAGGAACCTCCACAGCCAAAGTAATTCTGGCTTCAACAGGTCAGAGGAGGGATGTGCCCGTACTTTGGATTGAGGAGAGAGTTTTCCAGCTCCAGCCAGGAAAGGCTGACTTTAAATGAGTGACTGCTGGATATCCCCTGAGAGGAGTTTTCATGGGAAGTAATGAGCCACAGAGGGATCTGGGAATTCAGTTTTTGACGTGTAACCGGGATGACTATGAGCTTGGGCCTGGGCAGGGGCGTAACTTGTGTTTGCTGCCAGGAGCCCTTATTGACATTGAGTGACATTGAATGTAATGAAAAGTTACTTTTTAAAAATTGGTTTTTGGGTTTCTTTTTTGGGTTTCTTTTTTGGGTTTTTTTTTGGGGTTTTTTTGTGGGCGGGGGGGGTTTGGTTTTTTTGTTTTTTTTTTAATCTTGTAGCTCTGGAGCCTCTTTAGTTTTGTCATTGCTCTCTATCGGCTCAGAAGTCTGAATTGGACTCTCCAAAGTAGAAATTGTGTGGTTGAAACGTTGCTGTCTGAGACAGGGTGTTTCTCAGACCCTTTTGCCATTTCTAACTGAAATGCAGATTGCTGCTGAATAGGGTCCCTTGACTTCAGGGGGTGGAGGGAGAAATCAGAAATTAAAGGTTCCTTAAGAGCTAAACTACTTTGCGATTTTAAAACAAAATAAAAATTGTACTATTCATCTTTGTATTAGAAACCTACGTATCTTGGGGAGTGGAGATGTTTATACAGTGCATTTGTTTGGGACAGATAAGAGCTTCTTCCAGCCCTTGTTCTGAGCTGAAAGAAGGGTTTTGGCGCATCAAGTATACCTCTGAAAAAAATTTTATTTATTCACAAAAATGTAAAAAGGCAAAAATGCAAAAGTATAAGTCAGCTTGTTGGGGTTTTTTCTACCTTGATAGAAATCAACATGAAGTTCAGCAGCTTCTTCAGTGCGTTGTGAGGGCCAGGTGTCTATGGAAAAAGTTCCATCTCCTGGAACAGCTTGGTCCCTGGAGTGCTGGACTTGTTAGAGTGTTGTCTGAATACATGCTGTGTAAGGTTTTTCTCAGTTTGTCATTTAAATCTAACATACAAATATAAAAATGAAACAGTCAAATACTGTTTGAAGGGGCTGTACATCCTTGCAGAACTGGATGGATTTATACCATGGCATCACTATAGAATTTTCTTCTGATGGCCTTATTTGCACTTTTTTCAGGATACACAAAATATCCTTAAGACCCTCTGAACTCCAAGAGCCTCTGACAGGCTGTTTCATGTAAATTGACTCACTTCTCATTAACTATTTTCGTAGGGAAATTTCTATGGTTTTGAAAATCTACATGGCAGCAAATGCTTCTTACTGCAAGCCGTGTCATCAACACATGAGCAGGGATGGAAGGGTGGAGGTTCTTCCTACTGGTGTCATGGGTATCCCAGAAAGATAAAGCCTTTTTGTAGGGGTCAGTGTTGGGCCAGTGAGTAATGCAGCTTTGGTGTAGTGGGCTGTGTTTCCTGTTGATTTTCTTCTGTGGTGTAGGGACAGTTAAGTGTATAGAGGGACAGAAAACAACCCCATAACGTCATGGTTAGGGGACTTGCTTGTGACAGTCTAAATCATGAACTAAAAACCCCCCAAACTGAAATATTCATTGGTCCAGAGTGGAAGAGCAAGGGTGTCCTGGTGCTTGTGGCCTCTCCTGCAAAGGCACAAGGTGAGTGCAAGTCCTTCATGTGGGAGGCTCTCCTTGAAGGCAGAACAATCCTGACTGTTCTGGTCCCTTGTCTATTCAGTATATGCAGGGTCTTTATCCTCTCATGTACATGTTTTCTTTATCTTGAAGGGATGGGGTGAATCGTATGACCCAAAATGGAAACAATTTTTGTCAAGGAAAAACCTTTTCATTCCATCTAAAATGTTTGATGTTTGAAATCAGACTCCTCACTAGCAAATTGATTGTTGGCATAGCTCCAATTAATTAAATTTTGTTTTCACAAGCCTTTCTGATAACTTTTAGTAAGGTGTTATCTGAATTAAGAAGAAAACTTTATTCTTTATATAATCCTATCATGGTAGTATTTGACCTTTTTCATGCATGTTTGTAAAAGCTTTTTTCCAGCAAAGCAATGAACTCAATAGACTTGAATAGTTTGGCACTCATGCAGTGTAGCTCCTGGAACTGCAGATCATTCTTCTTCTCTAGACATTTCCTGTATGTTTGTCAGCAAAGCTGAACCATAATGCTGCATTTCTCCCATCCATTGCTAGCTTTGTATGAGTAAGGTATGGAATAAAACCCAGCACCTCCTCCCTGGGGTATTGGGTGGAAGGATACCATCCATCACACCTGTCTGTGCCAAGGGCTCATTATGAAGGGTTCCCTTTTAATGAAAATTGGACTTTCTGTCTCCAGAGTTCCTTTTAATCTAACTCTGAACAAACCTTTGCCTTTCTATAGAATAACTTCCTCTGTCAGTAACCAGGAGGGTGCAGCCTCCAAGAAGGGAATGGGCATGGAAGTTCTTTCCAAGTATTTTCTGTGGTTGATCACAGATACCGGTGCATCTCGAGCACTCATTTCCACAAAGCACGTACTGGGTTATCCTCCTCTGCCCACGAGGAGGATAACCCAAGCAGGGATGGCATTTAACTCTCTCAGCACCAGTCGTGTGTGTTCTCAGGTGAGGCTCACACAAGGCCTGGTGTGTGTGCACATAGCTGATGTGTTTGTGACAGAACTTGTCTGGTGGGTTCTGCAATAAGAAATCTGAATCCGCTTATTAGTAGGTGTTCAGAATAAAATGAGCTCTTTATAAGGTTTTACTTTGCTTTATTATATATCCTCTACACTGTAGATGATCAATTTTTTTCTCCTGATAATTGGTACCTATGTTAGAAGTTATGTTCATGGCTTTGGAGTGGCTCTGCATAGAGATTTTCAGCTTGCAACATCTGAAAAACTAAAGAAAATACAAATATTTCTGGAGCAATCTTCTGACTGCTACTTCTTTTGCTATGTTATTCCTTTTCCTACTTTTAGGACTTTACATGGCTTTATGAAAATTAAGGCTGTTTACAAAAAGCAGCCTTGCAATTTTTGAGGGCAACGTTTTCCATGTATAATGAGCAAATGCCATAGGGAAGGATGGGAGGGCAGGATGGGGTTTGAAATGTCTTACAAAAAATGCTTCCTTTCTGAAGGTAGAGGCTATAAGAAGCATACCCATAGCATGGGATTCTCCTTCAAAATAAGTTGGATTTTTATGGTGATATTTGAGTTTTGTCGTTCTACGTGCACACACACATATCTGCTGCTTCCTGCGAGTTTAGAGAGTCCTAACTTTGTGTGAGAGAGATTCAAAGTCTTCTCTGACTTGAATAATTCTAGCATGAAAATAACACAGCTGTGTTTGAAAATAGGCCAGGTGAAGAGAGACACTTTTCCCCTTTTTTCTTTCCTCCCCCAGTGTGTCTCCCAAGGCAGAATAGGGAAAGGGCTGGTTTGCAACAGGAGGCTGAGAGTGATTGGGGCAGAAAAAGGGGTTTTTGGCTGGCACAAACCTTGTGGCAGTTCTGGGTGACCCTGCCAGACCCTGTGACCTCCAGCCTTTGTGGTCTGAGGTCGTGTGGCATAGGGCTCCCCTTGCACCACCATAAGTTTTTTTAATGCATTACTTGATTAGAGGGGGATCTCTGTATTATAAAGAGAAACAGGCTTGGTGAATGTAAAAATTTTTTTAAAAAAGAAAAAACAAAAACCCCCTATCAATACGATTTCAAGAATAACAGTGTTCTGTAAATGTTTCCTTGCTTTAAAAAAAAATACTGCTTCAACAACATAAGACTCTCTGCAAAACCTTAAAATAGGCTGTAATACCTTTCAGTTATCACTTCTAAGTGTTTTTAAAATACTAATTGACTATAGTAATAATTGCTAACTACATGAAGGCATTTAATTTTTAATTAAAAATTCCTGCCTCTGAAAAAAACAATTATTCTTCTTGTTTTTAGAACTTGAATGTAATATCTTTTCAAGTTTTCTTTGATTTCATGTAATTTAACCCACCAGTATGTGGCTTTAATGCTGATTTGTTTTTAATGTTAAGTCTGTGTGTAAATTCAGGACTAAATGTAAATCAGAAATGCAGCAATATAATTGTCATGTAAAAGATTTTATAGTCAATAAACAAGAGCACAGCTGTGAAATACAGGAACTATTTTAGAATATTTTATCCTTTGCATGTAGAGGCTGATATAGACTGGAGAAGCAAGTGCTTCCTCAATCCCTTGAGTAACCACTTCAGGAATAGCCCTGTTGCTCACTTTTCAAAGTGACCTCACATATGTACAATGAAATCTGTGGAGCTGCACTGACTCCGCTGTATCTCCCTTGAGACTGCAGTTTTTCTTTCGTTTTTAGGCTGTTTGCATTTTCACACTCTGGCAGCATGTACTGAAAGAGCACTCAGTGTGCTTCCTATGTTCCTTTTTAAGTGTCATCCTTGAGATGAATGCATGGGGCTCTGGAAGTGCTGGGGCTGTGACCAGCGTGGCCCAGTTAGGCAGAACGTTTTTCACTGCATGGGATGGAGATGCGCATTTCCCATCAGTGCAGCTGTCAGGCTGGGCTGGGAGCGAGTGTTGATTCCTGAGCTTTTCTAACACTTGTTCTGACTCTCACATATTTCAGCGTATGGCAAACCAGTTAAGGCACTTTCCAGGCTCTAACGTGGATTGCACTCAGCGTGTGCAGGCTCTGAGCTCGGCAGCAGTACAAGACCCATTGCCTTTGAGGGTTCTTATCGTGCAGCATGCCAGGACGATGGCTCTGTGGGGAAAATGGCTCATGTTTGGTAATGCACAGGACATAAAGAAGGAGAGGGATGCATTTCAAAGAGGCTTTCTGCCTAATGTTTGTTTGAAATCCACAGACTCACTTAATCAAAGGAGGAAAAGTGAATTGAATGGGTTCAGTGTACTTGGAGCAGGTAATTAACTATTGGTTTTCTGACAAGATCAAACTTGATGGCCAAAACCTCTGAATAGCAGCAGAAAAGAGAAACTGACTTGATTAATTAAACCTCAGGAGTGCCTTCCTCATCACTGTTACTGTGTCAGGGAGATGGGAGTCAAGGTGGGCAGGAAAAAGCAGCCAGGGGATGCAGTACTCCTCAGAGAGCAGGGACTTCATTTCAGGAGAGATTGGGAATGCAGTGAGGGCATTCCCATACGGGAGAATTAAACCTGCTCAGGTAGAAACCTGAGCAACAGACCCCAAAAGCACGTTTTTCCGTGATTGTTCTTTCAATTATCAGTCATGTTCTGTATCAAACGATGCTACTAAACTATGCTGTAATCTGAGGTAGTGCAGGCAACCTCGAGGTCTCAGCGCTGCATGAGCTGGGAGGTGGTGCAGCTTGGCCAAATCTGGGGGCTGCAGCAAGTGGCTGCTCTGACCCCCTGGGCAGAGGCTGTTTTGGGAGATGCTACTGGTGCTGCTTCTGCTCCCTCCTCCCTTTTCCTCTCAGGACAATTTTTTCCAAAGCTGTTGTTTCATCCCTCCTGAAAAGGAAAAAACTTTTAGATATAACAATTTTGTAAGATAACTTTTTGTATTTCTCATCTACTGTTCTTTTGCTACATAAATTAGGAACTTCTAAGTTTAAAAGCAGTAAATTTTTTTTCAAAGTATAATTTTATACTCCTGGTATTTGCTTAATTATAATGAGAGTAGGGCTTTTTTAATTAGACTCCTAAAAATATAATACCAACTTGTCAAAGGTTTTTTGAATAAAGTAAGTCACAATTTTCTAAAGTTAATGTATTTTTCTGGGATTACCTGTTGTAATGCAAAATGTTATTTCATACATTTTTTCCCTTTGCATAATGTTTCCAAATGTGCTATGGTCTCAGTAACATTTGTGCTGAAGTCCAAGCCAAGGAGTTCAGGTCAGGCAGGACAGGAATCAGCCTGGATCTGTGTCTCCCCTTCTCTGTAGCCATAACAGCACACTGGTGCCTCCTTTCTCCACTGCGTGTTTCTCTGCATCTGCCCTGTGTGGCTCTCCAGTGGCTGCACCATCACTCTTTGTATTCCCCATGAGGTCTGGTCCTTAACATGCATCAGTGAAGCTGAGAGAGTGTTCTTCCCTGCTAGAAAAATGTTCACTCTGGCAACCATTAGGGAAACTGGGATTAGTGAACACATTTGATGTTACTGCTCAACTGTTCTTTCTTGCGCTGTTCCCTTTCTGTTTCTTGAAGGCCACATCCTGCAACCAGATCTGCCTTTATATACTTTATATTTGCTAATATACTTATTTTGTATATGCTTGTATGTCTTGCCTGCAAACATATTTGCTTTATATATTTTAACTTTAAATATGACAGAAGAGAGAGCATAGCAAGTCTTGTAACTTCTGTTAGCTACTTGGTGTGTCTAATTTCTGCAAATGAGCTGTATTACTGAAAGCAAAACTTACAATTTTGTTGTGATCAAACTAAAAATGCTACATCTTCTCATTGGTAAATCCCACTTTATAGAGGCTGTACCTTGAGTTTCTCTAAAATTGAAGTGTACAGACAGTAAGCTCTTTTGTGTCCAGTTTGGCTGAAATGCATTGGAAAATTGCATTTCCTCTCTTTTCTGCTCAGTTACCAATGGAAAGAAAGGATATCACTTACAGAGTGAATTTAGTACTCAGTTTCTTCTTGGCAAATTGTCGATGAGATAAGGAAGGAGCGCTCCTTCCTTTGAGCTCTTGCTGAAGAAAAGGATCAGTTGTAGGTACCTCTCCTCCAGGTTTGGAGCTGCCGCCGAGTGATGGGGCAGTGATGTAGGGCTAAATGTAAAATCAGAATTATTATTTCATAATTTATACATAAACTGACATCGGACACACAAGCAGTGATGAAACCACCATGATTTTATATTTTGTTCTGTATGCTGTTGCACCAGGTTGTAGAAACCGTAGAATCTGTTAAACATCAGTCAGCCCACATCATCATATCATCTCTTCTACCCATAAAATCTGTAAATTATTACAACAGCAAGAGTTATAATGTACAGGGGTCAAAACAATCAGGAATCATGCAGGCAGCCTGGCGTCTGAGAGAGAGAGCCACCCCTGCCACCTCCTGCCCCTGGAGCAGCTGCTCCTTGGCCTCCACACTTGTGTTTTCGTAGTCCATGTGTCTCTTGCATGGCCCACTGCTCCTTGCAGGGGTGAAAAGACACTTTTGGAGAAGCCACATTCCATAGGTTTTCTTGCGCCACCAACACTCTTATCTGCAGGCATGTTGTTCCTCAGTAGCAACCCAAACTCGTAACTTAATCTTGTCTTACTCATGCCTCTCCCCTTGTTTCCCTGGCAAGACAGTGCAAGAGAAATGTGTTGTTTCACACACAGATATTTCAGCCATGCTAGATAAACATAACTACATTTAGAAAGTTAACGTTGCTATAAAATCTGAGTATGTTCTCTTTTTTCTAATGTTTGAGCTCAAAATGTGATATCAAATTATCTTATTTATCTTTGTACTTAAAGTGTGTGTAAAAATTAAAAGCCACTGCTCTTTAGAAGCAAATATCAGTCCACTTTATCTTCCTGATGTACTGTAAACTGCACACGCAGAGGAGGTTAGTAGCTGAATGGGGGATGATTATGAAGATGAATGAGTGGCCGGGAGACAGAGTCAGTTTAATGAGCTGAGCAGTAAGGAGGCTGTAATTTTTATAGATTAGCACTGAACTTGTCACTTACTCGCTGATACAACTTAGTTTCAGAATTACAGTATGTCAGAAATGAGCTCAACAAGCTCAAAACCAGTGGCAATCTGATTATCCCCCATGTAATCCAAATTACAAGTTCTCCTGGATCTGTATTACCTCTTCCTAATGTTTTATCTGTCACACGTAAGGAGCAGAGACCAGAAAAGTGTACAATTAGTCTTGTGTCGGATGATTATGTTAAAATTTCTTTTCCTGCACCTTGCTGTAGCGGAAGAGCCTCTGAGAAGCCTCCCATCCCCAGGCTCTCTTGTGCTCAGCCAGCTCAGCACCTCAGCAGATGCCAGCCCTGAGGGAAGCAGCAACGTGAGAAACAAAGTGGTGAGTTCCCAGGACCACCATTTTCCTAGAGGAGATGTTGATGATGCAGTGCTTTCTTTTGTTATCATCATTTTGTGTTCTTGTGCTAGTCTTTAGTGACCTCCTAACGCTCTGTGAGCTTGTCACCAAGCTTTGTGGCCTTTGGATATTCCCAGTACAGAAGGCTGGAGGCGGAGTGCCTTTCTGTGCACTGCTTTCGAGGCAGGAGTTTGTGATCCTGTAATCTGTCCTCAACAGCTGCTTGTTTTAGTGTTCCCAAGAAATCCCTGCCTCCCAGCTGGGCACCTAGTGCCCTAACTGACCCCACGGACTGCTCCAGGTTGGTTCTTGCCATAGTCCTGTTGGTACAGATGAGCCAAAATCATGGTTCCTGATAGGAAAGTCAGTAGCAGAACAAACACCTAGGCTGACTTGTTTTTCACAAACTGCCCGGGTCTGGCACCATTCCCAGAAGTGTTATTTTGCAGGCATGATGCTTTTGATAATGGCATTGCTTCTGGAGTAGCGTGCAAGGGGTAATTATTGTTCCATGAGCAGATGACAGTGTTGATTTCTCCCCCTCATAATTCACTCAGGCCACAGGCTGATTTGTTGGAAGAAGCATTTTGGTTTTAGACAGCTCTGGGACAAGAAGGGGGAAGGCCTCATTTGGGTTTGCTAAGGTAGCAGGCACCTGTAATTTTGGAGATAGCTTTAGTGGTCAGCTGTAGACAGAACTGGTAGAGCTGTGTTTGTTTTGGTGACCTGAATTCGCTTTGAGCCAAGTCCAGGTGCAGAAATGGTGCTCTAGTTCTCTGTTCTGGCAGGGTTTCCTAGTGCTTTACAGAAGGTTGTACATTAGCAGTATGGGGTTTTTCATGTAGCATTGTAAGATTTTGCTGTTTGTGTCTACGCTCAAGCCCTGCTCTTGGGTAGTTTGTACTTTCAGTGAGTGCATTCTTTGTTTAAAAGCTAAGTTTTCTCTTGATATTTACACTGCGCATGTGCAGCAAAAGCAGCAAAACCTGGTTAACCTGATCACTGGCTTTCCTTTCTTCAGCCATTCAGGTGCCATTTCACCCTCAGAACAATTTTTACCCTCTGTCTTTCCTTTTCTACGCATTAAATGAAAGCAGCGATGTTGTCTTCCTTTGCTAGGCTCTCAGTTTTTAACCTCCACAGGGTATTATACAGGCACTATTACCACTGCGGATTTTATTTGTAGTAAACTTCACTAACTCAGCGAAACTATTTTTAAAATAGAGTTGTCCCGCACCATGTAAGCGAGCTTCTTGATCAAACCATTTTACTGGCAGCTGTCAGCAATGAAAGTGAGGTTCTGGCTGCCCTCAGACAGACCTGAGTCCTGCCACTCTTCCCCTACACCCATCCCATCTTCTCAACTTGTCTTCTGCTTCTGGATCACGCTTTCACGAGGAGTGGCTCCTCATGAGCATGCAGAAGTGACTACATGGCTCTTGATGACTTACACCAGCAGAGATTTTAAAAAATAATTATCCCATGTGCTTACTGAGCATTAGTTAAGTAACAACTTTAATCTGTCAACCGAGGACCTGAACAGATGAGTCTGATATTTGTGTCTGTGTGCCTTTTAAAATATAAGTTCCGATTTTTAAAATTATTCATTTAAAAAAACAAAAAAACCCCACCACACATTGACCTTTTAAAACCACTGTATGCCAGACCTTCTTAAGAGATTTGGCACTGACATTTTTGTCATAATGGAAGATTCATTAAGGTCAGTTATAAATTTGCTGCAATAAATACAGAAGAATTAAGAGCTCATCAGCATTACCACAGCGTAATGTTCAGCGGATTGAATTATGTACTTAGAAAGATGAATCTGTGGCAATTGGCAAGCTTCAAGAGGAGAGCTGCATGTGAGCACAGACATGTGCATGCACGTGTGTGAGAGGAATGCAGAGGAAATGAGGGGAGGAAAAAGGAATTTAAAAAAGCAAACCATTTTTTTCTAGCCGAGTAATATTTAGAGTAGATGTGATAAATAGTGTGATTGTACTCTTGCTCAATGCCTTGTAATCATTGTCTCTGGGGGTAAACACTGTGGTGTGACTGGGTGTCTGTCCTGCTCTCCTCCCTCGCAGGCACACACTGTCTTTTAAGCCATATTTCGTGCAAACAACAGTATTGATCGTGATTGATGAAGAGCGTGAGAGGGTCAGCCCTTTGCCTGCCCCCTGGAGTAATTGGGCTGCAGTTTGTTAAAGGCTAAGCGAAGAGATATTAAAAATGAAGAAATGCACTAAGTGGGTGTGAGCTGTGTTCCCAGCTGTTCACAACATCTATTCAGCAATACGGAGCATCAATCTAATTCTCCACACAGGGTAGGAGCATGGCAAGTCAAACGCCTCTGATAGGCATTCCTCACCAGCAAGATACAATGTTCAATTTAAGGAAAGATTGAAAAACATCAGTCTTCCCTTAAAACAATTTGTACAGAATAAATTTGGCACTTGCCAGCTATTCCCGCAGAGAGAAACTGATAATAGGACAGAGAAAATCATGTAACATGATTTAGGATTCCCAGGATGGGATTACTTGTAATAAAACAGGAGGGAGGCGGGAGAAGGGAGAAGAACTGACAGTAAGCTTGATGTTAATTCAGAATGCTCTCAAACCCCTGGAAATTAGGGCTGAGGCTACTGGACACCTCTCAGCACTAGAATTCAGTCTGAATGCAGGTTCAGCACACTTGCAGATACTGGCTCCGAGTGCCTCAGCTGGAACTGCTGGGTGCAACTTCCTTTAAAAACCCAGGCCCCTAGGGCTTGTGTACCCTACAAAATAATCCTCTGATGAAAACTGGTGTCAGCTGCTGAACTAGTGCCTCACATGGCTTGCCTTTTGTCTTTCCTTCTGGCAAAATCATTTACAGGACGTGTTCAGCTGAATCTATGCTGACTTCCCCTATTGGTAATAAAATTCTGTGAATCTTAGAACTAGATTCTGCTGCAGGTCACCCAGGCCAGCCCTGACATGGCACCTGCCCCAGCCATCTCTGGGGGATCTGAGCTGTGTTATGGATGGAGGGAGTGATGCTGGAAGGCATTTTACCCAGCAAAGGCAGAACTGGTGTTCTAATAAAGCTGGTGCCAAAGATCTCCTGGTTAGAGTATGGAGAGGAAGGTATGGTCAGCATTAAAGGTAATGAATCCATTTAGAAGATCTCATTGTTGTAGGCCTGCAATAAGTCCCAAAGTCCCACAGTGTATGAAGTCAAACCCTTTTTTTCTCTTTCACAAGTTGCAGGTCATTGCCATGCCTTTCATAACCCCAGCACTAAGAAAAGATGAAATTTGGTTTTCTCACCATACAATCATTGGTGCCCACTGGATTTAAAGTCTCTGCCCCAGATCAGCAGCTTGTGCTCTATGTGGCTGAGGAGCTGAATCCTACTGTGCCTAACAATAAGACTTAATATATATTCTTTCAGAGCTCTGTTGTAACTAAATTATATTGCTCTAAGTTTAGCATGATTTTAGTAGGTCAGACTAGAGATTTCCAGAAATGGATTTTCTCACCAAAATAATCTTCTGTATACAGTAAATGACATTTACTCATTGCTGAAGAAATATTAGTCTTTTTAATACCATAAAATAATACAATTTTTTTCCTTTAATTTTGTTGTTTAAATTGCAGTGTTTTAAATGAGTGATTTTTTTTTTTTTTCTGTGACATTGTCATTTTCTCAAGGCTAATGATGACTTGGGGAAACAGAGTAGAAAGCATTCTTGGGGTGATGTGTAGCTCTTAATGATGTATTTCCATTCTCCCACACAGTGAGCAGTGACGATATTTTGATTACTGTTCTTATGGAATGCATTCTGAAAAGAAAATGGATCCTCATGGAATATGTTGAAGTTCCTGTTGTGGTTAGAATGGAAGCTTCAGTCAAAGTTTATTAGAAAAGACCTGCTGTTGAGTCACAGTGTGCTGAAAAGAACCTTCTTGCTTTCTAAACTCCTGAGAGGAGTCTGAATGCTGCTGGATCCAATATTAGCCCCAGACTTGGTCAACAGTTTATGTCTAAAGGATTATACAGATGGAATTGAACCTTTACACAATTTTGTCCTGCAAGATTAAGTATGGAAACACAAATATACATATAAAAATACATTATTTATTTTGTTTGTGGTAAAGACTAAAGGACTATGATCAGAACTTGATCAACAGGTCAATTGTAACTCTAAGTACACAAGATGTAGCTCTTACTTGAGTTCAAAATCTGTAAGCTACTTGTAAAGTTTATTAGGACTAAATCTTAAGCCACCTAAAACCAAACTGAGCTTTACGCTGTTTGACCTCCTTGTTATTCGTAGAAATGCTAGAGGCTGCCCAGATGGTGTCTGCAGCATGGAGTAGCTTCTGATGTGTCTGAGCTGATGTGGCTGATGGAAATGAGGAGTCAGCTCCATCCTAGCTGTGTTGTGCACCCATGAGAGCCCCTGCAGCCCTCCTTCCCAGGCAGCTCCTCCTGTGTAGGACTTGGAGCTGTTGCATCTCTCCTGGGATGGCGTGGGAATTTCCACAAGCCTCGTCTTCAGGAGCCTTTTATCCTGGCTGAGCAAAATATGGAAGGGACATTACTTGTGAAGGCCTTTGCCTTTGGGTCTTATTTCATTAAAAAATAATAGGAGGGAATCCATTCTTCACACTACTGTTGCTGTTTAAGGCTTCTTGGAACACAAGAAATCTGCAGTCCTGAAGCTGAGATGAGAGAAAAGAGCATATGTGCTGTGATCATTTGTATTTATAGACAGACATTTCATCACTGGTACTGGAGCGTGAAGTTCTCCTTCAAGGCATACTCAGCCTCAAGGTGAGATCAAGAGGTCCCGTTAGAATTAATGCAACTCAGCCTCAAAGCCATGAGCATAGAATCAGAGCCTGAAATAAGAGTTTGGAGCTAAGTTTGTCGTGTAAATTTATTTACTAGCTTAGAAAATCTACGTATGTGTTGATATAGTGAGTTTCAATATGGAATCCTTGGACGACCTTTCTAGAGCCTGTGAAAGAAATAAAGATTGTATATCCTGTACAATACATACACCTTATTTAAATGCTGCACATCAATCTGCATGGCAGCTTCAGTGAATGCCTACAGAGGCCCTATTGATCAATAAAACATGAAAGCAACAACAATTATTTCACTTAATAATGAACAAAAATATGCTAGTTTACAAGGAGCAAATTATGAACTTAAAGATCTCCTTTAGTTATACCATCCCTGTTTCATAAGGCAGATTTTTAATGCTTTCAGAGGAGATTTAGAAAAATGTCTAATGGTCAAGTACTGTTTGCTCTTTGTCCATCTGTTTTACAATGCACTGAAATACATATAATTTTATCATACCTTTTGCTTCCTTTTGCCTAATCCACTGAGATGAAATAGCAAAGCAGACTCCATTTAGATGCATTAGTCACACACTAAGGTAATCAGATAGTTAGAAATGTCATCATAAACTTGCCTCAGTAGAGCAAATTTACTTTTTTCCCAGCAACGACCCTGTTGGAATAAACCCTGTAGTCAGGAGAAGAAGGGTGATAAACAAGATTTTTTTTTTTTAAAATATTATGTAATTACTGCCTAGTTCAGATTACTAAAATGATGGTGATAGTAGTAATAAAATTAAAGAAAAATAATTAGTCTGAAGAAAACAAACCCAGCTCATTCTCTGCTGTCTCCTTTTCCCTAAAATAACCAGCCAGCGTCTAGTCCTGGTAGTGAGTAAAGTGGCACTTTGAACAGAGGTTGCTACTCCAGGCAAAGGCAGACAAGAAAAGCAAGGTGATCTCTGTTTTCCCTTGCTGAGTTCTCCCTGCATTTGCCTGCAGGCACAAAGTGCTCCTTCCCCAGCCAGCACTGTCCTAGTGCTGCTGGAGCCTCCTCTCCTGCCCTCTTGGCTGCCCCAGCTGCTGTCCCCAGCAGTGTGACTGGTGGGACAGAGGTGGCACCGGTGTGGGGGCTCTGCCAGCAGCTGCTCAGCTCAGGGACAGTCTGAAGTTTGAGGCCTGTGGCCAGGCTTTACATTTGCATTCAGCCAGTAATTAGCAAGAGAGTGGGTTATGAAATGTTCTGTGGCAAAATTGCCAAGGCCTGCTCTGATGTCTGAAAAGGTTTTAAAGACAAGATTAATGAGATAAGTGTGCTATAAGATCACAGAGAAGCTAAAAACTTAGGCAGGTACTGGCTAATTACTCTCAGTGGAGTATGGTGTGGATGACAATGATAATGGCAGTCTGAATCGGCTGACAAATCTTGCTACTAGGCAGAGAAAATTATGATAAATGCCTACATAAAGACTTGAGTTTAAACCCTTGCTGACTTCTCATCTGATGTGCATTCTCAAGAGGTCCAAGAATTCAGAGGCTTCTTGCCCAGTTACTCTATGCTGAACTTCTTCTGTGTTTTTAGTTTCATATTTGAACATCTTTTGTCTTTCTGTGGCTTCTTTTGATGATGGAATGGCTGTGAAATACAGCAGTTCATTTGTAGTGAAGAGTAGATGGTATTTAAGCACAAAATGCATGAAGTTCCTCATTCTATTTGTTGCAAATATGAGTTCACATCAACAAGTTATATGATGCTGCTGTATTTTGATTTGAGGTGTGGAGGTTTAGGTTTCAATAGTGGGGGACTGTTAAGGCAAATCTGTGCAGGGAAGAGTGTGCTGCAGCCTGAGCAGGGAACAACACGTGCCAGGGGTCTCAGCAGCGCAGCCACCACTGGGGGGGCTTTACAAGCCCTCAACAGGCAGCCAAACCAGAATCCAGAGGTGCTCACCCAAAACCCCACTATTGGCTGCCCTAGGCAAGGGTGTTCCAGCATCCTCCTCCATTCAGTGACCATTTTAGTCAACATACATTTTTCTGGAAAATATTGATTATTGTGCATTACAGAATTTTTTATTGAGCTTATCTAAGTCTCGCAGATACTGTGTGAGTGATAAAAGACCTGAGCTTTGAAATTGGATATGACTGCACCAAGAAAAAGATGGATGTATCCTAAGAGGATTGTGACTTAAAGGGATGAAGTTATCCTTGTTATATCCTGTTCTTTACGTGAACAGAGCTGCAAAGCAGAGGATAACATTTTTTAAAATGTTGAAGTGACTTGAGACTCCACATTTGATTCTCACAAGTGTCCTGAGCTAGTCATGTCCTTATATACTTCAGCCTTCCAACTATGATCAGGTTTAAGAGGAGTAAGCAGTGGAAATAAAGCTCTGATAAAAGCCCCCACCTCAGCTAAAGCTGCTCTTATCCTCTTCAAGTCCTGGCAGCACTAATGCTGACCTAAATGTGGTAAAACAGGGAGCTGATTTCACTCCTTCTCAGGGCACAGTATGACAATCATCCCTTTATACTTTGTGTTATGGAGTCAGGCAGGTGCTTCTCTCTTCAGTCCACGCTGAAGGCCAGGTGCAGACTTGGCTTTCGCTGCTATGAAGCTCTTATTATTCCAATAAACCCATAGTTTGAAATGGGATGAGGGGGCTGCTGTTCCTCAGGGCCCGCCTGGCTCAGTGAGCTCAGCCGCAGTGCTGGTGGCTGCTCCTCTGAGCACAAGCTCTCCTGAATGACAAAAGCAGGGTGAGTCCTGCCCTGGAGACAGCAATTTTACTGAGCGTTCCTAAGGCCACCCCAGGGCCCTTATTCAGCAGTCCCCACCTGCCAAAACAGGGCTGCAGCCATGGTTTATATGAAATGGGTTGTCAAACAGGGCCATTTGTATAATAAACATGATCACTTTCAAATGCTATTATCTTAGTCCCTCTGCTTCTAATCTCCTTCAGATCCTCCTGGAGAAAGATCTAGCACAGGTACTATTACCTCATGCTGTTGTTTTCCAAAGCTTCTGCTTTCCCTGTGAAGATCCCCATTTTTTCATCTCTGAGATAGCTACCATTCAGTTTCCCTTACCCTCTGTCCTCTACGTAATGTAATTTGAACTGCGCTGGCATTCCCAAAAGAGTGAAGCTTGAGCTTTCACTGAGATTTTAATTCAAAGCAAACACAGACTTAAGCCATGAGCTGATGTTGTTAAGTATGGTATAAAATGCAAAAATGTCATCGCTATGCCTCTCCTTCCATTTAGAAGCACCAAAACACTTTTATTTCAGCAATAAATGCCACTTTAAGAATTATTAAGATTTTATATGTTATGTTTGGCAAAGAGGATTAATTATTCTTCCTGCTTAGTTTCTTTTCAGGCAATTGAATGACATTAAGCTAGTTTGCTCTTCACTGTTTAGTTTAAAAGGAAAAAGAGGGATTTCTGTTTTTCTCAGACAATGCCTAGATGATTCATGTTAATACAATTTGAAGCAATATGAAATAAGGCATTTCAGTAGGGATTTTTATTCCATTAAAACCTGGTTTTTGTTTCCTTAATACCTGGCTCTTACACACCAACCATTTGTGTTATCTCCCAGTCCATTTAATTTATTTAACAAAAAGGGTCTTTTAAAAGTAGTTCTAGAGCTGTGGTCACTTTATTAAAGAGAATAGGGTTGGTGCTTTGGGTCCCAGCTGAGGGTCCAGGTGCTTTCAGGTTGTTTACTGACACTAGAGCTCCAGCTGGCAACGAGGCCAAAGGCAAAGGGAATTCAAGTTCTCATTCTACTCACGAGCATGGTCCAGACTGAGGGGCCTTAGAAGAGCAACACACGGAAATATATTTCTAATTTGATGTCATGGTGTTGGGAGGGCTTGAGGGGAAGGGAGAGAAAAATAAAGAGGTTGTAAGTTCCTTCTGCAGGGTCAGGAGAACCTGATTTCATGCAAATTAAAGTTAGCGAGTGCTTGAAACCTTCACTGTATGGCCTGTATTTTGTGAAATATGTGCTGAGAAGATTCCATGCAGAATGGCATCTAGTAATCTTGGTTATCTCCAAGAACCTGTTAGACCTGCAAAACGAATTCTCTTGTGGTTTCTTTGTCTTCCTGCTCATTAGTAGTCACAAGGGCAGCAGTGCAGTCCATTCTGGTGTCCTAGATGAAACCCATAAAAACACACTAAAAGAGAAACCTGTAAAACCGTATCAAAACAGAAAATAAACTGGTCAAGAAATCATGCAACAAAAATAAAAATAATTGAAAATTGTAGCAAGATCTGTAGCACTTACACCTTCTTCTCTCTTACGGATCATTGCAGTAACTTGTGTGCGACAGCAGACCCCTTGTGTCGGCAGGCAGCGAGCACAGAGGGGAGCCCAGTGCCTCCCGTGCTCCCAGGGCTGCTCTTCTCTGGTCCCACCTGCTGAGAGCCAAGGGCTGCTGCACCATCCCTGCCAAGGCTCACCACCCCGGGAGCTCCCTTCCCTTCATGGGTGCCTCAGGGAGAAGCAGTTCTGGTGCTGCAGAGAGCCATGCCTGGGGCTCTTCCTGCAGGGGCTGTGCTCTGGGGTGTTTTCTTCTTGTGTAAACAAATGTCATTCAGGATTAAAGAGAGGTTTGGTCTCTCAGTACAGGAAAACAGGACAGATAGAGGTTATTTTGGCTGATCCAGCTCATTTGTGCTTGTGAAATTTAGTCCCTTTAACAGGTTCTGTTAGTTTAATCTGTTCCTTATCCCACTGATCTTCCAAATAGAAAAATGCTAACAATATATCTTACTTGAGCCTTTCAAGAGATCCTTGTGAAACACTTTCATTTGCAGTGTAATGAGAACTATCAGGTATTATTGTTAAGGGCTGCTTCAGTCCTAGCTGGATACCAATTCACCTCTCGAGCTTGAAGAATAGTGTATTTCACTCCATATCATTTGTTCATATACGAAGAACAGACTTTGAAATCGTCCTTTTTTCATCTCCTTTTTTGTTTAGTTGGAAGGATTGACACTAGAAAAGCTCATTTCATGAAATAAGTAGTTCTTGAAGTGATGGGTAACAAAGGGATATGCTTTAAAGTGAACAGCAACACAATTCTGTAGTTATCCAGCCTGTGACATTAGGTCTATTCACAAAGTGCTGCAAAGCCTGAAGTCAAACTCCCATGCAATCTCTTGGAGGCAGGCTGTGCTCACTCCAGCATACCTGCCAAATACATGTGAGGTATTCAGCAAAGAAAATATGTATCACTTCATCTTTTCTTCTCGGTTTCTGTCCCTTTGCTTCAGTGAAATTATTTTTATCATGTACACGGATCAGAATGCATTGATAGCTGTATGGAGGGGGGCAGTATTTCCTCTGTTCTGTGTCCGAGGAAACTGTCTCAGGAATCCAGAAAGGTGGTTTCTTCCAAGAGGAGGCTTTCTGGGGTCAGCCAGGATAGCCCTCAAGGTAGCTGATTTTGGCCCAAATTATTAATTATGGTACTAATTTGAGTAAGTTGTCCAGCTCTCCTGATTGCAATTACTTCATCTTTTAGTTTTGGTTGGTTGTTGTGACTTACTGTTCAAACATTAAACAAATCTCCTGCATCTTCTGTGCCTAACTCCTGGCTTTGCAAGCAAATTTCTTTGCTTACCCAAAGAGCAACTGTAGCATCACAAGTCAACATCGCTGCCCTGTAATCCTCCTCTAGCTAACACTGCCACAAAAAACAAGTGCTGAGAGCCAGGCTGGCAAAGTTGTCATGGTGAAAAGGGGACAAAAATTAAGACTGCCCTTCCCTGGCAGAATCCCAGCTGGAATGCAGCACTACAAACACCATCTGCTTTCTCCTGCAAATAAGGCCCTACAGGGTGCAGTGGGCCTGCCTGCTAGAGGAGGAGGGAAATTCTACCCCTGTTTGTCACAGCCTCTATGTATTTGGACTCAGCCTTTGCTCCTAAGTGCAAATTATTATTAACTTTACAGGATGTATCTGAGTCTAGAATTCGAGGCTGGTTAACATCCTTTCTATTTGTGACCATTCAATGATATCATAGCATCAGTAAGGTTGGAAAATATTTCTAAGGTCATCAAGTCCAACTGTTAACCAAACACCACTTCGTATCAACAAATCTTATTTTTTTTTGCAAGTTTTGAAATGTTATTTTTAAACGAATAGTCACTCTCAGCTATTTACTAAATATTTTAAAATACTCAAATAAGTAAACCACGATCAAACAAAGAAAACACAAACATACCAAAACACCAAACACCACCCCCAAAAAATCCAAAAACCAGACAGAAACCTCCCTTCAAAAAAAACTAAAACCAAAAAACCAAAACAACAACAACCAAAAAAAAAGAAAAAGAAAAAAAAAGACCATCACCTCACAAACAAAAAACTCCCTCCAAAGTTTTATAGGAAGGGTCTTATATTGGAAATACAAGAAACTGTCCCAGGACTATGGTTAGCATATAATAAACCATTTTCAGTGTCTCAGCTCCTCAAACTTCTGAAAATTTCATCACAGAAATATCTTCTAGATCTTAGAATTACATCTGCAAGTGACCCCTGGTTCTTGAGAGCTTCCTGCATTCACACTCATAGGAACAAATCCATCGAGAGGTTAAAACAAGTTTGCATGTTACTTTAGCAAGCGTGTCTGTGAGCACTGCTAGTGTCTCCATTTTTGTTGAGTAAAGCTGAGCAGCTCACTGGAATATGCTTGTTAAAAACAGAGTTGTCAGTGTTACTGGTGCCCTGCTTCTTGGAACTCATTTAAGTAGCTGATGAAAAGGAACCTGTGACATTTCAGTTAAGTATCTGAAACTGGTCGAGCAGTAGCTGCTTTGACTCACATTTTAAGGCTTCACCATCCTGGGTCGTGCCATGCTCAGGGCTCTCTCCTGGAGCGACATTAAATGTCCTTCTATGTTTTATGGCTAGATAATTTCTTTTTTGCCTATCTCTGAAATAACTGAGTCTTTTGGTTAAGAAATCATATATTTTCTCTCAACCTCTATGCACTCAACCTCTCATTCTATTTCTTCCAATTACATAATAAGGAAACATCATCTTTCTAAGTAATTTAGTCAGTGACTGGGGATTCTCAAGCCTTTCTCTGATTGCCAAAAGTCATGTAAAGTTTGTGTAGTGAATGAATACATATCTCTCCTGCCTTGTATTCTTCCCAGCCTGAGAACAGGCTCTGCTCTTTTGTCCCTTCTAATCTCAGGCTATCAGGGAAGCTTCTATTGCTTCAAGGCTGATATGATTTGAAGTATCTCAGTTTAATTCCATTTCCCTAAAGACTTAAGGGATTTTTCTTCTTCAATCTGAAAAATTATCATTCTTTGAAAATAATTTGTCATTAAAGCCTGGCTAAAAATTCTGCCCTGTTTCTCCTCTTTAAAGTTAATGAATAAAAATCTCATTTGGCAAAAAAATACTAAGCTATGAATTTCTGTTTCATTAAGTTCTAATTCAATTATTGTGATTGCAATTAAAATTTGAGGAAGGGCAGAAGATTTATCAATAACTAAAAGAAAATCTCTACATCCAGACTATAATATTCTGGGTGACAGGAATAGAGGTTAAAGATGTCTGAGTAAAAAACTATTGACATCAACAAAAACTCGAAGGTCAAATAGGTTATGAGTAATAGATAATCAGAGATAATTATTATTAGTTATTGCTTTAGATTAATCTTGGATAACTAGTATTATCTCTTACTACTATATATTGGACTACTTACTATTATATATATGGACTACTATATATTATTAGCTAAAAGGTAATTGCCACCTCTATGGAAGGAATTCACTATATACCTATATTTATATTAAGTTACCTTGTTTCTGCTTTTCGCTGTCTTTTCTGATTTCATGAAAGGAAATGAAATCTTGTGATTCCAGTGAGGATGGGCAGGCTTTGGTCCATTTCCCTCCACTTCAGGTCATGCCATGCATTTTTCTTGTTTTCAGTTTGGTGCAGAATTTTTCCTTTTTTTTCCCCCACCTTTTCCTTTCCTCACTTTCCTCTCCTGTCTCTCCTTTTCACTTTCTTTTCTGATTTTAAAAATTAAATCCATAGAATTTGGGCAAGACTTAGTCCTTTGCACTGCACTTCTAGCTCTTGTTTCTTAAATTCAGCGTCTTTTGTAAATCAAGTTCAACTTATTTCTTAAAGTTCTTTTTGCACCTGCTTTCTATTATTACTTTTCTTGGCACATGGAAGTCCTTTTAAAATTTCATGTATGCTTTTAAATTAGGTTCTGTTGTTCTTCAGAGTTGTATAATTTAACAACATTTATTTTTTATCAGTGTTTTAAATGGATTTTGACATCTTATTCTGTGGTATAATTGCCTCTTTAATTCTATACAACATTTTAAAACTACTGCATGTCATAAACCGTCCCATGAAGGTTTCTTTGTGTGTTACATCTCTCTCTTTATTAGAATTCATGGGTCCTAGATGGATGTAGTTTTTCCACACTGAATTTCAACAGGACCCAGGACAATTTACCCAGGCTGTACATCCCCATTGTAAAGAGCAACTAAATCAAGAGGTTGATTCGTTCTCCAGTGCTGCTGTGTGCTTTGTCAATGAGAGCTACACCAATTCTCCACTCCTGATTCAGACCACAAAGTTTGATACTCTGCTAAAAATAAAAGGCACACGCTGAGCACTTCCTCCCACGGCAGCAGTGCTGTGTCTCTCCCGGCTGGGGTGCAGCTCCAGCACAAGGCAGCACTGGCCCCCATCACTTCCTGCCATGAGCTTTGCTCACACCACTGCTTGTGTTCATACTCTCCTGAAATTACTTGGGTGTTCACGTTCAAACACATGTGCATTTAGAAATGAGACTTACTTGGATTCGAAAACTGCCAAGAGTAATATAGCGGGGGGAGGGGGGTGGAATCCACCTGTTACGGAATCATTGTACAATTGTTTTAGAAGTTTATTTTTAGTACTGTATTTTCTTGGCCTCTAATGATGGAGATTAGGAAAAAACACAGAGTAGTGTTGCCTTTCAGCTGGTAGAAATATGACACACCGTTGGTTAAAAGGGGTAAAGGGGTATTATTTCGATATTTTAGTAGGATTCTAGGTGCACAGCTCTTCAAAGGTGGAACATGCTGAGATGCACCCTTGTAAAATAGGGGATTGAGGTTTTTACAAAGATAATTTCCTATTTTAAAATTACCAAAAATGCAGAGCTAAGGTTAAGACAAAACTTTTAATAAGAAGAAAGATTTATTTTGACAGTACTGAGTTTTCAAGGAAAATGTTTTCTCCGCCTCTGTGCTGCACAGAGGGCGTAATAATAGATTTTTTTTATATTCCCTAGAAAAAATAGAATTTTTAATTGTGTATCTGGTTTAGACAATTACAATTTTACGGCTTACATCTGAAGGGGTTTTGTTTGATTTTTTGCATGTCTGATAAGTACCAACACATATATTTGGTCACATAATAAAACATTTTTAAAAAAGAATAGGATTGCTCATACCTTCTGCTATTTACCACTTTTTAAATGCTTGTTCACACTGTGTGGTAACTGTATTGGTTCATCATTCTTAGGTCTTTTAGGTCTTTTAGCTCCTACACGATATTCTTTTAATGTTCTCTGTTAGTTCCCTTTGATCACTGAGTACATCTCGATTATTTTGTGAATGCATTTTGTCTATTAAGCAGGTCCTTACCATCAGCATAGTCCCCACTGTGTAAATTATTCCGTCCAAAAGGAGCCTTCCTAAGAGCAATCTGCACCTTGCTGGATGTCATTTGCCCAATGTTTAAGTCCTGCCAGGGAATGCTGCTTCCTCTTCGCATGGTAGATGACATCTCTTACAGATTTTTGTGTAGATCTAGAGTAGGAGCTACAACCAACTTCCATAATGTTGCTTTAGTGAGAGTGGATTTTCAGACTGCGGTCTGAACCAGTTATCTTCTGAGAACCTGCTGGTTTTTGACTGTAGTGGCTATGAGAATGAGGAGATTATATTTTCTGTACCTTTCAGGTGCATCAAAATGCTGCTAAGAGCACCACCAGCTGGTGCTGGCGGACAAGCACAGGGCACAGCAGGGGCAGCAGCCTCAGACCCACCGCACCAGCTTCTCACCAGCCCATGGAGCCCCTGCTGCTGCAGCATTGCTCCATTCTCCATGTTCAGACATGGAAACTTAATTTCAGTCTCCTCTCAAGCAAAGAAGGCATCTGATATCCTATTTCCACCCGGTCAGATGCAGCTGGTGGCTCGGCCCCCATGGGAATGTTTCTTTCACAAGCTCCATTAGGCTCCTTTCCTTGTGGCTCACTTTGTCCCCACTAGTCTTTCCAAGCATCAGCTGGCTTCAGATGCAGTAAGTGCTTTACAGTTGCATAGTCTTCTAGCCCCAAAAAGTTCCTGGGTTTCCCAGGCACCTGCTGTAATTCAATCTGTCTTGGTGGCAACCACAACTGTCGTGAACAAAATGTTATTTGGCAGGCGAGGGCAAACAGGTGTCCTGTAGTATGAAGAAGCACGTGTTCCCGCTTTCTTGTAGCCCTCTGTGCCTGAATAAATCAGTGCTCCATGAAGCAGAAGGCTGGAAGCAGACCGGTGTTGTGGAACAGCAAGGCATAGGCATTCAGACAGTATTAACAAGGCTAGACAGTAAATTTGGGAAATAGAAACTAGGGGCAATAATATCTCTTTTGTAGCTCTGACTGGGAAAGAAGGCTACATGTCCTCACCTTGAGTGATGGAAAAGCCACAGGGAATGTGAACAAACCGACATTCATGTGTGTGGTAGGGCAACACTGCATGAGACAGAACTGAATCCTCTACTTCATTACAAGGCAATGAACCTCTTTCAGTTCACACTGAGATTTTGGCTCTGGTTACTGTATTGGCAGCAGAGCTGTGCACAAGCTACAGACAGCTTCAGGGAAATAGCAGGAAGGCCCCCAAATGTATGAATTAGAGCTATCCAGATGGGGCATTACACAGGCTATATAAGCATCTGATGATCAAGGCAGGACATAATGATTCATATCTTGGAGCTGTTCCTGGAATTACCGTGGGAAAGCTCAATAGCATGGTCCTGTGGACCCACAAGGCTCTGGAGAGGTGTTAAAACAAAGATCAGGAAATTTCACGGAAGGCAAAAAACCTCAAGTTGCTTTTGCTGGAAAGCACCTGTGAAAACAGGGAGGACTTTAAAGCAAGATTTGTCCCTGCTAATACTCCTATTTTGTCAACATCTTAAAAGACATATTTAGCACTCTGACCTTAAAACATGGCACGTGTTTCAGCAACAGCCAGTTCTGAGATTTCAGGAACAAGACTATCCCTGTGCTACCTTTGGTATACAGGATACTAAGTCATAGGAAAATTCTGGTGCTGAGAGAAAATGTGTGTTTACAAAACAAGCTGCCATGGGGATGTACAATGAACACAGTTGTGAAAAAGTTAAAACAAGGCAAAGATGAACACCTTGCTTACATGTTATATTCACAGTCTCCAATAAATGAGAAGTGAGAGGGAAAAAAAAGTCACTGGGAAAGATTTAATTCCTACGAGTTCATGTAAGTAATCATAGAGTCACTCCCTCGAAATTGTAGACCCTGGATATGGTCCCATGATGGACTGGCTATAAGAACACAGCCAAAAAGGAATAATGTGCATGTTTAAAGAGGAACATTTAACTCTCTGCTCCAAAATGTAGCAATTACTGGCAGAAATTTTTTTTCTAAGAATTTTACTTTATTTGTAGCAAAATGGATTTCACTATAAAGCGATACAGCCATTTAGTGCTCTATACTAGGCAAAACTCATTGCACTGTAATCTGTTCTACAATTATGGAAATATAGATATTTCTACAGGTAGGGAATAACTACATGGTTAATATTTTCTGAAAAGTAAAGAAATTAATAACTAGCAAGTTAATATTGCTATAAAATTGCTCCCAGTTGTGGTATCTTCAAACCGTAGGCAGAACCAGCTGTGAGGAACTGATACAGGGATGCTGTTACCAACTCCAGCGCTGGAACTTCCCCCAAGCCGCAGGCAGGGATGCAGTTGTCCCACTGACCTGGCTAATGAGGCTGCTTTGGAGTGATGTTCTGTGGAGGAGGGAAGGGAAGGGGTGCACGGGCAGCCCCTGCTGACAGCCCAGGCACTCAAGGGCAAACTCAAGGACTGCCTGTAGCCAGATGGCACTTCTGTCCCAACCCCATTTCACAGGTTGCTGGTGCACGTGCTGAAGTCGAGGCTGGTGTTTCTTAGCAAAAGCCAGTATGTGACCTCCTTTTTTACATTTAAGAGCCCACAATCATTGTCCAAATTTTGCTGAGAATTAGACACCAAGTGAAGAATTTATACCACCTCCAGTAGCACTACTCAGCTTCTCTCTGGCTGTTTTCTCAGTGCTGGCACATGAGCAGAGCCTCCTGCAGAAACAATGCTGCTTGCTGTGCCTTGCAGGCTGGTCACAAACTTGTTACTGCCCAGCACCTGTGCTCTGTGGCACGAGGCCAGACGGCTTGGGAGCAGGCACTGCTCCGTCCTGACAGATGGGGATTAATGTCCCTGGCCATGGGGTCATGTACTCTGTACGTATCAAGTACTCAGGATGAGATTCTCAGACGGGGCCATCCTAGCTCCGGTCTATACTGAGTTTCTGCTGCTCCCTTTGCGAGATTGTGCTGTCACTAATCTGGTCCCATAGCAGTTTTCTAAAATGTCTGGATTTTTCAGAGAAGCTTGACTGCCTTGCAAGTTTGTAGTATGAAGTAGTATGGCAGCACGGTGGATGCAGATGTCTTAGAACTACTTTGGGACCTAGGTGCAGCAATCCTCCAGTTGATGGGAGAGGAACCACTCCTTGGAGGTCACAGCTCCAGGGGTGCTCAGGGCATCCCCGTTTGCTGACCCCAGCTCTGAAGTGGAGAATTAGGACAAGTCACCTAGCCAATACCAGGCCAAGGGATGGACAGTCAGAGTACGAGCCAGAGGTACAGCTTTTGTAGAGAAAGGATCAATAACTGGACACAAGTTCATATTTATTTACTCCTTTGATGTAGTCTTCTATCAGAACGAGATCAGATGTGCTAAGACTCATTGTCAAGGCTGTAGACATGTGTGCAAGATTAATTAATTGATAAAATTTTATACAGTCAGGAGTAGGACAAATTGAAACTGGAGTGAATCAGCTCATCTGTTAGAGTATAATGTAAAGCATGAATGATAGTGCTAAGAGCACTCACTTCCGATCTTAGCTAACTATATGCCACCTGTTATGATTGTAAAATATACTTGGTACATGAACTCCACTTGTCTTAGAGAAAGATTCTTTCTAAAAAAAATAAAATACTTTTTTTTCTTCTTTTAGCTCTGCTACTATTGTGACATAATATTTGCAGTCATCCTTTTATCTTTTGCCATCATGAAAGAAATGGCTTAAAATATGGATCTTATGGACCTTGGGAATCCTGCTGCTGACCACTAGTAGTAGAACATTTGGATTTTAGTACAGCATACATTAGCAATGGACTGGTAACTGCTAGACCTGGCACATTCTAACTATGGAGGTCACAGAGTAGAAACGAAATTGTTTTCTTTTGAAGGAACCTTGATCCTGGATATTTTCTCAAGATGTATTATCTGTCAGCAGCTTACAAATATTTCATGAGAACTGAGCTATATAATACATTGTGTGTCATCTTAGAAAACTCATACAGAGACACTATTGAGTTCCCCCATAGAACATGGCAATCAGGAGCTGCTCAACTTTGAGGTAAATAGTAGATGGATAATGGTGTTCTGGATGCACAAAGAAGCCTCTGTTTCCTGCAAAATGCACCCTGAAATCTAGGCTCCCATTTTTCGTTTTGGCTGGTCTCTCCCCCTAGGCCCAGGCTGCACCTTTTGCTTCTGCTATGCACCTGAGCACAATGTTCAAAGACCAAGTAGTTCTTTTGGTTTTGTAGCATTTCTGCTCATTCAGCTTACTCTTTATAATATTTCTGGCCCAGCAGGAAATAACAAGAACATCACTTTCTAGTAGTCTGTTCTTGGAAGTCTTGTAGCCCAGTTTTTCACTTTAATAGCTCAGTCTTACATAAGCAAAACTAATTTTTTTACAGTGTTTTTGTCTTTAGTATGAGATTCTAGGTTTTAGGAGGGAATTACAGCTAATGAAAATCTAATAAAGGGTTCTACTCATGTCTGCTCTGTGTGTATAATTCTTATCAAAATTCAAAAGAGTTAAAGATTTAAACAGCTGCAGGAGTTTGGAGCAATATTAATTATCACATGTTTTTTCTCTTGGATAAAGAGGAGAGAGACACATTTTTTCTGACCTAGTTCCTCAATCAATTGAAAGTCACTAGGAAAAGCAAAGGGTTTAGTATTGCCTTCACTGCATGTGCTTATAGTATGTTAACATTGCACCCATTCCTTTACACTGCAAAGGCAGAAATAAAATAAATTTATGTCCACCTTTGAAAACATCAAAAACCAAATTATAATTCTGTTAATACATCAAGAATAAAGAAATAAATATTCCTTCACAAACTGTAAACTTGGAAATTTTGACCCCAACCCTGGCAGGTTTCTCAAGATGCAAGCATAACACAGAATTTTTTTTTGAGAGAAATTTTGATTATCCTTGACTGCAAGTCTACATTATGTTCTTATTTTGACATAAATGGGTATTGCAGGAGTTCTTTTATGAAATAATACAGCATTTCTCTCAAGAAATGAGATGAGAATCTGGGCCAGTCTGTCAAAATAACAGTTATTTGAGCACTCAGCATGTCATAGCTATAACTTGATTTCTCAGTCAGAGCTGCTACTATAGTTATGTTCTGAGTACTGGAAAATACTGTTGTGTCTTGCGAGCTGGCTCAACAAATTATTGCTAAATGCCAACTCCACTGTCCTCTGATCAAAGTAAGTGAAAACAGTGTGTGACCCAAAGTGATCCATCTGGATTTCATCCCTGCCTGCGTCCCCGTCCTGCCTGGTGAGCTCTGGTGTGTCCCAGAGTTGCCCTGCCCTCTGCACCGTTGTTTCTAGCTGGGCTGGCTGCTGTGCCCCCTGGATGGCAGCGAGCCTTTCCCTCAGCTTGCCAGTCACGGGCAGCTGGCAGCCAGGTGGGGTTGATGCCTGTTTGGTCATGGGTCCAGGTGGGAGACATGGCAGCAAACAGCCGTGCCCTCAGCAGAGCAGTGGGGAAAGCGAGCACCTCCACCATTCGCTTTTATCAAAGTGTTTTGGTAGGTCATGTACACACAGGAGGGTCCCCGGCCTGAACGCAGGGTGGGAGAGAAGAGGAGATACCCTTGGGGCTGATACTCTCTGCACTCCTGCCTGCTGTTCTAACCAGGAACGCAAATGTTGCTGTCGATGCTGCGTGCGCTGATGTTTTCTGCTGTGGATGTCACTCCAGAAGTACTTCACAATCGTGTGGAGGCATTTACCATCTCAGTTCAGTCACAGATATTCTAGAAACAGCTTTTCTTCCAGCATAAACAAACACAGCTACCCCCTGCAGCTGTTGCACTTCTCAAAGGCTCACCAGGGCCCTTCCGATTGACGCAGTCAGGCTCAGTAGGTGTCACCTGCAACTCCCGAGCCACTCCCCAGGCACCCACCAGGCAGACTGAACAGTGATGGCCAAAGAGATAACTCATGACACAGAAGGGAAGCAAGGACAAGAAGGGAGAAATGTTAATGGAACAGATCTTTCTTTGGCTTGTTGTGGGGGTGGCATCCTCAACATGGAGCTGGAGGCTAGAAATGGACCAGGGGCATAGAGAAATTTTTCTCTGTTCTCATCTTAGCACTTTCTAGTGTCAAAAATCTCTATATTTTAAAATTTGGCTCTAAACCATATTTTCATTAATTACTGGGGAAGAAAAGATTTTGAAAATTAATACCAGCAAAAAGTAGCAGTGGGTAGAACAGATGTTGTGATCCTTTGCTCTTAAACAGTCTGGTTTTAGTGGCAGTCAGGATGTAGCAGAGCTTCTTCCAGTGACAGACTTGGCTGCCACATGAAGCATGTTGCACTTTTTTTTATATGCTGGAAGGCCAGTTGATGTTCCCAGGATCACACTGTAAATCTCAAAAATATTTTTTCAATTACAAGTTAAGCTATTTAATACAATACTGTCCCATGAATATTTATTTGCTCTCAAGACATAGAAGATAGATATCACTAAACCTGGAGCAATGTATGCTGTTAGCTAAAGAGCAAATTCTACTTTGTGTTTTTCCTGCCCAAGTGATCCAGGTCTATTTCCTTATCTGGAAGTGAGATACCTCAAAAGATAAGGCAAAATGGACTGAAGGGTCTGAATGCTCAAGAATTTAATTTATATCTTCAAAATCTGTTTTGCACTGTATCAGTCTGGTCAATGTATATATAAAAATAAATGTAAATGGGGGAAAATATTTACTACTTATTTGATTTTATTTTATTTTACCTATTTTTATTATTTCTAAAATGCAGCTAAGGACAAAAGTGGCCTTGTGATCCTTAGCTGATAAAGAAAAAGGCTGCTGCTGAATCTGTAAAACTGGCATTCAGAATTTTAGCTTCTCTTGATTATATTTTTCTGCTTTCAGGTGCATCTGGTATGTCTTAAACTGTGTCACTAGGAGTTTTTATAAAGCTGAAGATAATTAAGAGACACATAAAACTGAGATATTGGTGTAAACACCAGAAACCTGAAGGGTAGCAAATGGCTCATGAGTTGCTTTATCAGGAATGGCAATTTTCAGAGGATTGTGAATCAATTTAAGACATGGATGGGTAAGATTTTTTCCAAGAAAAAGGTAGGATTTAAAAGCAAACAAACTAAAAGACCTAACCTGAATAGAAATGCTTCCACTGCTGAAGGGGTTGCTGTACTTGTTTTTCATCTCAGGTTGAAACAGACTCCCAGAGTGTGAAAGGACACATACACACACAAAACCCACCAAAAATACCCCCCAAACAAAACAAAAAAACCAAACAAAACACCCTGAAAGCAAAGTTGAAATATAAAAGTAAATAGTCTAGGTTCACTGTCCAAATTGAGTGAGGCACAAGGAGGAAATGCTCAAATACAGGAGGAAAAAACTACTTCTGTTTTTCCTTGACAGTATACCTTTAATATAAACTAAAACTATCTCAGTTCTTTATTGAGTATTTTCTAAAACGTTCACTAAAGCTATAAAAAAATCTAATAAATTCTAGTATAAGCTAAGGACTGCAGAATCCCCTGCAAAAAGTTATGGGTGGTACATATTTCTGTTACTAATTCCTTCCTCAGATCAGGTTGTTCAAAGCCCCAAGTCAGACGGGCTTTGAGCAACCTGATCCTGGTGAAAGATACCCCAGCGTATGGCAGGGGGCTTGGAGAAGATCTTTAAAGGTTTCTTCTAACCCACACCATTCTTTGATTCTACTCTTAATACTGCCTTATTGATTCTGCTGGAGGTATTTGAGTTACTGTACCAAAAACAAGTGAAAATCTGGATTTGCAGACAAGCGTACAAGATCTCTTTATCACTTTACCTTGCACAAGGTCAAATATTTATCAATGCCAGAACAGATCCTGTGACAACTCCAAATTCCAGGTTTTCAGCATGCTGGGAAATAGTTTATTTGACACAACCACTAAATGAATTATTAAATCTGTATCATGTGTGGATTTAAACACAAAATAGATTGAAATTGAGTTTTTTAATTTTATGGGTTTTTAAGACGTGTTCTCCTTAGCTGGTGGATAATAAGATGGTAGGACTTAAAAAAAAAGAAAATATTCCAGCTGTGCCCTGAACCATGACCATACTGTTGGCTTCTGCTATGTTCTGTGCAGACCCACTGTCCTCAGGCAAGAAGAGGAATAGTTTTGTCAGTCAGTCTTTCCCTAACTGGGTGAGTCGGTCACAGAATTGGTGGCAGACACAGAGGGCATGTGGAGAGGCCAGGACGGGGCGTATAGAGAAGTAATAAGGGGTGTAAAATATCTACTCTTCATTTCTTTCCCCTCCCTTTTTAAAAAATATATCTATGTATATTTTAAAATAATCCACAGGGTCTGCATGTGGAACAGCTCGATCCTCATGTCAGTGGCTTGGGATGAAGCCTTGGGGGTTTGAGTTGGTGACAACCTAGCTGCACTGCTGGTGCAGCAACAAGGAGCATTGGCCACTCCTGTGAGGGACACAGCTTTAATTGGCAAAAAACCCTCTTGGTTGCATGTTCAGTAGACAGAGCAAATTTCTGTGTTCCTAGGAATTAAACCTTATGAATGTGGCTGTCTGAATATATAAAAGAAGACATTTGGCAATTTTACTGGAATCATAAACTATGTATATTACATTGATAACACTAATTGTTACTTGAGGGATTTATTAGCCAAAGTAGTTACTTTTCTTGAGTATCCAGGATTCAAAACTCACTGACAATTTCTGCTTGCACATAAACCTCAGGGGTTATGAAATCTTATTAACTGGGAAAGTGTAAGACATAGTTAAGCCATGAACATAACGAAGATGTTTCTAGTAAGACACTCCTGGGATACAGATCTGTGCATTTCAACGAGCTGAAAACTTTCCCTAGCAATTTCTGTTCTGTGAGCAATTACTGTTTAATTCATACCACTGAGCTTCCTCAATCAACAAATATAAGTGTGATGAGATCATGGGATAAATGAGTATATTAAAGATCAAGAGAAGATGGATAATTTTCAAATTACTCTGAATTTGAGAAAGACAGACAGTGGGAAAGCTATTCCATATGTCAAGATTTAAGACATGCACCATTTTTCCAGCAGCTAAATGATTTAGCTCCCTAAGCTTTCAAACACTCAAGCAAACACCCGTCAGCGTGCAGGTGTGATATTCTGCTATTTTGCAGTGTAAACTGTGATTCCCAGGTACAGCAGTGCTGGCAGCCTTATCATCATTTAAATGCAATTGTGGGCTCCTCTCTGCTTGTGTCCAATGGGGTCTGTGTGGTCACGGTGAGACGCTGCATGTCTTGGCAGGGCTGCTGCTGGCATCCTTCGCACTGGGATTATTTTAGATTGACTGCAATGAATGTGTTATTTTCCATTTGTTAACACATGGGGACTTGTAACTCTGACAACTGAGAAAAATACACTCATTTGTATGGTGATTACTCTTGTGTTCGCCAATGTAATCTGAAAACACACTCTTATCTTTGCCTCCTCTCTCATGCCTGCATGGTCCTAAAATTGGCAACAGTTGCAGTACTAATTGTACAATGCATTCTTTGGCAGCAAGGAAAACAGTTCACTAGTATTTTCTATTACAGTAAATTCCAGATGTAGAAATAAAGATAATCCATATTCTTTTAGTAGCATAGAGAAAAGCAGAATTATAGCAAAATAAACTTCTTCTTTTTTTTTCTTTTTTTTTTTCTTCTTTTTTTTAATTAGAGAAGTTATTTAACACCCGTTTCTGGCTTGAGTGGGTAATTTACATTATTACAGTTAAAACCCATTGGGACACTGACAGTATAGTATAGTACACTGAGCTACCCTAGAGAGCTGGTGCAGTGTCAGCTGAAATAGGCAACGAAAAGTGAGTCTTTGTGTCCCAGTACTCAAGGTTCATGAGTAACAATAATAAGTATCTGATAACAATTAGTTGTTTCTCAGAGCTGTCGCAACAGAGAGGATGCATCTGATATAAGAAATTAAAATTAAATTATAAAATGTGAACGGATATGTAAATCAATATTGCTCATTTGATTTCATATTTCAATCTTTGTGTTCCATATCCCTAAAGGCCACTTCATAGTGAGGTCATTCACAAGTTTTTTGAAATAGGTCTTTGAATTATTTCCTTGGTTTCTTTTGTTGGGTGTGGATCTGGTGATTCCTGTATATGCCTTTATCATCCTGAGGTTTCACCAGTACAAGGGAAGATCCAGCCCTGACCTGCATGGAGAGAGTGGCCACAGGCCACTGTTGGGGATGTGGGAGTCCATGCCCTGCAACAGACAGGCAATAATTGCAAAAATGAACATTTCCATCCACTAGCCCCACAATGGGTTTGTTCCTAGACTTCAGTGTGCCTTTTTGAGGGAATAGTCTGAAATTAATGCTCTTGCAAGACGGGCTGGGACACTTACAGGGCACCACTTACGCAGTGGTGCTACTGTGTCTGGATGGAGCTGAAGGTGCCACTTTTGAGTTGCTAATCACTGAGTGGCTTGGGCTATGATTTCACTACAAAAGCTTTCCTTTCTACATGGTAGCATAACAATTATGATCACTATAGATTTTCAGGATGGTTCCTCTGATAACAAGAGATAAAAAAGGCTTAATGTGAGTCCTATGGTAGAGTTTGCTTTATTTTCCTTTGGTCCATGAGAGCTTTAATTTGCTGACTCTTATCTCATGCTGAAAGATTTCTCTTTTCTGCAGGCTCTGGGGGTAGGGGAGGATGACAGTTCTGAGGGAGTCGCCTGCAGGCATCATTTCTCAGAAGTTCCTGTGGTTACAGTTTTACCTGTTGTTTCAATGCCTAGCACCAGGAGTTAAAAGAAACCCATTCCTCCTTGAAGGTGAAAGAAGTCTTGTCTTATGCTTCTCGCAGGTTTTTTATTTTGCTTCTGTCTTCAACATGCAGAACAGAAGCCTCTGTGCTTGCTGGAGTCCCCTGGCACAATTCCATGCCTGGCAAAGTCTTGCAGGGCTCCTGTTTGATGATTTCCACTGTTAAATCATAAGTCTGTGCAGACCTCATGATGGCTGCTCTGCCACACTGGCAGGATTGTCTTCTGCTGAGGTCTCCATGGCTTTCACTAGTTCTGTCAGACACTTTTAAGACATGCCCTTGGTGCTTTGTTGAGAGGCATGTGCACATCAGCTGAATCAGCTCAAAGTCATTAAGCCAGACAGAGAACACTCCTTGATCCTTTCCCCGTAAGTGTCCAGCCCCCAGCAGCCAGCATCTCTTTCTTTAACTTGTGTTGAACTTGTTGGGCTGCTTACATTAGACCCCATCCTGAATTTTTTGGCCTGTGAAAAATTAATGTTGTTTTTGAAAGTAAAGGAAAAATATTGCCTCATACTGCCCCTTTCTTGCCCAAGAGTGGTGGCCCTTTTTGTGCAAGGCTTCTCAGGGAAGGTGCTACTGTGGCTGTTCTAAAAGGGCTTTAGGGGCCTTTGCTGGCCAGAAGAAACTCATTCAGTGTCGCTTCCCCAGCTTCTCATCTCGCAAGACAGAAGAGCCCTTAGCTATCTCCTGTGCCATCAGTCACATTTCTTCTTTCTTTGCATTTGTAGGGCTTTCCTTTCATTAAAAATTTTATTCTTGCCTCCTTGTTGTCCCTTTCCAGGATTTTGACTTACGTTCAGTATTTGTACTGGATTTTGTATTTCCAGAGTGCCTTGAAGCTAATAAACTCACCACAAAGAGTTTTACTGACATTTTTCTCAATTGTTAGTGACAGATCTGGGAGTATGGTGTAAGAATTCAGTCTGATGTGTTGATATTACTCTTTAAGATAAGCGCAAGCATCATAAACTACTGCAGCTGTTTTGGAGGCATTGATTAAAAAAATGAAGCCTTTACTCTGGTCCTGTTAGAAATGTTTCAAAACCTATTCAGTGCTGCCAGACCTCTGTTCCCAGGAAAAGTTTCTCAGCAGTGCAATATATTGCTTTTCCTACATTCTCTGTTTATCAAACCCATCTAATTTTTGGGTTGCCCTATATCTCTGAACCAAACTGCTGTATTGACAAAGGGTCAGCGTCTCACACTAAACTTCAGCATAGTGACTGCAGGAGATTGGCTGTTTCTTTTCCTTGGTATGGCTTGGACTTCCTGGTGGTTTAAAGCAATGATTGTTGTTGTTGTTGTCATTAATATTCTGTTCATCATCAGCTAAAGTTACCAGTCCAACCATCCCTTTGGCCAAAACCTAATCAAGAAATTTTACCATATTTCGTCTTAATACATCTGGTATTAGATATTGTCATCAGACAGCATCCCAGTGCGTGACTCCCTTTACCCTGACAGTGGTTTTCCCAGGCTACCCTGAGTAATTCATTTTTCTGATTACTTCTGAAGGAACCATAAGGATCAAGACCTGATCTTTTCATTCTCGTTTGCAGCTAGCTCTGATGTATCTTCTGGCTCTCATCCTGCTCCTCTCCGCTCTTCTCTTCTGAGTCCCAACAGCTATGTTCGTCCACTGTGTTGTTTTGCAGAGTTCAGGCAGTTGACTATGACTAATTTTTCAGCCACCGTACTATCACATTACAGCATTAAGTGTACACCAATTATTTTTTAAGCAATTTTCTGTGGGTATAATATTAGAAGAGGAGAAAGGAGTCATTCTCTTCAAAAACACTGTTAACCACCTGTGAAGGGAAAATTCCCAATGCACATGGAGTTAAGGGTAAAACTGAGACTATGTGAACTAACACCTGCTTCTTCCCAATGCGTGTGGGGTCAAAGGCTCAGGTAACCCTGGCACAGAAAGTTGCTTTTTGTTTGGTTTTTTTTGGTTTGGTTTTGTCTTCTGTTAGACAACATAACATGATCTGTACAAGGTAGAGTCTGAAAGCAGGCACTGAACCCATAAATAGGATCTTTGCAGCAGTGTTCAGTGGGTGGGTAATTTAAGCAGAAGACAACAAGCACAGCTGATGGGATCTGTTTGCTTCATATGCCCGTGTTTCTGCAGGGCTGGAAAGCACAACCTCTTGTGCTTTGTAGCTGTTTGTGTGCCCTCACCTTGTCATGTGAATTTGACTTCATGCATGCTGATTTTTCTGATAAAAACTCCTGACATTTTTGCATTTTGCTTGTTACAACTGCCACATCTTTGTTTCATTGTGCTTGGCAGCTTTCACAAATACATTTAGCCATCTGTGGTTGTAGACCAAATACATGCCTTTTCTTCACATGTTATCATCAACATTACTGTGACTAATCTTTAGCACTGGTTCCTGCGTCATTCCAAATAAACAAATGAGAGTAGTTGTAGCTTGCAGCTATCAAAATCCTTTCCTGGTTTATTTAATAAGAAGTGATATGTTTTTACAGTTTGAAGAATGGAAAGAGGAGTACTGGAAAACCTCTGTTACATTAATGGGTTGTACAGATCTCCACTGTGATCTGTTGCAAAATTAACACAGGCAGTTGGTAATGGCTTTTATTGCCATGGCAGAACAAGAGATACATCTTTAATCAACTGTGTGTTGAATGATGTAGTCCAAACCTATGCTTATGTTAATCCATTGTGATCAGGGAAAATCACTCTCTTCAGTTCAGTTGAAAGAATGTACTCGGTCTGAGAAAATAGAGCAGATTTGGAAATTGTTTGTAGTTAATGATGTTTGCTGTTCAGCTAGGGCATTATTACAGGAAAGTTCCTCCTAATTGGCATTCAATTAGGGAAGGGTTTTGAAAGTGCTTTAATCTGATGAGGTACTTTTGGCTTTATTTCTATATTTAAAATCTTTACCTATTTTGGAGGCTAGAGTATTTCTTACAGATACACAAACGCAGGTATTTACTTACAGGCACAAATATGGGGCAGAATATACATAATACATATATCAAGACAAAGATCCTGTAATATTTAAGTCATTCTCTGTTTTAAAACCTCACATGACCAAAATTTATTTGTTCTTGTTGAAGTGACTTCAAATATTAGGAGAATGCAATTAAATAACATTTTTATTACCCATCAAAAAATATACGCATTCACATTTAAGAGCCATTATACAAATTTATTAACATTGAAATACACTTTAAAAAACAAAAAAAGCAAGCTTAGAATAATCTGTTTTAGAATATGCATTTTCCCATAGATACTTAAATCAGCCAGAAATTTGCAATCTTCTGTTTGGCAGATGCCATCTTTTTAAGGCTTTATCAGTGATCTAGTTTATCATGTCACATTTGGGTCTACGTCCACAAACAGGAAGATTTCTTACTGCAACCTTCCTTTAATGTGATTTCACCTCAAGGAGGAGGGGGCTCAGCTTTGTGCAGAGGCAGCCCCAGGAGGCACTGGAATAGCAATAACAGGAGCAATAGCTCAGGGCATGAGGGATGACACATTTTTGGGCGAGGACACTGCTTGGTGGTGTATCTGTAGGACTCCATTCCCTGTGGGCTGATGGAGAAGGGACAGGTTAAGGGAGAGACAAACTCATACACCTGACCCCATAGCTTCAGACTTTTCCTGACATGAGCGATCCCTGCCAAACAGAGCTTCCTGACAACCTTTCCTGTCCATGTAATCCACCCAAGATACACTCAGTTTTAATTTTCATTCTTTATAAACGTAGATTGATAAAAGTATGTTCCATTTTTTTTTTCAAGTGGTTCAGACAAAGTGAATACACTGATCCAGAGAAACAGATCACCAATGTAAAGTGAGAAATAAGATCAAGGCAGGGCAATCAAACCAGTAGGTTTGTATCAAGAAGGAAGAGTGACTACATTTGTATAAAGCCCCTGACTTCCAAGGTCAGAATGACCTGAAGTGAACTACCTTTTAACAATCTACATCACAAGCAAGGAAGACAGCACGAAGAGGTGTTTGCTGGGGACGTTTCATATAGCCACCATATGTCACAGTCACAGCACTGACAGGGAAAGACAGAGACATTGCTGTAGGCCACAAGAGAGGTAGGGCTTTCCTGGCGTGCAAAAAAAGGATTATGTGAAAATCTACACGTGCTTTTGAGCCCAAAAAGAAATAATACTGTGGAACTTTTACAATACAGATTGTATGCTTTTCCAGCAGTGAAGTATGACCTTCAGACTCTACAAGACAGTGTGAATAATTTGGTTTCCATCAAAGTGAAGAGCAGGCATATCTAATGGCCTTAAATAATGTTTGGATGTAGGAAGCAATACCTTGGTTGCTCTGAATTAAGTTTGTGTGTATTGACTGACATTTAGGAATTGATGCGCAGCAAGCTGCTAGCTCTGGAGCCTGCGCCCTGCATGCCAGCTGAAATAGCAGCAGAGTTTCACCCCAGTAGCCCATACAAAGGGGTGCTGAATGCTGCTGCCTACTGTCGGCACACTGACACAAAATAAAACAGTAAGGGTGGAGCTGTGGATCACATACAGCATCAGACCTAACAGTGTCTAGTGGGAAAGAAGCTTTCTGAGAAATACTGTGCAAATGATTTTAGCACTTCTTCCTCTTATGTTGTCATCTAATTGTGAGAATCCAGTGGTTGCACACACCAGCAGCAGGAAAGGTTAAATGCTCAGTACTGCAACATAATTTGAATGAAACTCAGTCTATAACACACACCTGCACACCTGGTTCAGTATGTACTGAACGGCTGGAGTACATTCAGCCTGGGTAAGCTGCATTTCAGTCCATCCAGAAGCAAAGCTGACAAAGTTTCTCATTATGTAGTCACCCCAGCTGCTTCATTAATCACTCTGGCAGGTTCTTAAGGTGAGAAGTTGTGAGGCACTGGCTTTACCTTATGGAATCTAAACTAACCGGACCCAGGAGAATTGCTCTCAGCCTTGGGGGGCTTCTGCCAGAGAGATGTAAGTGTGTCTTCAGATTATGAGAGGGAGTTGCAAGAATAGAATGTACCCTGAATAATTTTCTTCTAAGCTGTTGGCAGCTTTGCCCACACTAACTCAGATAATCTGGTACTATTCAGGTGCACAATCTTTCTTTTGGGCTGTGATAAGGAATAGGAGAGAATTTTTTTAGTGTTGGCCTCCATGGGGTGTTTTACTGCCAAAAGCTAAAGGCTGTATTTGCAGTGGATTTGTGAAGGCACATATACTTTGGAATGGATTTGGAATTGGAATTTGATGGACTGATCATTTTAATACTTTTTATTGTTAACATCTGGAATAAATTTAAGTTTGCATTTTGGTTTCTAAATATTAAGAGCCTGCTTTAGAGAGCAACTCCTACTGTTTTCAGTCTTTCACTGAAAGCTTACTCAGCTTCTTAAAATTTGACCTCTTTCATTTGGGAGCCTCTCACTTGGCTCTTAACTTTTCACTGTCAATCTGCATTTCATTATCAAATTTTTTTAAAATCTTTTTATCAGGTCTTCCACTGAGATCTAATGTCTTTTTGTTAAACTCATAGGTAGATTTTGAACTTATTTTAAATCTTGACATGTTTATAGCTGCTGTCTACTTTTCGTTTGTTTAGAAGGAAATAAAAATCAACATATAGCGGATCCTATAGAGGTTTGAAAATCATTGTAGACTATTGATTTCTCGCAACAGAAGAGTAGTATATTAACAAGCACCATTCAGCATTACAAAGTAATGGAAATGGATGTATAATTAGCTTTTTAATTATTCTTGGCACAGACAGTGCATTTTTCTGGTGTGCAAGGCCTGAGGAGCAAGCCTTGTTACCTGCCATCTTTCATAAGGAAGAGATGTAACTCCACACGTGCAACACTAATTCTGCTGCTGACAATGGAGGTTAGACACCATTCTCTGCCTTCTTACAGTGACAATATGAAGTTCATTTGAATGTTCTTTGAGTGTTCCTCTTCCAGCACACCACACCTCGGTCTCTGTGGGGCTCCCCTGCTAGAGTATCCTGTGGTGTTTTTATCCAGATATTCCTCTTTAACCATGAGATAGTGGCACTCTGAAAATGCACCTCTCCTCATTCTTCAGCTTTATGTTCCTTCAGACAGTGCCAATGCAGACATATTTTTCATGTCACCATTATGAAAACATTCTGCAAAGTGTTCTGTTTTCTTTAATGAGTGAAAAAGAATTTATGATTTCCCCTTCATCAAGCAATGTATGTGCTGCCTTAAAACACAGTTTGATAGATCTCTGAATGGCATGAGTGATTAACAGCCCCTTATAGGAGCTTTGTAATAACCAGTAACATCAAAGGGTAGGAATAAACCAGAAAACAAACCAATAATTAAACCAATAAATCTTTTAAACATAAGTGGATTAAAAGCTCCTTTGAAAATAAGCATGTGCTCTAGCCAACATCTAAATGATGGACTTTGTCCAAGAAACTCATATGTTGCTGAAGAGAAGATGCAACAAATGTCCATCACACAATGGGATTAGTCTTGGTGGGTTTATGTGACAAGAAATACATATTCTGCCTGGCAAGCATCAAGTAGCAAAATGTCCCTGTGGTTTGAAACCATGCTGGTCAGGCTTGTGCATCAGTCAGCAGTGCAGATCAGGATGAGCAGGTCTGCAGAGCACAACAGTTGCTGCTGATGACCTGACACCCTTATTATGCATTTTTCATTATTCTCTTTGGACTCATCTGAACTAGTCCGGTGTAGTGAATCTCTGTTGCTGTTGGGAGTATTGTTGATTCACTGCTGGAGGATATCTCCCGGTTGTTTTATCCAGTTTGTGCCCTTGGACGCTGCTATATGAAGCAAACATGAGGGCAGGGGCAGCAGGCACTACAACTAGGTACAATTTGGATCATCTCTCCCCATCTGAGCTAATGCAAGAATATAGATATGCTCTTCAGTGAGAAAGAAGGACAGGAAAATATGCCCTTAAATACTTCCTGGTCTCAAGATGTCTTACTGTGCATTACTCTTTCTCATTTGGGGGTTATAGCTGCAATCTTGGCCGTATTGCATCTCTCATGTAGGGGGGGAAACACAAGGTTTTATTATTAGATGCTGTCAGGACTGGGCTGGAGGTAAATCACATCCTAATGCCACGTGGCTGGAATACAGGGATTACCCCCCTGCCAAGCCCTGGTGACAGGCACAGTGTCGTGCCCAGGGCAGAGGCATGGCCCCGCACCGATGCACTGCACAGGGGCTGGCTGGGATGGGCTGCAAGTGCTGCACCTATAGACACAGGGAATTTACAGTCGTTTTCTATGATAGACTGGAAAGCCTGTCAGGAAGAATCATATACATATCAGTATTCTGTAAAAATCTGAAACAATGTGGCAGGACTTTGTTTGAATCTGACAGTGCAAACTTTATGTTTTTTAGAAAGGATATTATGGTATTGATATTCCAAAGTTGATATTGTATCTAGAAGTAAAACTAAATGTGTTGTAAAAGACTGGAATGACTGGATAAATATTGCTAAGTGCCGCTTAGAGCATGAAATGCAGAGCTGGAGTACACCCACACATAAATAAAAATGCTGTCTGCTGGGAGTTCTTTATTGTGTTTAGCAGAGAGTTATAAATGCACATTTGAATAGGGATTTGTATCACTATCTTAAGTTTAGATCTTTGAATGTACAGAAATCAGAGCCTCACAAGCTCAGTTCACTCTTGGATACTTGAATATATTCAAATAATTTTCTTATGGTCTTGTGCAAAAAATGAAATTGAAAATCTTCAACTAGCTTCCTTAGGGTAGTCCAGAAAGCTTATGGAGTTTTGGGTCCAGGAATGACCATAGTCATGATTTCAAAATAAAAACAACAGTGCCACTTTACTAGGTTCCATACATGGAGCACAGTTGCAGCCAAAGGTGTTATTTTGGTCTTTTTCGTTAAAAGACATCTAGATAAATTCATGACAAAACTTTGCCAATAAATGAGCCATTTCAAGACACAGACTTGGCATGTAGCCTAGCCAGCTTACAGTAGTGAGTCACGTATTACAGAGATACTCAAAGAGATTCTTTTGTTTCTTTGTGAGTCAAATGTGCTTTCCAATCCTTCCCGCAGCAGCTCTAGAGCTTGTAGGCTTTTAGAAGAAATTTTAGGATGGTCCCAAGGAGTCTAGATGAATATAAATCTGTCTGAAAACAATAAATGAGATTGTTTAGTTATGTTTTCCACCGCGTTTCTTTTTTCCTCCATCAGTGAAAATTGCAGACAGTTACTGCAGTGTATTCTCTACAAGTAATTTTGCAGTTTGGTGCTTGCTTCTTATGTTTGCTGCTTCTCTGGCTTTGATATTTCTTTTATGAAAGTCCACAGAATTTCAATATCAAGCACAACAAAGCAACTATTTAAAGTGTAGATTTTCCCCTCATTGTCTTCGTTCAAAGTATGGCCAAATATCAAGATGAGTTTGCATATCTAATTTTTATTCCTTCAGTTCAAAGTCTAAACTTTCTTAAAATGTACATGCTTACACTGACACTTGTCTTACAAAGTTTGCTTTTGATCAGCCAGTGCTAATATACAGACTATGACACAACTTATCATAATTTTATTCAGCGACTAGAATTGGCAGTTTAGGAGAGAAAAGAGGAGGATTTATACTTTGTAAAAATATATACCCTGTATTGTTGTATTGTGCATTTCATAAAGTAGGAATACCTGGGAGAAAAAGAATGAAGAAAAACATTGAAAAATGGTAGCAGATCAAGGTGTATCACCTCTAAAATAAAAATGCCCTAATAGAAATCTGCTCTCTTTTATCTGGAGTCGTGGTTGTGTGTGGTTTTCTGGCAGAAACTTCAATTGTCTGGCCTTGGTTTTGGTGATCACATCTATGTGGGGCTGTTCCTGGCTATGCTCAGCCTCTCCTCAGCACCTCTGGGTGCGGATGAAAAAATGACAGGGAATGAGCCAAACCTTCTTGCATTAATCTGCAATATCCATGGTCTGAAGGGTGTTGTGTTGGCAGACATGGTCTCTATCCCTGGCCCCTTGGAGGGCTGGGCAAAAAACTGGGCTGGACGTGAACAGATCCATAGGGAGAAAGGAGCCCTTCATGATGAGCCTGCCGAGGCCCCTGCTGCTGAGCAGCTGGCTCCCGGTTTTCATCCCATCTGGAGTTTTTCTGTTCCCATGGCTCCATTTTTATATAGAAGAAATTTTAATAATATGGTCTTGAGTTTGTAAAGGCACAGATCGCCATCACACATAGAGGAGAGGGGTTTTTCCTGCTGTGCCTGAGTGTGGTTTTGCGGCACTGTGAGAGTCGTGCCCTGCAGTACATCTGATCTGGGAAAGGTGTAGGTGTTTGTGGGCACTGCAAGAGATGCAGGGGAGTGAGCACGGCTGTCAGTCAGGTGTCTCCTCTGCTCCCCTCTCGTCTGGCAGGTGGAGATAGGCCTGTTCCACTAGATACAGAAACTGGGAAACCAAACACCAACCACGAGATCCAAGAGCAAAAGTCCTTTTGCCACATCAGGGAAAGCATCTCCATGGTATCAGCAGAGTGAAACCCACTTTGGGCCACCTTATACGTGGGTATGCACTGAGTACAATCAGAAACGCTTAGAATTGTGCATGGCCTTGCCAGCCGAGGTGGCTCCACAGGGTCCTGTGGGTGCCTGGCAGATGCTGAGGGCCCGGTGAGGATTTTGGCTGCCTGCTGTGGGTGACCTGTGTCCGTCCCCATTAGGGTACCTGACTCTTTCCATCCCTGAATTGCCAGCCAAAGCCTCAAGCATTGATGCCTTGCTAGAAAGGCAATCAAGCCTGCGTGTGCACACGGGTAATGGTCTCTCTCTGACCTTTTCAAGCTCCCAGGAGAGATGAAAAGAATTGAATCCCTGCCAGGGGAAGGGTTTAAATTGACATGACAATTCTAGGATTAAGCAGCTGCCAGCCAATGCTTTTGGTAACCTAAAATGCACTTTCTTCTATTCGTTTTCCTGTCCTGGCTCCTTTAGGACTTCTCTTAAGAAAAAGTTTAATTAGCTTTGTTTTAGCTCCTTGTAAAAGCTACTGTTTCTTCACTGTTTGCACTCTTCTAAATGGATAAAATCAATCTTGCTGTACAACTAGGACAATTCCAAAAGAGAGAGAGAGGGGGGAAAGAGTAATTTCTCTGTCTCATGAGGTGTATGGACACCAATGTCCTTCGCTGAGACAGCCAGTGAGGAGTTTCCACTCTGCTGGGGAGGAAGATCCCTGCAGAAGGGCTGGGGCAGAGCCAGACACCTGCAAGAAAACTCAGTGCCCGAGCCAGAGGCACGGCTCATGGTCATATTGTGCCTCGTCCTCGTGTCTAGTGCTGATTTAGCAAGGCAGAGAAGCACACGTGAATGATGAGCACATGCTGTGTGCTGCTTGCAGGGTTTTGTGTGCTCGCTACAGAATTGGAACTTGCTGAACTCTGATTTGCATGTCAGATTGCAGGCCCTATTTTCTTCTTTATTTCAATACTAGAGATGCCATAAAGAAGTCTAGTTTAAAATACAGTAGTTTATTTCTTTTCTTTTGCTTAAAAAAAATAGTAAGAATCTATGAACAAGTATGATTTTTCTTTTTTAATGCTTTTATTTTAATACTTTTCCTTTTTACTTATGTGTTGATTTTTTTTCAAGTTATGAAATGAAATGCAGTTGATCAACCTCTTCGGGATCACTTTTGCGTTTTCCATGGATAAACAAAAAAAAAACAAACACAAGGAGACAGCTTGTGCAATAGCCACGAACCAGGGCAGATCTATCCCCAGCTGCCTTAGTTTCTGCCCCTATTCAATGATATGTAACTGCAACTCTTATGAAAGTTTGAGAACCTCACAGTGGTAGAGGCAGGAGCTGTAGTAATGGCAGATGGTATGTGGTTTGTCAACACGAGGAACTTGGGTGTTTGCAGCCTGTATTGCAAGGGTTGCCTGGGAAACCTATGTACAGCATAATGGGTTTGTAAAACCACTCTGTTGATGGAGTATAGCTCCGTGTATAAGGAAAAAAACAGATTTCCTCCCAGCCCTCAGCCAAGGTAAGAAGGTAACTGGGACAGCAGGGCACATTGTGATGAGCAGAGTCACACCCATGTGCAGGCTTGGTGTTTCTTGTGCCCAGCTCGAACCGTGGACAGTCCCTTTTATTACAAGCAGTCATTATGGATTTTTTCTCTCTATGAATACTTAATGCAACATACAATTAGACATGGCAGGCCAATGCCGGGTCTGGAATTAAGACCTGAGAGTTCCTGACTTTGATTTTAACGCTCATATTACCAGACCCTGGCAAGGTTTGGAAGTGCTCTTGGCGCAGGCAGCTGAGCACTTTGGCTGGCCCAGGGGGCAGCTGCCGTGCTGGGTGCCCTGTGCTGTGCTGAGCTAGGAGGCAGGGCTGGCGTAGTCACTGCCAAAACCTGGCCCCTGCTACAGCATTACCAGTCAGGGCAAGGTCTTGATGTTGTACTGTTGAAACTGAAGTTGTAATTTTAATGTTTCTTTTATTTATTTTTTTCCTTGGTCAAACGATCTGTTGCTGTAGGGAACAAATAGGAAAGAATAGGTAAGAGTGGAATGGAATTGTTCCTTGTGGGATAATGCTGATACACTTAGTTTTCCATTTTTCAAATCTTTGAACAGGCAAAAATGTCAAAAATGTCATTAGGAAAAAAACCCCAAAACCCAAAAAACCGAAACAAAATATTCTGTGTTAAAATGAACTTGAAATATTAAGCTCTATTTTTATATCTCTGTAGCTGTAACCAGTACTCCCACTCACCCCAGTAAAAGCCATGCAGAGCTACCTCTCTGATTGCCCATCACAGACTTAGGTTTCCTTCTGAAAATGTTCTGTGCCATTGCTCATCCATATGTGATCCAGTTTATAATGAGAAAAAAAGGTGTTTTGTTGTATTTAAATGCATAAACACTGTTTAAAAACATGTTTGAGAGTGGTGGGTTCTCTTGGTAAATGTATGAGCTGTATTGATTATCAGTCCAGATACTTTTAAAAATTACACTCTTTTTTTCTTAAAAAATATTTTAGAATAACAGGACTTTCAAAGCTCTTTTCAGAACAGTATTTCTGGCTGATTTTGTTTGGCCAGTGAGCTGTAATCAATTATTAATAGTACTTCCAGTGGGATGCATATTTGGAGAGGAGTCTTTAGCTCGTCAAAGAGAACAGAACCACGAAAAGACATTATAACAAATTACAATTCCCTGAAAGTAGTGTTTTGCTATTAAAAAAACACACCTTAAATTTGAAGCTGACTTGGAGTAGCCTGTTTCAGGTCACCACAGTATATCATCAAGGTTCCAGGAGTGCTGAAATGCATTATTAAAAACCAATCGAAATAGTGTCATGATGTTTTGAGGAGCTCAAAATGTCCCATTCTTCCTGCAGTTTTGCTTGGAAATATTTTCTGTAAATAGGACTTGTCACAAAAAGGAAATTTCAGCCCTGTTTATCTCTAAACTCAAGCCATCCTGCATACACAGAATGACCCATAATCAGATTTATTAGCTATGTAAAACGCTGTATCTTCTAGGTGGCTCTTCTGGAGTTGCTTCCCCTAAAGGAACTGTACATTTTCATGTTGTTTTGTTACTGTGACAGTCTTTTCCAATTGCAATTGGTGAGATTCAGATACCTTAATGGTTTTGCAAATATTAATTTTAATCAGAACTGACACCATGTCACAGACCAGGTAGTCAGCCCTGCTTCTGTGCTCTGTGGTCAGAGGAAATAAGGATGTTTAAATCAGGGGAATTACCCAAAGAGCAAATACGATCCACTATTTTTACAGACAAAGAGACACACAAACTCAAGGGGGTAAGTATAGAGGTATACAGGCTGGTAGTGTTACAGTTTGCAAGTAACAGCTGTTTAAAATTGTAGGATTGCGATGGCAAACTTCAGCTGTTGCTGAAACTACTACTATTATTATTATTATTATTATTATTATTATTATTATTTTACCAAACTAGGCAGTATTTTAGGCTGACAAAAGCTTTTCAACTCTATTTTTTCATTGCATCTCTATGGTGCCCTCTATATCTGCTGAGTTGAAATCCTGTTTCCCTCTTCTTTAAAATCTGCTATAGTAGGAAACAAAGGTCTTTGACAGAGGAAGAGAAGTGCCTTGGAGAGGACAGCAGCCCGTCTTGACATCTAAATAAACTGAAGCACCTGCTGAACCCTTAAGGACTGTTAATCAAAAGCTAACCAGGCAGATGCAGTGGGGCTGGGTCAGCTGGGCATTGTGCTGGTAATTGCAGCTCTGAACCCTCTCTGGAACGGGGACAGAGAAAGTCGCAGCAGGCCAGACATCAGCAGCTTCCAAGGATGCTGCCTGTGAAGGATGTCCCTGTTCTCTGGGGTCATGGGCCCCTCTCCTTCCCACCAGTGCTGGCAGCTCTGCCTGAACCCTGTACTAAGGCTGTTCTTCACCACCTAACCGCCAGAAAAAAAGCTCTCATCAGCTGATCAGTGATAACCTTGGCAATGTTTGAAACTAGGACCTGCAAGTCAGGTCATCACTGACACTGTAGCTCATGACCAGGTAGCTCTTAGTAAGATGCTCCCTGTACCTCTTTAAGGCACTTCAAGAGAAGAGCTTAAAACCCCTAATAAAGGATTGAAGCCCTAATTAATGTTGTTACGCTGATGTGTTTGTCCTCCATTTCCACCCATTTGTCTCTGAACCTTGGCTGCTTACTGGAAAGCTTCAGATTTATTCCCGTGCAAATAATAGGCTAAAGTACCACAAATCTTTGTCTAATCTGTTTCCCGATTGTGGAATTGCATTTAGTTTTATAGAAATACCAGCTGATACCTTCAGTTTCAAAAGCAGTTACATGTAAGTGTGAAAATCACTTCCTCTTCCTTCCCTCATTGACATAAGCTCCTTTACGAAGACTGTTATGTTTGGATAAAGATCGGTTTATATTCTTTAAGGGTTTTCCCTTCTTAAATTATGAAAGAAAAAAACAATTTAGACTTTTTGTGGTATTTAACTGCAGCAATGTTTCTATATGCAAAATATTAATATAAGATATTTAACAAAAAAGACTCAACCTCATAGTTATTGTTCAATGAAGATAGTAAGTAAAAATGTTGAATGTAAAAACTTTATTTTGCAGTTGAAGAAAGAATTATGTTGTATAAATTTGGCTCACAGAGGAGCAATTTTATATGATTACAAAACGGTTGGTGAGAAAAAATCCACCTGAAGAAACAGCCAATACCATCAATAAGCTATATTGGAATAAGTTGTGGAGGTGGTGAAGCATTGTTACCAGCCACTTCTGAGCAAATACAGCTAAGGCGAGAGACTGCTCATCCAAAATCTTCTGCCATCCCTCAAAGACTCTGTAGGGTGACCTGGATCATGAGTGAGTTTGGAGGAATGTAGACCAAAACAAATATTTTTACCACATCTTTTACCACACTTACAGCATCTAAAACAAAAAAAAACCAATGTTGGCCTGTCCCATCCTTTCCTTTTCTAATATAGAACAATTTGTCTCTTTTAAGAGGCATTTACTAGCCTGTCACTCTTCCCTTAAGTGTTCTGTGGTTAAAGTTCTATAAGTAATGGAATTGTAGATATTGATTACTTGCAAATTGCAGTAGTTCTGCATAATACGACATTGCCACCTGAGCTATGACAAAATTGCATGTTGTGTTCTAGTTGAGTTGACTGAGGCCAGACTTATCCCCAGTGCCAGCGTGGCCAGCAGGTACTGCTGCCACCCGCAGGGAAACCTCACTTGGATCCTCAAGCAGGTCTTTACAGACATTGTTTGACTTGATACCAAGCAGAGCTCCTCATAAAATTAGGTTTGGAAAGATGGCCCTGGGTCAGTAGGACATCCTTGTGCAGCTTGCTGAAAAGCATAAAGTTAGGGCTGACTACACACATATGGAAAAGATGTGGACTCCTGAAAATGAGAGGTAATTCCTATTCTTTTTTCCTGAAGGAGTCTTCTTCCACCAACTTATCCTTCAGTAACACTCAAAATCATTTTTAGGTTGCAATTTGTACCTCTGGTGGAGGGTGTCAGATGATTTCTAAACTTGAGCTCTGGTCTGACCCACAAGGTATCCTTGAAAGTGTTTTTTCTGTGTAAATGAAAAATTGATGCTCCTTTTCTAGGGTTCTAATGGAATTAATCCATTGCTATGAGGATTTATTAGGCTGTTAATTAGCTTCTTACTAGTACTGTGATTCATTTACATTTCTGATTATGACACTTGCTTGTGTGCCTTTTGAACTTTTGTAATTCCATAATTACTTGGCTAAATAGTTAGGGCTGAGAGCCCCACCAAATGTTCATTATGCATCCAATTTTTTCCTTCTACTAATTTTGAGACATGAGCACACCAAGGATACAGGACAAGGTTATGTATATAGAATATCTTCCTTCCAAATATACCAAGGGTAAATGTTTCAGTATGGAGAAGAAATGGAACAGGGTGCTTTAGTTATGCTTTACCAAAAACAAAACCCCAAAACATAGGGAAAACATGTAAGAAGAAATATAAGCATACGCCAATGCAGACATCGCTGCATAAGAACCTCTGAAATTACAAATCCAAGAACACAATCCTGGAAATGTCTCTGCTGACAGTAAAAGACAGCAAACATTAATGCTGTAAGAAATATGTCGAAGTGATTCAATGTTTAGTTGTGACTCTTAGCACAAAGCAATTAGCCCTAAATTCTTCATGTAAACAGTTAAACTCTTGCATATTCTCTGCTGGCAAAACTAACCTTTAAGACCAACATGGAAATGGTAATTACACTGACATTTGAGCACAGTTTTCCTATCTTCACAAACTTCCATCACAGCCTTTGCTGCTTTATTAAAAAGTTGAAGAATTGAAAGGACTCTTGTCAGCAGAGAAAAAAAAAATTGAAAGAATCCCAATACGATACTTCAAGCAGAAACATGCAATGCAAGTACTCCTATCCATCATATCCATTCGGATCCCATGGCATGTTCTGTCACCAGTGGCAATCAGGGCCTTGATTACACCATTAAAACATCATCTGTCTTCTCTGTTAGTGAAAAGTGGGAAAAAATATTAGCTATTTGTTCCATCAAACTGGACACCCTCTGTATTTTGCACATACTCGCCTTGAATGTATCTTTTAAATAAATTCAGTTGCTGTTCCCTTCTGGATGCAGGAACTGTCAGCTTGTATTCTTGCGGTTGTTATTTTCATGTAACTTTTAATCAGGAAACTGCATCAGATTTCCCACTACAATTTAAAGCAACTCCTTCTATAGGTTTTCAAGTACTCTGCATCTTTTGAAAGGCATTCAAACACTTTTTTCAGAAGTTGTGTTTAGAGACAATAACTCTCTTAATCATCATTTGACTGATGCGGTTAGCAAAATCATTGTCATTAATAAATACCAGTTATTGAGCTGACAGAAATACTGTGAGGTCCTTGATGTTGTCCTGTTTTCAGCTAGGATGGAGTTAATTTTCTTCCTAGGAGCTGGTACAGTGCTGTGTTTTTGACTTAGTATGAAACTGATGTTGACAATACTGGGATGTTTTGGTTGTTACTTAGTCCTTTTTTATTTTCCCCTCCCCATCCCTCTGGAGTGGGAGGGAGTGAGCAAGTGGCTGCCGGTACTGAGTTGCTGGCTGGGGTTAAACACGACAGGTGGTTTTTATGTACTTGGTGTAATTTAGTGTAAATACAGTACTTCACAATTTACTAATGGAAAACTTTCATGGTATCTATTAAGAAAAATAAGATAGCTGAATTTTGGGAAAAACAGATAGGCTCATTGTGAAGTGACCCTCTTTTTAAGTACAATGTGTTTAAGATACGGAAACAATAGCTGAACTGGTTAGGAAAAAATAAGACAAATTACATATAATCCTTTACTTGATTTAGAAATCCATGCTTTGCTCTCATTCTTGAGTGTCTGAGTACATATGCACAGGAATAGGTTTCACTTGAATACAGGCACTGCTGCTGTAAATCTGTGCCAGTGACAATGAAATAACCGTATCAGTGCTCCATGGATTCAGTGACAGGGCTCACGAGTGCCTGTGTGCTCTTAGGGCTACTCCCGAGCTAATTGTGATGAAGATGTACTCAGAGGCTCCTGGGGTCGGGGAACTTGTAACAAATTTTTCACATTCATGTTGGCAGGAGGACATAATTCTGTAGTGATTATTGACTTAGCATTTTGTAGTGGAAATTGAACTGCTTGTATCTTTATCTTTGGGATATGAATGAGAACATCAATGACATTCCTTTCTATAGGTCTGGCTGTGGTGTGTGAGATCAATCCAAAATTTCTTGCCAAGTTCTTAGGGGTATTCTTCATGTCCTAATGGAGAGAGAGATTGCCCCCTTGATAGCTGAGTCACTGTCATAGACATTCAGTCTTCGAAAGGTATTATTGACCTGATCTAGGTTAGACTCTATATCACCTGCAGTTGTCATTTAAGCTCCAGAGGTTTCTGATTTTTACGTCAGTTTTCTGTTAGGGTCTTGCTATATATTGGGTTTTAAATAATCTTTTTTTAAAATAGGTTCATATTGAGCTCTTTACCAAGCCTCCACCATCCAGTCTGTTTTTAATATGAAACATGTATGCACTGATGCTGGTGATGGTGCTGACTTTTAGGTCTTTCAAAGAAGATTGGTAACCATCTTTGTGTTCTGTTAAGCATTTTAAATGTTTGATTAAACGGGTGCTGATAACCAGAACAAGACAAGTGCAGCATAGCCTGCCAGTAATTCAGCAAGACCATTGGGTTATTTGAAGAAATCAATACCTCAATTTATATGACTGAAGGCATTGAGAAAAAGGTGAGGTGCCACTGAATACTTGCACAACTGAATAGAAATAAAAATACTAAAACAAAAACAAGACATAAACTAGCTAAACTCAGGAATCTTAATACCATGTCTGACTATCACAACTTAGTCTGTTGACATTGGTTTTATTGATCTACTCAGTATTATAATATTTAGAGAATCCTCTGTGGCAATGTGCAACATACTTGTACTTTTGCTATTATTAGAATAATTTGCAGTCCTTATTCAGAAGACAGGTAGGATCAAAGATGTGGAAGAGACATCAAACTATTTTCTGAGGTTTCCAATGAAATATTTTCATTAATTCAATTTCAGCATAATACCACATGAGCAGCCCTCACTTCATGGCTTATGCTGCCCGGCCACAAACACACTAAAAGGCCATAATTTGCAGAGCAGCTGCAACTCTTGCTGAAGTCAGTGAAGGCTGTGGTGGTTTGGCACCACTCAGGTTCATAATCATTCCCAGCACTGAAAAAATAATGTTCAATGGAGAAACTGTAAATTAGAAAAAATATATAGCTTGTTGCTATCAATGGAGTTAATGATCCCTCAATCTAAATATAGTACAGAAAATACAGAATTGCTCTGCAACTGAGATAATAGTTGGAGCTTAACTTAATGTTACTTTGGCCAAGAGACTGAATTCAAAGGAACTATTACCAGTGATTTGTTAAATATGGATTCAAATGCATTCCTTGTACGTAAAAGTTCAGTGCGTTTTTTTAACAGCATTCAAATACAGTTCTTAAGCTTTCCTCTAGGAACACCAATTCAGAGGTCTTGCAGTTCAGATTTACACTGGAAAATAAAAAAGGTCAGCTTGGGCTGTCACATGCAGGTTCAAGTCTGTTTGATCCAATTCAGTTTGAATCAGTGTCTGAGTGGATATAAAGAGCAAATCAAGTCACAGTAATTACATGATGTAAAAAATCTTAATCATGGCTATGGCTTATTTACTCCATGGCTGCAGCTGGTGTTGGGTACCCCACGTACACCAGTTAAAACCTGCACGTCAACTTTTCGCTTTCTGAAGATCTATTTAAATAAATGGATCTGGCCTGGAAAATACAGTATTTATCAATTTTCAACTTAGGCAGTTAATGAAAAGACAACTTCAATTCTTTTTAAAATACAGAAACTGAACTGCCTTTCACCAAACAAAGGGAAAGACAAGCTTCTTCCCCCGTCTTGGAGGAAGGCAACATTAACCCTCAGACTGGCACTTAAGATATGAGATGATTTCCACATGATGTCCAGGATATAAATTGCACTTAAATACATGCAAGAGTTCCTACCCTAGAGAGCTCTGAGGTCCAAAGCAGTTCTTCAGGACTGGATATTTTTCAGATCTTTTACTGGGAGGAAAACTGAAGAAAATAAATGAACTGGATTTCTTTGAACAAATAATGCTGAAAATAAGAAAGGAGTTTATAAATCTAATTATTAATATGATTACTATCATTTTATTTCCAAGTGTTATTAAACAGCTGTCACATTTCCTGACTGTGTTTGGCTACACTGTGAATAGTGTCTTGCTTTTTGCAGACATGGTATTTTCAGATCTGTGCTTTTCTCAAGTTAGAACTGAAACTCTGCCACTGACATGAGCTTCAGTATGTATTTATTATTAATACACAGAATCCAGTAATGTTGTGTGCTTGCTGAATTAAAGGCAAAATCAAAGGCACTTTACCTGTCAAGACCTTAGTTCAGAGTTCTCAGTTTATCCTGCAGTGGATGACAATGTGTCATTGATTTCTGAAATGGAGCAGGCAGCTACCTTCATTACCAGTCTGGCAACTTTATAGCTGTGCTCAGGCAAATCTAGTGCTGGTTCAAACCCATCTGGTGCATCCCATGGCAGGCATGTCGTTTTGCACTGCTCCACCACTGAACATTATCCAGGAAAATATGTCTGTATTTTCAACCATCTCCACTTCAAGTGTCCATCTGTGACTTTAAAAGTGAAAATTTCTCCCCAGTCCCCATTATTATCTTCCATCTTATTTTTCTAGTTTCAGTCAGGATTTGGAAAAGGGCTTTTCAGGGAAGGCTTTCTTCCAACTCTGTATGCCTAATCTTCTGCATTTCTGTTCATTGATCTATGCTTGTACTATATATAATCACAAAAGAATGGGTAATTAAAAGCACAATTAATTTCTTATTAATTGAATGTTTTCTGAGTAATTCACAAACCTGGATGATTACCAACAGCAGGCAAATATTTGGAACTGTCAACCAGCATCTAAAAGCAACAGAAATAATCTTCTGAATTTGCACAACTTCTGGTCCATCTGTGTAACACAATATACGTTGGTGATTTCAGTCAGGAAGGGCATGAAGGTCTGCTCCTTAGGAGAGAGTGTTATGTGTTTAGCAGATGCTCTCTAGGCCTTCCTCTGACGACTTCTGTTATGGGGTGGAATTCTGCTCTAAATCTGCTTTCGAGGAGCCGCATGTGATGCTCGGCAAAGGCCCTCCCAGCACCACTGCCAGTGGGAGGCAAAGCAAGGAGTGCAATAGCACTTCGGTCTTCCTGTGGAGAGGGCATCCGAGGGGCTGGGAAAAAATGAAGCAAGGTGTGGATGTTCACCATCTGGAGATCAGACTCCAGGCTTGCAGAAAGGCCTGGATTTCTTCCTTGGCTTTTCTAGCATGGTTTGGGCATGGCTGAATCAAAGAGGAGCAATACCAGGAGTGTGGGAAATTTGGAAATGAACTGCTGAGCCCGGAAGAAGCAAGCCAAGAGCTGTCAAAAAGTAGGGAACGCCTTCCTGGACTGTCTCCAAAGAGATTTGAGACTAAGAGGACCAAAGCCATCTCAGTACATCGCTGGAATGCACTTGCAGCATGGCAGTGAGCCCAGGTTAGAGATGGCATCAGGACTCGGTTACAGTCCATCTGCAATAAATGGAATGTTTAGTCTAAGAGAAGAACATGGTGTGTCCTTCTCCAGAAGGAGTCATTGTCCTTCACCCAGAGATCCGCACTGCGTGGCTGATGTTCTGAAAAGCTCCAGTGTATCCAAGCAGGGCTTTCCTGTGGGGCAGTGGAGGCAAATGACATAAGCCTAGTCCCAGTTACATCTTTTCTGCAAGAAAGACATTTATAGGTGATAGCAGATGTTTTTACTTGTCTTATCCCCTCTGAAGCTAGGAGAAACATTATGTCTTGTTTGGTGACTTTTGTAGCAAACATTTTCTGTTACCTCTAGATTTCATTTGGCCCAGAAGAACAAGGTCTTGTTTCATCCTTTGCCAAGAGCAAGAAAGGAGAAAATACTTCTCTGCCTCCTTAGCCTTTCTCTCATCTTGATCACTCAGGCCTTTGTCACCTTGCCAGACAACTGTTGCCTCTCTAGCACCACTCTCAGATTCTCAAGCTGTAGAGGACAGCACAGCCTCATGGGGAAGCTAGCAAGTGAAGTTTTGGTTATTGGTTGGATAGAAAATCACCCACCTGTGTCTGTGTTGGACCTTGGCAGGGTACAGTCAATGGGGAAGCAGCTAATTTCGAAATCCTAATTCATTTTGCTTATGGTAAACAAGTGAACCATTCAAAGAGAATGTGATATTAGGAAATTAGCCTCTGCTGCATGCCAGCTTCAAATAGATCACAAACAGCACTGATAAAATCAGGAAATCGTTTTTGCTCTTTCAAAACAAGTTACTGAATTGTACTTTATCCTCTAGGTAATGTGAAATTTCAGTCATACTACAGTGCTTGGAATCTAATATTTGGCTCTTTCACATCACTCATTACCTCACTGAATCCCCCATGCCAGTTTTTTTAAAGGTTTGCTTTTAAGCCTTCCAAGGACAAATATGTCTTTAGCAACATTTAATGGCTCAAAATATCCCAGAGAGAAAACACTTGCTGTGTTGCTGGCTCTGGTAGCTGCACTGCTTCCCACAGGACATTAAACCCCAGCAACTTAGTGGGTGAGATGGGGGCAAGCTTTCATAAATTCCCCTTTCTATAGTTGTGACTTTGTGACTTGCTTTGTCTCTTCCCTTCTGTTTTGGTTCCTTGAGTGGCTGCAGCCTTTGTTACCCAAGTATTGTGCAGAGATTTGGGATTATTTTGAGATTTGGCCAGGATGTCTGAGCAGACAGCCTGAGGGACAAATGCTAATTGCCCAACCTCACTGGGAAATCCAGACTTAGGGAGGTAGACCCAGTGGTCTCTCCATGGAACACTTAAGGAAAGGCCTCAAAAGGCTGGGAAGGAGAGAGTCAGTGGGAAGAGGAGAAGTTGCAGGGCCTGACACAAAATGCAATGTGGGAAAGCAGGTGGTGGCTGAAGGAGCAATAGCTGCTTTGGGGAGGAACATCAGCTCTCTGTTCCCTCTTCACAGAGGTGTGATCCTTCCAAGCTCCAGCTTTCACAAGGCAGGACCAGGCTGGGGAATGCTAACCCCTGGCACACCTATTTATTCTTTCCTGCTCATCCTTACATGCCCAAGTTCTGAGCACCTTATTCCCCTTCCCATCTTATCTTTTCCCCAATCTCTGTTCCCATAAGGATATTTTGGGTATAATTTTTAAATCACTTGCCCTTATACCAAGCTACTGGGAAGTTGCAAGTTCTGTTTCTCAAATGGATAAAAATCAACCAATGTCTGTATATAACACAGAATGTGTTGAATACGCTCAGTGCCTGTGGTGGCTGGAGGACCCCAGTTCCTGATGAAATTGGAGCTGTTACAGATGTGTCTCATCCACAGCTCAGGCCTAAACCGATCCAGACACACACAGATGAGCAACTTCCTCTGATTAAAATGTCAGTGCAGAGGCAAATAATCACCAACCAGAAAATTCGGTCAGATCAGGTGTAAACCAGGTTCTCCAGAAATCTAAGTCAGTTTGGCTTTTTTTTTTTTTCCAAGACTAGGGTTTGACCTGGCAATATCTGCACCTGGCTCAAGTTCAATTACTGAGTTACAGTCAGATGGGCTATGTAGAAACCCTTTAATTGGTCTTTCTTTACAGCAATGTATGTCCAGATGTATCTTTGCTCTTAAGTCATTTATTCTCCTTACACAATGCCAATTTCCAGGTAACCTAAGTTAGTATTTAGATGTAAAAATGCTTGAAATTTCATAAGGAGGGCTGAAGGAGGGAAATTGTTTTGTTTTGTTTCTTTTTCAACTGTTAGCTCCAATCCTAGAAAAACGACACTATGCTTCTTTTTCTGTATTGATCAAAATGTTTTTCACGTGTAGTCAAGAATTTTTTGCCTTTCTTCAGAGAGTGCAGCACAGTGAGCTGGAAACACAGTGTTAGCCAAAATGACCCAGTAGGCTATAAAATGCAGCACAGAACATAGCTAGGCTATCTCAATTGTGATAGCTGGGCAAGACCATTGAAATACCTACAGCAAAAGAGTAAATGCCATTGAAATAGCATGTTCAGCAGCATTCAGTTTGAATTTAACATTCTAAAAGATGTATTGAAATCACCAGCTTGGAATTTGGCTCACCTTATTTTACATTCCGAAACGCTTGTCCCGCATTCAGTGCTGGGAATAGGTTTGCTGCTGAGACTGTCTCTGCCACTTCTCCATCCACTTTATTGGTCAGTGTTCAAATTTTATTTCTTTCGTTAAATTTTATGGTTAAACATTGTGTATGGGCACACCTCATTTGATCAGTTATAGCCATGGACTTTAGCCAATTCATGGCAAAATAGCCCACTCCTGTCAAGGAAGGCATGGGATTCACTGAATTAATATAAATTCCTTGAGGCAGTAGCTGCATCTGAGCAGCACTAAGGGGAACCAATCCTGTTATAGCATGGTAGCTCAGAATACTACAAGTGTCGCCCTTTTCAGCATGGTAAAATCCACATATGATGAATTTTAAGGTAAATGGAATCTCTTTCTTTGGTGGCTGGATGATGGAAGTTATTGGTGTGTCTGCCTAATGTGCTGTTCTCTTGGCAGACAGCCTGGTCTTCAGAGGATAACTGAGAGCTCTCATGTGCTGTTAGTGTTTTTTGCAAGGATTCTCAAATCACATATAAACAGACCAACTCTTGCTCTGCAAGATGTATGTAATGGCATCGATCTCAGTGGATGGTGCTCACACCCAGCCAGGACAGAACTGGGCTCACACTCTTTAAACCCGCAGCATGATGAAGAAAGATCCAGTTCCTTGAGGTGTGTTTCACTGGTGCAGAGTGCCTGCAGCCTGCCAGGACTGGCTGCTCCAGAAGGTGCCTTTTCTCTCTCAGATGCACCAGTTTCTGTGCCTAAAATACAAATTAAGCATTCTTACATCCCTCTCAAGTGATGAATTTCGGCTACTAAAGTTGCACCCACGTGAGGCAGTGAGGGCTATGCAGACACTGTACTTTCAAAACATGTAGTACCTTTGCTCTGTGCACTCCAGCCAAACAAAATCTTTAGACTCCTCTCTTTGCATCGTTTTTTGCCAGATTTTACCAGGATATATAATGTGTCACTGGCATGTCAACAGCTAGCAACTGCTTCATGTAGATGGGGTCATTGAATACACTCTAGAGGAGCAAAACTTTCAAAATAAACCTTTAAAAAACAAAAGCTACAGTAGGACAAATTTCCAGATACCCTTACCAGTACTCAGGTCATCAAAGGGGATACCAAGTGTACAGGCAGCAGGGACTGCCAGCACTTGCTGCCCAACTTCCCTTCTTCAGATCTTGCAAGTGTGAAAGGCATTAAGAGTGAGTTTTTTCAATCTCAGTCAATAATATGATGAGTTTGCAAGTACACTTTTCTCTGTGTGTGCATTTGTGTTTTGGGATATTTTGGGAGGATGCCTGTGCTCCTCATCTTTTTGCTTTCATATGTGACCAGAGTATGGAGATTATAGCTGCTGAGTCTTGGCTGCATCAATTCCTGTAGCCACATTTTCACTATATCTGCGCACTATGTTTGGACTTATTTTCATTTCTAATATTATGGATGTTTCTTCTTCCATGGTTTCTTACAGCCTATCTATCTCCCCAACCCTCCTCCCTCCTACTGTAGCTGTCAGCTGAGCTGGGGCTTGCAGTGCCTGTTGCAGTTCCTGCTTGGTGCAACATATGGCTCTTCTGTGGAAACTTGGTTTGCATCCTTCCATTTTAACAGAAATTCTTTCAACTCTGTTCTTTCTATTCAGTCAGGGGTCATATGCTCACAATTTTATCAACCAAAAGATATCCATTCTCACTGTGGCTACTTCCACTTGTGACCAGTTGAGATGGTATGATTGAAACTTTTCTCTGGCAAACCTTACATTTCTGACAAATTCCCCACGTTATCCATTTCTTCTGTGTCATTCATCACAGTGCTCTTCTATTCAATGTGATCAGCCCACAATGCATTTGGGAATCCATGACAGTACTTTCTTTCTCTTCATTTTGAGAAGTGTGATTTGTGTAAAGTTCAGTAGTATTCCTGACATGACTGAAAGCTCCCTTTTACAGCTGGAATTTATGGATGGGATATGTTGATGCTTTCTTTTTTCCTTTTACTATGGTTGCTGTGGATGCTAATACCCTGCTTGCCTTATCCATCTTCAGATTTTTCCCGTGGGTGTAGATAATGAAGCTCTCTTTATGACACACACAGGTCCAGTGCCTGTTCATATCAGACTGATCATGTGGTGGAGGTGGAGCACGTGCTCCAGAAAGGGCACCTTCTTCGTGTTGAGTCAGGGCTGCCACACAGGAATCACTTCATGTTTCTCCATTGTTTCCCTGATGCTGCTTTTCCCTTCTTATTTTCCAAGTACTTTCTGTGGGTTTTTCTTGCTTTTAAGTTACACTTATAATCATGGAATACTGACTGCTCATATACAGAGCCTAACACACTTTCAGCTTTAGCAGACACCCTTCTTTATTTTCCTTTTATTTCTTTTCTTTTTTTCTTTTTGTTCCCTAGCTGCAATAGGCCTTGACTAGTAGTCACTGTGTCCTGGTGCTAAATTTAAGAAAACTGAAGTGGCCAGTGAGTCCTTTCTACAAGGACAGGATTTCATTAAACACTCCAGTCTGGCTGAAGCTTCTAAAAGCAATAATAGTAAGGATTGTTATCTTTTTTCCAGGACTCTAGAAACCAGTACAGACCTCTCCAAAATGTATTTTCTCCCTACTTATGCTGCCTTTGAAGGCTACTGCCTATGCTTTTACAACATTTTAACTTGGAAACCACATAGAAAGAAATGAAATGCTCCAGGCGTTCTAGATTTAGATGCGTTCAACTAAGCACTTGAAAATAACTCTTGGATGCTGTGCTTCATCCCACTATCAGTGATTCTGTACTAGAAGTACTGGGGGGGGCCCAAATTTTGTTTAAAGACCAAATGCAGATAAGAGAACAAGCCAGATAAGGGCTCCTGCAGGTGTTCTGGTTTGGTTTGGCTTCTCCCTGGTATAAATCAATGTTTCTTTAACAGATTTTTGCCTTTCAATGCTGCTTTTTTCCTGTAGCATCTCATCCCCTGCCACTTTTGTACCTGTGCCAGCTTATTGAGGCTTTGATTCAGTTCACACTGCTGAGAGTAGGTGTTGAGAGCATGGCCTTGGGTGCTGCTTTTTTCAGTGCTGAGATTTTTGCACAGTCCTTGACTGTGTCTGGAAGAAAAATGCCAAAGCCTTCAATGGAGGGAAAGCAAAGCAGCTAAGAAGATGCAACAAGCAACTATATGAAGGTGAAATCTTGAAGGACTTTTACCTCAAACATGGCCTTAGTTCAGTATGTCCCAGGGAAGTGGTGCATTTCTGTGTTCTTTTGATGTTTTTTTTTATCATTTGGAAAGGTGTCATGTAAACAGTCTCAGTCAAGTTACACATCTGTCACTGCTGTATTGCCATTATTCTTTTGTATATTACATACACTGTTGTCTATTTTTTCCTGCTCATCCCATTAAAGCAAAAAAAAAAAAAATTGCACCTTTTATGAAGTTTTTTTACTGGCCTATTAATATTCTTGCTTCTATTCTGCTCAGCGTTTCTTCTTCTTTACAGACAGCAAATCTTCCCCTGTAATTCCAAATTACCTAGTTCATTAACTAGTGCAGTTTTTTGTTGGTTACACTACATCCTATCACCTTACATGGCAGCTAATCTCAATTTGGAGGTTCAATTTCATGTGTGGGTTTAGTGTGAGATGCTTTGAGAGTTTTTTTAAAGTTGTTTAGAGAATTCACTGCACCAGTGAATTTGACAGGCTCCAGTACCATTTCTGAGCTCAGCAAGGCCACGCTAGCATAAACAGCAGTGCCTCATTTTCTTTGGGGGGAGGGAACTCAGAAAATCCTTATTCTGCGAATTATAGTTAATGCTCTAGTATAAAAGTTAAGTAAAGTGATAGTTAATATCTCGTGTACACATTAAATTTTAAGGGATATATTCTCCATTCATTTAATGTGTGATTACTCCGCTTTGACATTAATTGGAATTCTGTGTAAAGACTGGAGAGACCATCAGTGGTAATGTAAATTGAAACAAGTCGTTGATATAATAAAGCTTTTAAAGAAAGAGTTGTTCAAGTAACACTGCTGCAGTATACAACCATTCTGTGTCAGTAACAACTAAAGGATCCTCTGGACTGTTAATAATTCTGTAGTAGGATGCTATAATCTGCTGCTGCTACATGAAGGTATTAAACATTATGGGGTAAGAGTTTTCTGGCGCAAATAATTGAAATTGGCTACACAAGATGGACTGAGCTCTGTTACACTCCCAGCCCACTGTGTGAACCGAGAAGGGATAGCCTCAGTGTAGTTTGCAGCACCCATAAAAAGTGACTGGAAAATTGCTAAGAAAGATGTTCGTTTCCTGCCTTGTATATCTTAGTCAGCTGAGCTCGAGACAAATTACAAGAACAGCAAGGTCTGACTGCTTCCTTATGCAACTGGGAGAAAAAAATCTCTCTTTCTGTTGACAGACAGCTCGGTGCTCTGTCACTGCAGCTCAGCTGGAAAGGCAGGAGCAGGGGATCCTGAGCACAGCTCTCTCCTGGCCGCGCCAGACAGCTCCCGGAGCGCTGTGCTGCTCTCCATCCAGCGGGTCCTGCCTCTGGGGCAGCACAGACTGAAGCCTCCCTCACGGTAAGGCTTTCCATGTTCTATCTTGAGGGAAAACAAAACATTTATGATGCATTCTACTCTCTCCATCTAAGTCCTTCCTTTACAGTAATGTCTGTAGTGGTTATTGTTGTTGAGGAATTTTCCTGAATGAGATCACTGCACTGATTTCATTCACCAAGCAGCCACACCACTGTGGTGAGAGCACCAGACAGAAGAGCACGGAGTTAATTAAGAAGGGCACAGGGGGTGCATAAGATGGCATTACTGCTGACAGAAATACTCATTTATTTCAGCTTTGATAAACTTTCCTCCTTGAAAGCACTCCTTGCAAACCCGCTGCTTCCGTAGGACCTCGAGTGCCTGTGATCCTTTGCTACAAAATGTGTTAAAACAGCAGACAAACAGCCATAGACACCCTCAAAGTGAGAAATACAGTACCTGGTACTTCTGATATGTTTTTTTTGTTCTGTTTAAGTTTAATTCTCTTAGTGATAAGACTTGACTTTCCTTCTACCTGATTGAAATGCACTCGTAGAAGTCAAGTCCAGTTTCTTAAGCACACACATACCCAGACCAGGATTTATTTAGACTAAACATTTGTTTCCTTTTCAAATGAAGTTAATTGCTAATTAGCTTGATATAATTAATGGTAGTGAATGCAAATTTACGCCCTCCCTAAAAATTTATTCCAGGAAACAAACAGTTCTTTCTAGTCTCTGCTTACTCTAGGACCAGCCAGGATGAGGCACAGAATCGTGTCTCAAAAGAAATGGTTGCAAAAGGGGTAGATTTGCTTTTGTCATCATGTGTTTCATGTTAAATGACAACCAATTAAATAAATGCAAAAGACAACCAAAGCATCTGGCCTAGGCGCAGTTTTCACTGAAAGATGAGAAGCATGTTTGAAACAGAATGTTTGCACATGCTGGAAAGCCTCAGTCAAATATCAGTGTGAGGAGGTGGTGGGATGGGAGGGAGGGTCTGTGGTATGCTGTACTTTGAAGTGTTCGCTGCAATCAGATTGGGGCTTATTTTGACTATGGCAAGGTTTTTTTGTTGCACAGAAGTAAGAAATTGAGCATTTTCAGGGTTCATTTTAAAAAAGAAAAATCAAACCTAATTCTGCAGTTAGAATATAACACGATTTGAGTGTTCTACAACACAATTTGATCAGATTGCTGTAGTATTTAATACCTCAGTTCGCAGTAAGGCTGTGATGCAGAGCTATGTTTTCCAGTCCAGAATAAATAAATTGTAGCTTTAGTTGTTGTGGAATAGCACTAAGAGGCAGAAGCAGAGGGAGCTGAATGTTTCTGCTATTTTGCAGGTAAGCATAACTGGTAAACCCATAAAAGAAGAGAAGAAATTTATTTTTATTTTTAAATGCCAGGTTAATTCTCTTAACTGCATGAAAATGTGGGGAGGAGAAGGGAAGGGGTGCTTTGCAGCAGGACTATGAAGATCAGCCACAGCATTGCTGATGTGAAGATCAGAGGAAACAAATCTGGGACAAGTAAAGAGACTCTCTGGTAAAAAAGAGAGACATTCTGTATTGCTCTGTGGACTCTGAAGATAAGTAAAAAGGAAAAATGGGGGAATATTTTCTTGATTTTGGCTGGGTTGAGAGGAGGGCAGCTATGACTCTGTATACTTTTTTCCCCCACTTTAAATTCTCACATCCCTTTCCTGTTCCCAAAATGGCATTTCATTTCCACTCTTAGGTTTCCCCCTTAGCCGTGTTTCAAAAATGCTGTGAGTAGCCTCATATCAGAAATTATATCACCGAATTGATCAAATTAACCACACTGATTCCAGAAAAACATTTAAGTTTCTGAGAAAAAGCATGGAAACCTTTGTGAAGGGCAATGTGTGCATGTTATGTGTTAAATTACAAACCCTCAGCACATAAACCTTAGAGTTCTGGGAAATGGTGTGTGTTAAGCCCTGGAATGTTCCCTGGAGAGAGAGAGAGAGCATCACTGCCTCAGCATGTGCCAGAGCCCTCCAAAACACAGCCCAGGCACTGCAGGCAGAAAGTGAGAGCATGATAGTGAAAGTGGTTGAGATATAAACCCACACCTATCCCAAAAGCTAGAGTTTGGGGAAGTCTTACACTGAACACAACAGAGTCTAAGAAAAAAAATTCCTGGAGTCACTGATTTTTCATCACAAAGGCCTCAAATGGTGCAAATACATTGCTGAAGTTTAATATGTTGACATTTTTCATGAAAGCAAATTTACATCCTCTTATACCGATGTGGTAATTTATACAGCGTTTAAAAGAGTGTAGGCTAGTGAATAGTACTTTAAATGAAGGAGAAACCTTTACACCTGTTGTACTAGAACTAAATTCTTTCTGAGATGCTGTTTATTAAAATGTATGCTTATTTTTAAAAAGCTTACACTGAAAAAAAAAATCCTTTTGACAACCCTACTTTTCAACATTCACTGAATAACTCCTAATATGTCTCTCTGAGGGTTCTGATGCTTGTGCTTTGTCTTGGAATACATTGCTGTTTTGTCAGCACCTTAATATGCATGCAAAACCCTCAGTATGTGAAGCTGCAAGAAAGCAAATTGTGTATTTTCAAATACTTGCTGAAATTCAGGTCCTTGCTTCAGGCTTCCTCTGGCATTATTCTCTTCTGATTATCATTCCTGCTGGTTTTACATGCTGCCTCTGCATTTTAAGCCCAGTGAAAATGATGCAACATTGTGCATTGTTCCTTTCTTAGTCAGTAAAAAGAATTGGGTAAGTACAAAAGTACTCGCTGTGAATTTTTTCTTAGTGTCTTTCTGGCAGTTTGGGAGTGCAAAGCAGCTTGGCTTTGGCAGGCTTTTCAGGTGAAATGGAGCTACATCTGAATTTGGATTCCCCCAGCTTGGTAGATCATATTCTCCTGAGGTGATTCAGTAAGGGTACTCTGGGATGCTCTGAGTGTGCATATTTGTCTTCCTTCACTGCTATTTGTACAGCTTCTTTCAAATTTTTGCCAGGATGACAGTGTTTGCATATGGCCTACTTTGGTTATTATTAGATTCTTCCTGTGCCCCGTAATTGACTCTTTTCTGAGACACCATGTAAGATGCCTGAGGTCTTTCACATGTGTCATTTAAATGTTTGATCTCTTCCATTAGTTTGTCTGCATGCCCCGTTCTGCTCTTGAGCAATAACCTCAAATGTTTTCAAGCCCTGCAACGTTCTGTAAATCGGAAAGGCCAGCAGCACCTAGCGAGGAGCTAACTGGGAAATGCCAACTGGGCATAATGGTGCTAAAGTTGAAGGTAGAATCTTGCCAAGGGCTGAGGCCTCCCTGCCACGTGGAAACATGGCACAATGGAAGATCACACTCTGTAGCTATTTTGTCAACTGGGACAAATGATGAGGCATCAATGTTTTGGCCATTGTTGTCACCTGAGTATTTTCTTCTAATGTAGTTGTGATTTTAGTATCAGCCAAAATCTGCTATATCCTTGCCATGTGTTGAAGTCTCTTTTGATCATTATTTTGTACTGTCTAGTAGATTCCTTCCACAACCACCATCCAGACCTTTGGACCAAAGTAAACTGTGGGAAATAATTTCGCTGTTACAGAAATGCTTGCGTTGCAGAATTGGGATGGGAATCCAACATCAGCACTGTTTGAAAGCAGAGATATTTTTGGAATTTGGGGAAAAGGTGGGTGATGGAGAAGAGAGGAAGAATCCTGGTTATTGATTTCCTAATTATGAGCAGGTCATGTCAGACACTAAAATCAATAAGCTGTTCACTCACATTTCTGCATGACTGGAGCACACTGTGAGTTATCATGGTGTATATTTTTATTTAAACAGCTGTGCAGATGACCTTACATAAGGGTCAAAGCCAGTGAGCTAAGCATGTTGCAAGTGAAATTTCAATGGGATATCTGCTAGCTAGTGAAATTATACTCTCACATGACTAAGCAATTTAAGATAAGTATTGTAGCCAAGAATCAAAATTCTTCACTCTGTAAAAATATTTCTCTGGGTTCATTCAAGCATCTAACTATTTGACTGGATCATAGCCAGAAGCTAACTGAACAAACTTGTGCTTGTATAGGCTGGAAGCAATGAAAAAGCTATTGCTAGAATGTGTGGTTTTGAGACAGTATCTAATTCAACTCTTTAAATGCAGGTTATTGGAGTCTGTCTCTTTTACTTTTTTAACCAAAGTCACGGAACAACATTCAACAACTGGGAGGCAAAAGCATAAAACCCAACATGTTTTCTGGAATGCATTTTGTGGGGGAAAAAAACCCAAACAACAAACCAAAAAACCTCACCTCTTTAGCAGGCTCATGTACATTCATTAGGTTATGAAAAGACTAAAACATATTTATGAATGTTGTACCCTTCCTTCCTTTGCTGAACACCAAATAGACATTTTATTCACAGGACACTGAAGCTTTCCAAATTCTAGTGTATCAGTCAGGTGCCACATATTTTTGTGGTTGACAAGCCAATATTTCATTGTGGTGTGGACTTTTTCTCTCTTTCTTTTTTTCTTTTTTTTTTCTTCTTTTTAATTGCTCATTAAAATTTTTGTAAACAAGAACAGGAGGGAAACTAACAGTCTGCAAAATAGGAATTATTTTGATAATCTGGAAAACTGAACACAGCACTAAAAATATCTGAGCCACATTTTTCAAATTTACTAGCAATATCCTGCTCAGGAATGGTACAGGTGGGTAATGCACACATCAGTTTAATCTCAGCCACCAGAATTAAAACCTGCTTCAGTTCAGCTAATGGCATTGAAATGTTGCTGTGCCTAGGCTAACAAATCCTGTGTCCTCAGGCTCTTATGATGAGGGGTAACACTTAAGTTTATTATTTTCATTAGGACTTCAATATATATTGAAATTTTCAAAGAAAAGTGCTAAGGTCCGTATTTATCCCAAAACTTCGTCAGCAAAACAAACTGCTCTGCAATAATTCCACAAGTTTTGGTTTAAAGAGTTTTTCACAGGAGAATTTATTTTGGATCCTTGAGAAAGTGTGGAATAATGCAGGCACATGTGCGTCATCCAACAGACCAGGCCCCGAGCCAGCGAGCACGACAGCCATGATTGTAGGGAGAATTCACTGGCTCCACAATCATTGAAGGTGACCGCCAACATGGAACTGAAGAACATCTGCCCCATTCCAGGAGGAGAACTGTTCAGGAAATTATTAGTGCTGTGTACTGTATTTTAGGAATTAACTGTCTGTGATAGAGAAAACGTGGATATAAGACAACAGTTGCAAAGCAGAGCATTTGTAAGCTAAATGGAAATAGGTTTTCCAGAAAAAGTAGTCTTTTGTTGCTGTTTGTTCTTGATAGCTTGACTTGCATCACCTGACTTTTGAGTTGTTTTTTCACTGGCTATATCGCTTGTGAATTTAGGAAAACAGAATTTAGTTTTTTAGGCACCGAGAATTATAGCTTAAATAAAGAATTTTCTCAAATGCTTGAAGTGAAATAATATGTGCTTAAATATTCTGCTGAGTTGGATCCAGAATGTTCAGCATCTCATGGGATTTTTCTCCTGACAAATAAGTCCTTTTTGCTGCATGTATCTGGAGACTAGTTTTAGCTAGTTAATGTACAAGAATTTTATTACTGCCCAAGTTTTTGAAATTACCAAAATCACTATGCTAAGGAGTGAACCAGCATAAAATGAGAGTCATTTTTCCATTCCCTTGATGTTCACTTGTGTGCAGATTATGGCAAATTATTTTGCATTGCTTTGTGCTACACAGACCTTGAAAGCTGTCCAGCCTGGAGAAGAAAAGGCTCTGAGGAGACCTTAGAGCACCTTCCGGTACCTAGAGAAACCTACAAGAGCTGGAGAGGGACTTTTTACAAGGGGTTGTAGTGACAGGACAAGGGATAATGACTTCATATTGAAAGAGGGCAGGTTTAGATTAGATGTTAGGAAGAAATTCTTCGTTATGAGGGCAGCGAGGCACTGGCACAGGTTGCCCATGGAATCTGTGGATGCCCCATCCCTGGAGGTGCTCAAGGCTGGGTTGTTTTGAGCCAGCTGGTCTAGTGGAAGGTTCCCTGCCCATGGCAGGAGGGTTGGAACTAGATGATCTTTAAGGTCTCTTCCAACCCAAGCTATTCTATGATTCTGTGAAAACATTGCTATTATGTAGTGATTATGGTGCAGATTGATTCTGAAGAATATCAATTAATGTAATGACATGTGGTGAACAAAGAATGGCACCCCTTTCATTTACCAGCCCAGTGTTTGTAGCAGTCTGATTCCCAATTTAGTAGCTTTTCTTTAGGAAGTTTCAGGGAAGTTATTCTCTGATGTTGCTGGTTGGGAAGGTGTTCAGATGTCTGAAGCTGAAGCAAGACATCTGCTGTGCTGCAAGTCTGAACAGAGATTTGCTGAGCAAGGCGGATCAAACTGTGGGCCAGAGTCTCCATCTTGCTGAAGGTTTGATTGCACTCATGGCTGGCACTGAAGTAATCACAAACCCACTCTAAAGAAGCAATTGTGAACATGCTGTCTGGATTTAGGCCACCTCTTTTTACAGCCTTCCCTTTTTCCTTTCTCTCTTCTCCCAGGTTTCCTTTTAACTGGCTGTTGGATCATGGCTGAAAGTCAGGGAAGGTGGGCCCAGAGCCAGAGCTTCCCTTTATGCACTACCAAATGCTAGCAGGCAAAATGAGCATTAGGAACCAGTGCTGTGAGCGTAAATTTCAGGCTGATCTGTGGCCATGCCCAAGAAGAGCAGTAGAAAGGTCTCATGAGGTTCAGCTGGCCTTATCTTGCTGTTCAACAGATGCTGTTCCATCTTGCTCATATAAATCAAAGTTCTTATCAAACAAAGCCCAGTGTTGGAGATAATCTAGTGCTCTTTATTTGCATTTCATTTCATTAAGTGATTTTTTTTTTGTCTGACAATGATCAAGGAAGAATTCATTATTTTCTTCTCACAAAGTTATCTTTCTCTCACTTTTCCATCTAGGCAGAGTTGTGATGCATATCTGTCATATTTCTGAGTTCTAGAGAGTCTATATCAAAAATACTGATCACATTCTTAAGCCAGAATTCCATAAATCCAAAATTCCTTAAATAAATTTCAAGGGGTGTGTGGGGGTAGAGGGGACTTGGTTCGGTTTGTTTTGTTTGTTTTTTAAAAGCAAGCTTCTTCAAAAAGGTTATCTATTTGTTTTCCTACTAATTGTCTATTGATCATACTACTATATTTCAAGTAATTCTTCATCTGATTATCTCTAAGCGCTGTAATTATGGCCAATTATCATAATACATATGTTGTTTAATTTCATTATATCCACTGGTGACTCAAAATCCAAGCAGCTATAACTGAAAGCAGAGTCTAAACCCTTATGTTTTGTTCTACTACTACAGAACTGATGTAAGGCAGTCTCCCTGACCTCATGTGAAAGAATGTTCACTCTTATAAAACAGCTTTTCTCATAGGAAATAAAAGATGCAGTGGGTAATAAAGTAGCTAGGAAACCAAAGCAAACTTTGTAGTAAAAAAAAAAAAACTTAAAGTTTTTGTTGCTTTATCATCAGGAATGATATTAGGTTATCTGACCTTGAGATCTCATCCCTAACCTGAAAGCTGGTAAGCTTTCCAGAGAGCAATTGAGTAAAACCTGACTTGGGCTCTTTCAGAAGGGAATTCAGAGTGCCTGCCTCCACTGACAGGAAAAGGGTCTTGGGAAAGTAGATTTCTTGGTAAAATTAGGTAACTAAATTCAGATGGGAACATCACTCCTTTTTTCTAAGGGTTAAGCAGACAGATTTCCCTAGATTGAGATTTACAGGATTAAGGAATAACAGTTATTTCAGATATGGTATGCAGTCCTGTGGCTTTCATGTGTTTTTCCCCCTGTGATTTTCCCCAAGCAAGGCACTCTGGTTTTATTCATTAGTTTGCAAGCATGACATTATCTTATTAGGTATCTGGGCAAGGTCCATAAGTAACTTGTCTCTGTCAAAATACATCTGTCAGAAACAAAACATGGATTTCATGGCTCCTTCTCTTCTAATTCAGCAGAAAAGGTTTGTCCAGCCAGTGTGCAGTAGGACTAACGATGTAATGTTGCATATTCGATAGAAACAATTCAGATACCCCAAAAGCAGACACCAAATGCCATTTCAGATGGCTGTGGTGTCCTGTCTAGCCTTTGCCTGCTGCCTCAGAGCAACTTGGATGTCTTCAGTGTACTGTATCCCATTGCCAGCCCTGCAGAGAGGTCACTGCTACCCTAGGATATCTCAAATGTCACTAGACAGGCACAACTGAGCAACTGAATCTCACCTTCTCCATCCAGAATATAAATATTTCATTTTAGCTACACAAATTGGTGTGAGATCCTGTCACTGAGATGTTCCATCCTTAACAAAAGTAGTTTCCAAGCCATTGTCATGTCTGATGGAAACCCATAAGCCAAACTTAAATTGTTGTTCTTTGTGTATGGATTTTTTTTGCAACCCAGAATTGAAAAAGCAATTCCCTAGCAAATGTGGTCATTGCATCAGGAAGCAAAATTACACTGTTATGAAGCAATTAAATGCCTAAAGCAAAATGGCAGTTATTTCAAAACCAGATTAATTTTGGTACCATTATGAGATATCACATTGGGCATCACAGAATTTTGATATCATTGCATTAAATTTCAACTGGAGCTTATGGGATGTGACAATTAACCCCAAATCCACTTTTGACCGGTAATGGAGTATCTCAGTTGGGGAAGGTTTGGCAGCCTATAAAGCTGTCATATCCAGAACTTCAGTAAGAAGTTAGAACGTTCACACAAAATATCTTGAACAGAAAAGCAGTGCTCTTTAAGTTTAGCTAAAACAGTAAACTTCAGTCATTAATTTTCATGTTGGGTTTTATGCCCCTTACACAGAAGTGCAACAAAATTGCTGTCTTCTGCCAAATAGCTGCAGAGGATGCCACTTGTGTAATGCACTACCAAGTTTGAAGTTAGTGCAATACAATAGATGTAGGAGCAGGAAAATGAGATTTCATGAAAGAAAGGGGGGGGGGGGTTTGTTTGTTTTTTCACTTTATTAGATGAACTTCTTAATAATAAAGTGTTCATAACCTGAAATCTTTTGAGGAAAAAGCTTATCCTCTGTAGAAATGACTGATTAATGACAAGGAATTCTTTGGGAAAACATTCCAATGAAAAATTTGCGATTACTTCCATTTTGTGATGCTTTTTTAGTATAGTGTCTTTGCCATATTGCTCTGCTAGCTTCAGCAACACTTAGTTCTGTTGGAAACATTGGACATTTCATATTCGGAAAGTTGTCTGCAAAGCAAATGTTCCTCCCAAGTTGAAGAGTCAAACATCTAGACTGCAGTTGCAGTAGGTCGAGGTTTCTTGTTACTTTCTACACCTCCAATATGAACTACAGGCTTCTTCAAGAGAAACCAGGGAAAGCTCTTTCACCCTTGCATGCTCATCTTTTGGAAATGTGCTCTACAGAGAAGTGTTTATAAAAGTTAAGAAAGATGTTAGAATTCGTTGTGATAGCACTTATGCCCCTATTTAAGAAAATAAGACTGTTGGCATTCCAGCCAGTGAAGCCAGAACCAGGATGCCAGACAAGACTTGGCTGCTTTTTATTAAATGGAGTCTGGAGATTCTTGCAGATTGTTCAGAACTATCTCTAACCCAAAAGTCTGAGCTGCTACGTGTTTCATGTTGTTGCAAGAAAGGAGTAAAAAAAAAAATTGAAGCGCTAATGAAAATATTTAATCTCATCTTTTTAAACAAAAAAGTTAGCATGTTAACATATCCAAAATAATAATTTTCTCTGTGGCGGTTTCATTCTGACCTTGAAATTCAAAATCATACTTTACCTCTCTTTCCACAATGTTTCTCCACTAACAATTAAAAGCTCCTATAAATTCAAATTAATCTACCAAAATTTTACAGTCTACTCTGAAATTTTCTGCCTTTTCCCTAATTTTTTTAATGGATATATCTATAGATGTCAAATGCTCTTGTGATGGTTACAAATACTCCTGGCTTAATGCAAAGGTAATTTTGTCACTGTAAGTGGCTCCTGCTGATGTCAGGGGCCCTGAACCTGCTCTGTTTCTCTAACCTGACAAAGCTCTTAAACTGGTGCTTAACTTCAAGCACAGGAATAGATGACTGGCATCAGAAGGATGACCTTGTGTGTAAATAATATCTAGGTTATCTACTAGCTCTTTATGGGAAAGGAATTAGCTTCAAATTGTGCTTTGACTTCCATAGCTTCAGGGGCAGAAGTTGCATGAATCAATAAGACTCAGTGCATAGTAGAAAAGGGGTGAAAGGTTCATATAAAGAAAATTTCAGTTTCAGAACACAAAATTTATTGTAATTTTGACCTTGTAAAATGCTACCAACAGAACAGATACTGCTGAAAATATTGCAGGTTTCAGGGGTGATTATAGCCCAAAAAAATTCAGGAAACAGTTGATAGTTTTATTTTGGTTTAAATACAGGTTTTTTTTACTCAATATCTTACAGGGTTTTTTCTCAGCTGCATTATTGACTAGGCTGACGTGAACAAACTCAGCCATCAGAGAATTGTTTAAAATTTTTCATGACTAAGTACTATATAGATTCTGGATTTTACCAAGCAGCACCGAGACAATCAGGCTTAGCAAACCAAACATAACCGGGACAAAACCAGGGACACGTGTGGTGTGTGGTGTTGACTCCAGTAAATACAGCAGTTAAAAGGACCATGTTGATGCTGGGGAGCAAGCCATTGATAAAAGCTGGTATGAGAGCTATTGTTATCCTGTAGAGATAGGTGGGAAAAGTGCAGTACAGACAGCCAAGAAGATCTCTGCCCACAAGGCCCTCAAATGAGAGGTGACAATGTTAATGGAAATGGACAGGCCTGATTCTTCTTTAGGTCATCTGTGTCCTCAGCAATTCCAGTCACTTCCACTTTCCTTCACTAGGATTTAGCATCATTTTCCAGCAGCCTGAGTTAGCTTTCAGTCCAGAACTAGGAGCCTTGCAGAATTTTAGCTGGATCTGCACAGCCCCATTCTATTCACTGTAACTGAGCCAAAAGTTTTCGTTTTAATTGGTGAGTTCATACAAATTTGTTTGAGTTTTTTTTCCTAAGTAAGTTAAATATCTTATCATCATTTCAAAAGTAAATATCTGTTAAATTTTAGCTGTTTGGCATATCTGTCTAGTAAACTCAAACTCAGTCATAAAAAGATGGTGAATTCCTAATACAGTAAGAGTTTGCCCAGAAAAATCAATGCTGAAGGATGACAGCAAAGAGAGTCCTATAAGTAGTATGACTTTGCCATGTACTCAAGTATTTTTGGAGCCCAGACAGTACATTAAGAAGTGACAGATTCATGTAGTTTAGCTGGTGATTTATAAAGTTTGCTAGCTGATTTAATAGGGTGCTAGAAAGCGTTGTTGTTCAACCAAGTAAAGAGAATCATAAAATGGTAATGAATGTTATGACAGTTCATGAATATTTCATTTGGGGTCTCTTTCAGATGCCTGTTAGTTTATCTCAGGATCTCGGAGTATATTGTATATAAATCTGATGGAGAGTAGAACTGCACAGTACGCCAGGAGACAGACAGGAGGGGTTTGGTGAGAGCAATGTGTGTTTGAGCAAAGTGTCTCAGAAGCACTGTGTCGCAGTGAAGTCCTCTACAAAGTGGAAAGGAGCTGTAAAGTATCCAGGGCATCAGGCAGTGCTCTCATATTTCTTTATTTAATGTTTGTGCATTTAGAAACATCAGGCAGGCAGTGTCTTTCAAGCTCGCCATCCTTACCTTTGACTTCTGAGGGTGCTGGTTCACTGTAGCCTCGAGGAAAGCTTTGGTTGAAAAGGCCAAAGGAATTCCCACCTCATTAAGTGTTTCTTAAGAGCAACTTACAATGTGGACATGCAGCTTTAGTAAGGTAAATCTGGAAAAAAGACCTCCAAGTTTTCACCTTTAACATCCTGAAGTAAGGAATGCACCCTTTATGCTACTCTAAGTCTTCAACAGGTATATTTACCTTGTAGTCAATTATGTATTCCATTGTTAATTTTGTCTTGAATACTTAAAATGAAGTTATTTGTGTGATCAAATGCCAAATATTAACAAAAGAAAAAAAGAAAAAGTTTTTGCCAAATAAGTTGTATTTCATTGTCTTTTGGTTCGCACAAGCAAAATGGACCTGCCGTGTCGCAGCAGTGCTGTCCACTATAAGGTGGAAATTCTCCCGTTTCCATTTCCTTGGCTGTTGCTTAGCAATAAACCCTTTAAAACAATGGACTTATAACGTTCTGAAGGCTTGCACCAAATGAAGCAATGAAAGAGCAACATTTGAGGACAGGTCAACAACAGCGCCGTACCAGAAATTTTGTTTAATGGGAATTACACACTCAGAAGAGGTGAAAATAAACATGAAGGTCTCAAAGGGTCTTGTGCAGGTGGTTTAGAGGTTTTCTGGGAGTGTTTGCATATAAAATTAGATTGAATCCCATCCCACAGACTGAAAGCTGTGGGATGAAGGGTTTTGTATTTACAATAGCTAAATTGCTTTTAGTGCTAGTGCATGGAATCCAATATTCAGCTTCAGTTTTGTATCTGAGGGAAAAATAAGTTTGTACTGAGGAGGAAAACTCTCTATTTACAATGACTTCAAAGGAAGACGTTAGGACAGTTTCTCTGCCACTGACTCTGTTGTGGCTCAGTTTTGTACCAGCTGACACCATCTGAAAGACGAGGCAGGAATGGCATTGCATGAAAGCTGTGAGGCCTTGCACTTTGTCTGGTTAAACCAACATTTGTGAGGGGACTCGATTCAGTATTAAAATCTCTGTAGCACAAATCATTATTTACTTTCAGTAAAAAACCTAGAAGTTCATAAATGAGTTTGGTTTTACCAAATGAATTTGGTGACACAATACAAACAAAAACATGTGACCTTTCTAGTTTATCCCATTTCATTATAACCAGTATAGGCAGCCATGGTGCAGTCTTGTAAGTGCAGTCTCACATAAAACCAAAGAAATATTTTTTTCTACTATTATCGCATCTTGGACAGTAATACACTGAGAAAACAATGTTCACAAATTTTTCAATGACTTCTTCAGAGACAGCTTGATCTATATATCCAAGACGGATAAAGAAGTCAGACACCATTTACGAAAAATAGCTTGTTTAGTTCTGGTTTGTGTCAAGGGCTGTTCTTACAAACTAGAGGGAGAGAGAGATATGCTGTCCTAGCAGATTTGACTTATGTTTACAGTAATTTGTCTGGCCACTGTTTATTACTTAATAATCAATCTTTATTATTACATTAATTCTAATTGGGCTATGTGAAACATGCAGTGCATTGACCACATGACATCCGTTTACTTGCTGAATAATTTAAGCTATTTCCTTCTAATGCCTTAGGCTGCAATATCATTACTTTTTGGTTGTCCTAATACTCAAGTTATATTGATGTTATTTCACTTGTTATTACCTTCTTGACATGAAATTGTTTTTCAAATATGGAAATCTTGCTCAAATACTTCTACATGGCAGAATCCTGCATTAGTCTATAATGTATCATAATAACAAAACAGTGCAACATAAAGCACATGATTTGTTTTCTAACCTGTGCCAGCCTTCACAGTAAGGGGACAAGAGATGCCAGAAGGAGAATTTTGGTCTGCATATTTTTTATATATGCTTATCCACTTTTACAGAAGGCAGGGAATAATCTTGCTGATAATACAGAGGCAAAAATGCACAAGCATTAAATGGACAGGGTGATTTATCCCACTTCACACTGCTTTATAAGCGCTATGTATCACTCCTGTGAGTCGTCTTCTGCTTAAAGAATTGTAAGAAATATATCTTACTATTACTTTTATTGATAAAACAGACAAACCACCTTAATTCATTCTTCATCCAGGGTCTTTTATCACAGCATGGCTGTGATTAGGATTCTGATCACCGTGTGCCACTCCGAGATTGAGAGGCTCTATCTACTCATCTATTATTCTTCACGAAGCAAAGCTCCAGTGTACCATCTGTTTTCTTACTGAATCTTGCACGTAGCTGCAAAGAGCTGGTCACCAGAGATTAAGTCTGGCAAGCAAGCTCTTGGTTTGCATGGAGATAGCTAAGCATTCACTGCCATTGGCCTGCTTAAATTTCAGATGAAATAAACTACTGTTCTCTGCTGTACTTCAATTTTTATTTTATCTGGTATTTATTTATATATGACTTTTATTTGATTTTTATCTGATCATAATTGATTTTGTATTCTTCTTGCTTCTTTTCCAACAAAAAAAAACACTTGGAAAAAACCCCAAAGAGTCATAAATAACCATGCTATAGAGCTTTAATTGAGGACAGGTCTGTCTTGCATCTTATAAAATCTGGACTAACAAAGGCTGTTTTATGCTGGTGATGCCTGCCCCTTTTGACACAAGGAACAGAAATGGTTCCTGGTATGAACAGGCTCAGATAAAACATGGTATCAGCAACCCACTGGATATAGCTGAATATCGTCATCCCATGATTCCTCTTCTTCCCCAGGCTCGATGGACACCTTTGCTTTATTTAAGGATGTAGGATTGGCAGGAAGCAGCACAATCACCCAGGCATTGCAAGTTTCCATTCTGTTGAACACAGTTAAAGGGCAGGGGCTGGACACTGTGTAGGGTTGGGACATTTGCAGCGCCCCCAACATCCCTGCCCTGTGTGCCACTGTCTGCTACTGCACAGAGGTGCAGCTCTGCCAGCTCACTGCCACTGAGCTTTCCCCATTTTCCTCGAGGCTTTTTTCCTTTAAACTACGCAATTCTGTTGGAGCTTCGCAACCTGCAGTACTTTATAATAGTCTGTGCTATTCCCCAAAGAGCAATAAAAAGTAGCTTTTGAGGCTCCTCTTTTTGATCCATTATTTAGAGCCTAATTTGTGCTGTCTGCAATCCCCACATCAGTGCCAGTGGTCCTGCAGTTCTGCAAATTCCCTTCAGGACTAGACTAAAATCATAAATCTTTTTTTAGGAGGTATTTAGATATCATCATAGCACAATTTTTTTCAATCTGCTCCTCTTACCACAGATTTGATTTTCATAGCAGAGAAGGACTGTCTGAGGAAACAACTCTATTTCTTACTGACTCTCAGCTTCCAGATTAAATTTTTACTTGGCAACAAAACTTCCTTTCCCAAGATGATGGTTAGCCTGTATTGGTCCTGGGCTCAACTCAAGCAAACATTTGTGTTTGTACAAAACCTGGCTATTTTCCTCATGTGCTCAGTAGGACACTGGGAACTGAGCCATACAGAGTCAGCAAGACCCGAAGTCATTAGCTCCGGGCAGATTCTATATCAAGCAATGAAGGTTATTAGACTATGTCAGTAGTAGCGAGTGAGTTTATTTTTGCTTCATTCCTGTAAATGGCAGCTTTATAATATGTGCACACTTGATCAATCAGCCTTTTTTTCTTTTTTTTTTTTCTTTTTTGGTCTCCTTCTCCAGCAGGAGTAAAACCATTCTTCTCTTTACATATGCCAAGGCTTTTTTCGCTTTAATTCATTTTGTGCTATCCAATGTTTTGCCTGACACAGCAGGCCAGGGATGCCACATGGCAGTCTGATACGGCGTGATGATTCATTCAAATGCCGTAGCTGCACACAGCAATTGACAAAAGCCGTCAGTGACAGAGTCTTTAGCCCCAGCACCTCGCGGCCTAAGTGCTAATGATGCTGCGTGCTGCAAATCCACAGAGACATGGGCATGCTGCTGGCAAGACTCGAGCAGAGGTTTTGCAGGCTTCATCTTTGCATCACTGAGGAATTTTGTGTGGGCTTTAAAGCAGCCCAGAAGGCAAATTTGTTGAGTGAGAGGGCAAGGATGCATATGATAGTGTAAGTTACACAAGAGGCTGCAGAACTCCCCTCCCTGCCGGGTGACAGGCTCTTGCAGGGGGCTCAGAAGGAACACAGAGGTTTGATCCCTACTTCAAAGACTGCAGGCATGCCTTGGCTTATGTAGTCTTTGAAAAGTTCATCCAGAATGCTGCTCAAAGGAACACCCCAGAGATACAAGCTGTAATGCTGTATTACCTTGTTTCACTATGTAGTCCCTCTCTGAAATATATTTTTTCCCATCCCCCAGCCTTTTATTTTATTTTCTTCATTTTTCTTTTCCATTATTTTTGATATTGAGTAGCTCCAGGAACATGAAGTACAAGGTTTCTCAAAAAAGCCAGAAGTTTTCTCTAAGTCTTCAAGCAGGAGCTAAGAATCTCATTGTGCACATTATATAAATAGCTGGACAGAACAAAACCCTTCAGAGAGCAAAGTCTGAAAACTAAAAATGGTACGTCAGAAATTAGTCAATGAAAAAGTGAGATTTATTCAGGTACATTTTCAGCCATCGCTCTGGGGACTATAGAAGTTGATATCAGTGCTAAAAGTACAGCAGTTTGCCGTCATTTGTGACTCTTGCGCGTGATGCTGTGAACCTGTTAGCAAATAAAGCAGCTTCAGTTTAAGACTAGAAGATGTTCACTGTATCTAGAGGGACAGATAAGGCAATGAGGAGGTCTTTCTTCTCTGACCTGTGGTCTCCAAAGCAGCAACAGTCAGAGACGTGAGCTTCTGCTTCTGCCAGTTCTGGTTGCTCCTCTTTGTGGGTGTTTCATTTTGTCATCTTTCCAAAAGACTTGTTACCATCAACACCATCTGAATAAAACCTAGCATGATCTTACGTAACAGGCTCAAACAATCACTAATAGTGGTGGTTTGCCACCAAAATCAGCAGACTCATATTTCTTTACTTGGAACCTCAAACCTTGAGGTACCATGGGATGACAAGGCCACATTAGAATTTTGGCCAGAATTTATGCCACTGAATGATCCACATCACAGTGCAGTACCTGAGCAATGCTTCCCCTGTCACTGGGTGCACTCTGACACCCCTCAGGCTGAGAGAGGGCTATGTATGCAAGGAAGTTTGTATTCTGAATTTCTGCAACCCTTCCTCTACCCCCATGCACATCAGGTCTGACTTCTGCCTACATCGTTGTTTGTTTGTCTGGGGTATTTTTAATAACCATCCTTCAATTATCAAAATTGTTGTGGCAGAGTCTATTATCTAACCAGATGTAACATGTCTGAAATAGTAAGTGAAAAATGAATTAAAGGGGGTACCTGCTGCTTTCAATTCTGATGTCAAAACCGCATGTGACATAATCCCAGTGGTCAGAAGAAGCAGAGTGAGCTGCTAATGGATGTGTTATCTGTGAAATACAACTATTGCCTTTCCACAGATTGCTTGGGGGAAAAGCACAGAACAGTGAATTCTCACATTTCAGAGTCCCTCTTGAAAAAAATAAATATCTTTGATTATTCAAATATATGCTGATTGAAAAACAACATTCAAAATAGATATTAAAAATTCAGATGGAATGAAGTTCAACACAGTATTTTTCACATTGTAATTTTTCAATTTCTATATGGATTTCAGGACTGGGTGTTGAGCACAGCGAAGTTAGAAATTTGATTGTTAAATTCATATAGAAATTAAAAAATTGAAATTGGAAATTTAAGGAAAATAAAACGCTAGAAATACAGGAAGTATGGATTTTTATTTAATAAAAAGTAAAAATAATTATAATGTGAAAAATACTGTGCTGAACTCCATTCCATCTGAAGGGATTTGAATTTTGTTACAATTGTTTAAAAGCACAGACAGCATAAATACATGGACTTCATGCATGCAACACGGCTAACTTAAGCTGCTGCAACACACATAGTGAAGGCAACTGGAAGTTGTTTCTCCTGTAAGTTAGAAAAGCAAAGTTTTTTCCAAAAGTTTACTTTGTAGACAATAAATTAGAGAAGCAAAGTTTTTCCTGTCTGAAACTTCCCTTTCTGTGGTGAAAACTAATCAGTGTCTCTTAACCTATGGCTTTTATCATGAAATGTGTATGAGGGGGATGAGAGACTTCAAGGAAGTAAGGCAGTGGGTATGTACTTCATTTTATTTATTTAATATCTTGAATTATTAAAAAGACACGTGCTGCTTGGAAGATAGTTTTCACTGTTGTATGAACTGTCAGGGATTGAACCATGAAGGATTGAAAAAAATGAATTTTGTTATATTTGTACCTGGAGTGAACAGAAGCCTACAAATACATGATAAGAATATGAATGGGCATTAATTATTTTAGTATTAATTACTTTTTAAACACTAAATGTAGAAGATTGTGAAGTAGAGGAGCACTTTGCTAAATGAAACTTAACTCTAGGGCAAACTCTCCTGGTAGGCTGGGAGCAGGCTATGGGGCTTTTCATCCATAGGTCACAGATTTGAATCTGTCTCAAAATGCTAATGATTAGTGGAGGGTCGAGGATCTCTTCACTGATCTAGAGAGTTATGTTCAGAAAAGGGCAAGAACAATACAAGAATGAAATGAAAGATTTTTTTTTTTTTAAGAGAGAAAAATGCAGTGGTCTCCTACAACATAGCAAGGAACAGGGACAAAATATTGAAAAAAACTTCCTTAAGAAAATTGCCTGTCTGCTTATAAAAGTACCTTTGAAAGAAAAGTGTTATATTTACTTTTCAGATAGTATACAATACATTAATAGATTTTAAAACAACATTATAGAGCAATGTATGCCCCTAATTCATGAGTGAAAGACTAACTTTACTATCCACCTTGGACTAGGAATTTTGATTCATCTCTTTTCATCTAATAATGCTATCTTTGTACATGGTATTAGGGTTTTGGTTTTGCTTTGTGGTTTGGTTTTTTTTTTCCTGGGCATGGACTACCGAACTAGAACAAACAAAGATTTTATTACACTGCCTCTGTCCTAAGCTTTGTTTGACTAAGAACAGAATCAATTCTAGAACAATTGCTCTGTGCAGAATTCCAAGCTGAAGAAAAATAGAGCCTTATTTCCTCTAGCCTCATATTGTGCTTCACTTTCAAATATTGACTATGAGATGTCCACATGGGGATTTAAGTGTACGCTGCTTTTCCAGCACAAACTTCTCTGCACAGAATCCTCACATAAGTGCAGTATCAGACCTTGAAACACATCTTCTTGCAGGTTACTCTTGCAGCTCCTGCAGCATCTCCCTGCCGGACAGTCACTCTTTTGCAGTCACTAGGTTTTACATTCTTCCAACTCTCAGCAGGGCAATGACACCAGTCACAACTTTGCAACTCCAGAGTAGGGGGGACTCCTCGTTTTTGGAGATGAGAATTGTCTGAGAAAATGAATAATGTCTTTCTTGCTCGTTCATTTATTCAGCCTCTTACTATCACTGTCCTTGCCCTAGCTGTACCTGGAAGCCCTTTTGTATTTATTAGACTCCATTGAGAGTGACAGTCTTTGAGGTCATCTAACAGGTCAGGCAAAGAGCAAACTTTGAACTACAATTTCTTAATGATGCATTGGATATCAGGTGAAATGTTTGTAATTAATGCAGTCTATTAATTTAGATCCTGAAAACAATTCAGAACATCATGATGTCAACGACATCAACCTTTTGGGTGCCTTTCACATAAGTTGAAAATGCTGCTGCTCCTACTTTTCCCTTTTGCACTAGCAGTTTCCTGTCCCAGTAAGGATATTATCTTTCATGGTAGAAAAAGATGATATTTTAATTTTCATACTTCTGTCTTTACTAAATCCTCTCTCTCAACTCAGATCTCTCAGTTTCTGACAGAGTGTGACTAAGAGTCAGTAACTTTCTTTTTCTGCAGCTCAGTTTCCCAACAGGTTTTTGGACCTGTTTCAGCATTCTTAGTTGCCCCTTCACTTCAGCAATGGAACAGATCTTGTTATCCGCAGCAGCAATGGTAGACATAAAAATAAAAATGGACAAACTGGCATCCAGATGCTGACTACACTTCCATAATTATGCCATTATATGTACTTCTGGCAATTGGATAACCTGCCTGGGACATTATTTTCAGGTTGTTAGCAACTTTATGACATTTTGACTCCTGCAGCACGGTAAAATTGAGTACTGTGAAGAATTAAATTCACACCATAATCCCTGACTATTTCATAAAATAAATTTCTCTTTAACAAGTAAAATAGCAAAATTATGACTGTGGGCAGTCAAATATTTTGATTTAAACAGTATTTTTTGATATGCCTGTGGTCCAGGAAGTGAATCCAGCTATATATAACATGCAAAAATTATATCTGCTTCTTTCTGCCAAAGCTTATAAACACTCTCCCTGCTTCTTTGTTGGAATAGCTTAGATCTTCAATAGGACCATTAATGACCATGTGAACTCAGAGGTACACTCTTGATTGAATGATCTTGACTTTCTTAAGTAGTCTTAAATGCATAACTCTTTGTTAAATAAGCTTTGGACAGATGCTTTTATTCAGCAAAAGTTTCAGGATGCTTCAGGATGTGCAGCTTCTGGGATGATTAGATTATTATCTTTCAGGAGAGAATTTCTGGACTATTCTTCGTTATAACTCATCACCATTATCTCTCATTAGGAGTCTAGCCTGCACAGAGAACAAGGAAGGTTTTCTCTTCCTCATTATTTTCCAAACCACTAGTTCCCTGGCAAGAATATTTGTAAATCCAAGTTGTTCATTATGATAGCTAGATGAAAATGTGACCTAAAACTATTTCCCTATAAAGCAAAAACCAGATTTGGACATAACAGTCATGTTTTTAATAAAGTGGGAAAACCATTAATAATTGCATGTTTATAGCTTAGAAAATACCTTTTAGGTCACAGGTATGTCTGTACCTAAATTTGGAAGCTACTAACACTTTAATTCAAATGTAATCTGTTATGTCTTTGTCACTTCTTTAATCCTGAGAAGTTTAGAGACCATTAAATAACGAAACTATGTTATTAGATGCAGTCAAATGGGGGAAATCGTTTGGCAAGCCCCACAGAGAAAGTAATGTGGATCTATTGAAAACTCTGTACATTTTATCTGAAAAGAGATCAATTACAGCTTAAAAATCTCCTTGGGCTGTATTTTTTTTTCCTATAAGTGATGTAATTTGAATGTGCTGCTTTCAGACTATCAAAAGGCTAAATAAGCCATACCTAAATTTTCATGTTGCTATTCTGGTTAATATTTATATTGACAAGTATCTGGCAGGAATAGGCATGAAATGCTTCACTCTACATAATATAGCAGCACCCTGGCACTGTGTGCTTGTAAAAAGAAAACTGGACATTATGCAAACAGACTCAAAATGAGTAATTCACACCTCCTCTCTGCAGCACTTACAGTAAATACAGTAAATCAGGAGGCTGTCTGTGTCTGCATATCACAGCACAAATGTCCAGACGAGACTGAAGAGGCTAATCTGCACCCTCTAGTGACCCAAACTAGTTGAAACATTGGCAGCTGCAAATTACTGAACGGCTTGGAACATTTCTCTCCTAGTCAAAACCTTTATCATTCTATTACTGCTTTAGGGCAAATAATCAAAACTCTGAATAAAACGGAGAAAACTGGACTGCACCAGGATATATAGAAGCCTCCAGGGACCTTGAGTGTTGACTTCTCCCCAGCTGCCAGCCCAGCCATGAGCCGCTGCACAAGGTGTAAAACAGGCCCGTAATGTCCTGCTTGCTCTGTTCTCCCAGCCCCCCATCCCCAAAATCAGCAATCCCGGATCCCGTGAGCTCCAGGCAAGCCCTGCAAGGGAGGGTGGTGCAGCTCCCAGCCTCCTGCAGCCGTGCAGCAGGATTGCTCTGCGGATTAGCCTGGGGCAGCCTTGAGTGCATGTTCCAAAAATAAAGGCAGTTATAGTAATCTGCTGTGGCAAGCATGCGTGTGTGTGATACGCATTTACTGCAAGCCTAGTGATTTAATAGGATTAAATTCTGATCAGCAGAGAGAAGATTGATCATAGTAATGAGAAGATGGGTAGAGTACATCTGGCTCAGTGGCAAAGTGGCTTGAGGAAGAAAGAGATACAGTTCAGTGTACATTATGAAGGAATCATATTGGACCTCGGGCTTATTCGCTATATTAAGTGAGCAATACTGTAGAAAAATTGGATAGGCTTGCATTCGCCTTTTTAGGTAAACATCTAATGCTTTGCTGTGATACTTTATTTGCTTTTCAGTTCTAGGCATGAAATGAAGTGTTCAAAATAATATGGTCAAAAAAGCAGATTTACAAACAGAGAAGAATTCCCAGCCCAGCAGCAAATGTAGTACCATGTAATGCAGTGCTGGGTGAAGATTATCACGAAGTGATTTTCATGGCTGGATTCAAAATGTGTGCTGTCAGTAGTCCTGTTTTCAGTAGCAATGGACCTGACAGGGAAATCATCTGAGAAAGAATAGACTCCCAGTGTTGCCAAACTCCAAGGCAAGTCTCCGAAGGGGACAGTTTGCAGCATTCCGATGAAGTAAAGGAAACCACAGGGGGTTAGACTCCGGTAAAGCATAGTATAGGTGGTCTTTACTTGGAGGTAAAGCAAGCAGAGAAAGTTCAAGCAGTGGGCTCTAGGGAATTACCAGGGAGAATAATTAAAAATTTGGAGAAATGCTAATGTGCTGAACTAAGAAAAAGAGAAAATGTAAAGATTAGGGCGAAAAAAGTAGGTCAAGGGAATAGAAAAGGCGGTGAAACCTGACGACTGCAAATGTGCTTTCCTGCCCTCCTGGCATCCTCGAAATTGATAAGGAGAGATTGGCAGAAAGCAGGCAGTGCATCCAGCATATCGAAGTGCAACTAGCAGACACTTCTAACAAAAAACAGTAATTGGAAAATGTTCTCTTCAAAACTGCTTTTGCCAGAGGTGTTTTGTTGAGTTTCTTTCCTGTTCTATTTTGTGTTTCTGGAACTTAATTGTTGGGGGAGCAGTTGTTGGTTTGGTCAGGTTTTTTTGGGCAACAAGTTTTGTTTTGATGTGGCCATTCTGTCATCTTTGCATTGCTGTGTTTCAGTTTTGATTTGCTGCTTTGAAAGTGTAATAGAGCTTTAGTTAAACCTGGAAGTTTATCGGACATTGAATGTGCAATTTTGAAACTTAGGGAAAATCTTGTCAAGAAAGCAATACATGAGTTCAGGAAGTGTAAAAAAGCACTTAACAAAAGGAAAATTAAGATGTTTTTCAAAAGTTGCAAACATCTTTTTTATGCCTCTTTCTTTATTTTTGCCATGTTTAGTAACAAGTCTCTACAAAAGGTCCAAGGGTCCATCTTTTTTTAGATCAAGTCTTGAATCAGAAGCAGTAAATAACAACTTCCCTAATGTTCATTATCTGATTAAAGAAATTGAGGCATGTAACAGTGCAGAGGTTAAAAGACAGGAGGATTAAAGGATGAGTGTAGCTAATTAAGGAAACAGCCCTGCAAGCAATTACATACACGGTTAACTTTAAGCATTTCGGCATTAATAGGACTACTCACATGCTTAAGTTAAGCACATGTGCTTGTGAACTGGAGCTTGAAGACCACATCCTGTGAGATGTTGAGAACGTGTTAAACATTGAAGGCAACAGGATTGTCCTGTTCCAGCAGGAGCTGTGGATTTCATACACATCCCAGTATCAGGCTGCAGGATAGGGTAGCACAGGCTAATTGGGAAGAGGTTTCTCACAGAGGTTTCATGTTAAGGCCTCCTAGGTAAATACTGGAGAGCATTTCTTCTCAGAAACATTTTGAATCAAGCCTTCATTGATAAGCATTTATTTTTCATAAGCTCCCCAAGACTGATAGTGGAATTAAGAACATTTTCTGCTCTATCAGTCAGCAATACCCAGTGAAAAAAACAGCTGAAAGGGAGCCATTCCACTGGGGTAGGCTGGTACAAAGTATGGTTCCTGCAACAAGTGGGTTGTGACAAGGTGAAGTTTGACTTCTCAAGCTCCATTCTAAGCAGCAGCATTAGGGGATCTACCTCATTCACACTCTTGGACTCATGTCAAGGTCACAGCCCTATACAACCAAAACCTTGTGCCCAAAGGACATAGAGCAAGTGAATCTACATTTGATCCAGACATCAGCTGTTCCCTAGATTAAAGTCAGTACCCCTTGTCTCTCCTGTAGTGATAATCATTTTTTGATTCAGAAAAGGCAGAGAATCATAGATCCAGCAGGATTTCTTCAGTTCGCCAGTTTAAATCTTAGAAGCACAAGTATCTGAAACTTAAGCAAAGGAATCAAATGTCATTTGGTCACATTTTCTGATGGTCTCAACTGCCTAAGCTAGCTGGGAAAATATTTCTTGCACTGTGTTTGGTTTGCTCTCTCCAAGAAGAAATAGCTGTGGATATTTTTTCTTACATTTGGTTTTTAGTTTTTTTTCTTTTCCTGGTGTGCCAAAAGGAAAGGGTTTGTTTGGCATCATGCTCTGTGTCGTTTATGGTCTTTCTGTATCATTTCCAGAGAAAAAAATAGTTGTTGACACTGATTTGGAAATTAGGATTAAACTGTCAACGTCATAACTGCCAACCAGTTGAGCAGAGAGTAAAATGATGAAAAGTGAGAAGACAGCCTTATCCTAGGCAGAGTATATCTCAGTGTCCTATAGTTTCCTCTGCTGGGAAACTCCATTGAAATGTCTGATTTGTATTTATTTATTTATTTGTGTTTCAATCCAAAGGAGATGACCTTTTTGACCTAGGCACTGTAAAATCTTTGGTACTGGTGTTTTTGTATTTATTTATTTATTTGTGTTTCAATCCAAAGGAGATGACCTTTTCAACCTAGGCACTGTAAAAACTTTGGTACTGGTGTTTTCTCAGCTGTTGTCTTCACCAGTGAGACTCCATTAGTAGTGGCAATTGTGCAAATTCAAAGGCAGGGAGAGGGAAGACATGGAACAGAGGAGGAAATGATTGATTGGGCTATCAGAGAAAACTGTCCTTTGACATGAAACTCTTCATTATTGTTGATTTGACTGTCTGAGGCAGTCTCTGAAGAGAGACTTATAGGGATGGGACGTGTAGGGATGGTCCTTTCTCTTTTATTGGTTGTTGTTCCACTTTGGGGTGCCAATCCTGGAGCAAACAGCCTGGGAGGTTTTAGATGCCAGCAGTAATATATGGCTGCTTGGCATTAAATTCCTACTCACTACAAAGGTCTGTCATTTCACAGAAACACCATTCTCCTCACTTGCAGTAAGTTTTCCATCCCCTGCATGAATAAATAGCCTCACCCTAAGAACTCCTCCCAGAAGAAGGTGAGATTCTCCTGCCTTCACATTGACCAAACAATGCTGGCAATTATTTCTTTTCTGCCTTCTTAGAGAGTGTCCATTAGTGAGTCAGATTCTCCCCGTCGTGTTCTGTTGCTCCACTCACATGCCCCCATGTATATTTTGAAAGAAAAGGTCTTCTTAAAAAGTAAAACATTTTCAGCAGTATCTTTGATGCACTGACAAGTCTGCCAGTGTGGATGCTCCTGTTAATATGGGAAGGGCCAGACGACATCCTTCTTTTCTGCAGCCATCTTCTCATGGTTCTTCTTCTGCTAACATCATATCAATGTGCTGCTTTTTGGCAACTTTTAGTTAAATTTGAAAGACTACTGCCACAACTCTAGTGCCCCTGCAAACAGGAGAGGATGGTTTTTATAGCCTATCCAGAGGGTTGGCAGCTCACCTATCACTGTGTGTCAGCAGTGCACATCTTTCCCTCACCACTCACCCCTGTCTCCAAAAGGCTGCCCCTGGCACGCAGGCTGTGCACAAGGCTGGGATATCTCAGAGCTGGAATATCTCAGAGTTGGTTTCTGCGTCCCTGAGACCACCGCTGGCTCCTTCCCCTTTCTGGTTCCCTTCATTGTGAGCCCTCGGTGCCTGCTGGAAGCCGTGAGCATCTGTGTGCTGATGTGTGCCAGGTTCGTCTGGCCAGGCTTCCACCAGAGCAACCTGCCAGCAGCAGCTCTGGCCTGGGGAGCAGAGAGGAAAATTTGGCCTTTGCTCTGCCCTGGAGTTACCCCTTAGCATTTCCAATGACTGTATCTTCTAAAGGCCCTAATTCTTCTTAAACCTTGTGTAATTCAACATCAAAGATCATATCCAGCTGTGCTCACTATTGCTTTTTTCCCTCTTCAGATCCAAATCTGTCGCTAACTGCATTTTCAACTTTTTCAAGTTCCTATGTCTTTTGAAGTGTCACTGTGCCTGTGTTCCCCACAGCCTATTCCCCAACCTGCTTTGCACTGTTATCAAGGACTGAGTGATCCTTTGTCCCAAATCCTCAAAGGAATATTTCAGTTCTTTCTTTATCCGTTTCTGAGACAGCTCTGTCCCTTGGCCTGTGCACTCCTTAATTTACTCTTAACATTCAATGCATTTTTCTATGGGCACTTAAAATTCACTCTTAACTTTCCTCATTTCAATCAACATTCACACAGGGACACTTACATCTGTCTTGAATTGTTATTTTATTAAAACCCTTTGCTCCTTTACCATTTCAATTACCGTTCATGTATAATATCATTTGCATTTGCATGGTACCTTCACCCATAAAAGACAAAAGTTTTTATTTTCCCTTAACAGATGAGTAAAATGGAAGCAGAGAGATTAGAAAGATGTCTTTGCAGCTCAGTACAACTATATGGTCTCCAATTCGAGAGCTAAATTACATTAGAGGAAAATACTGTAAGCAGAATGGATTGACATGTAAATTGAAGTGATATAAGTTACAGATCTGAATCACGGAACTTTGATTTGAATAACTGCATTTAATCTTGGTTTGCATTTGCACTTTTCCTTGTCATTCTAAAAATGTCTGCTCTTAACGGTGTGTGTAATCATTCAAAATTGCAACTGCACATAGCCTTTACTCTAGGTGGATATTTCTTACTACCTACTGTTCACATATGTTTATTTAAGAAAAAAATTTAACTTGTTTAAACAAGTTAATTTGCTTATTTAAGCAAAAACTTAATTAATATTGAATATATTTATTCAAATTCTATTGTAGAAACCTCAGCTAACATTAGTTCAGTATGACTTCAACTGTACTAGACAAGCTATTTTTTAATCTGTATCAAGCTGAATGTACAATTACAGCACAAAAAATATACAAACTGAGGTTTGGAATATACGCTATTAGTAACCCCTTTTTTCCCTTAAGTATCAACTGCACCATTTATTAAAATATCTATTAGCATTACATTTGTATTAACTACACTCGATGAATGGGAAGCTTGTTTCTTGTCGTTATAAGCAACATATTAGGACTCCAAATCTGCAGTAGAGGTGTAATGAGATTTTCAAAACTGCACTGACAATCAGGTTCCTGCTTCCAAAGGAATCGATGGATACAAGGTGACCTGTAGGTAGCCTTGAAAATTCCCAGAGGCATCTGTTTGAAAATGTTCTCAAAAACCTGTGCTGGGGACCTTCCGTTTTCTGAAATGAGTTGAATTCAGCCTTACTTGCTGTGTCTATTCATGGATTTTGAAATAACAAAATAGGCTGTTCTTTTCAACTAGAAATTGATCTCATTACTACGTGTGACTTATTTGGAAAAGAAGCACATATTATCTCTGCTCCCGCTGAGCTGCAGCACAAAGTCATTTGGCCAAAAGCTTTTCTGCAGTCCTAAAATACTTACCTACAAAAGTAAACAGAACCTATCATCTGCGCTGTTACAAAGATAAATATAGAAGATATCAGTAGCACATTATATATGTTGTTTAAAAAGTGGTTGAGATAAAGTAAAAATAAAATAATGTTTTGGTGATACTGCATATCATTCAAAAAGCAACATTCTTCAACTCATTTTTGAGTAGGGAACTTATTAATTAAACAGGATTTTGTTTAGCAGTAAATTGTATGAAATCTGAGTCTTAACACTTGCTTGGTTGACACATAATTTTGCATTAAAATTTAAATAGTCTTAAAATGAATTTTATATATATATATACATATAACTTCAGTGGAGTAATATTTTTGTCATCTCTTCTTCCATTGAGCTAGCAGTGGACTTCAGGAAACTTTTAAGATTTTCCCAGCCCTGAACCCTCGCTTCTGTTCATGGTTATCAAAACCCTCTTGAAGTCCCTGGGAGCTGCAGTCTTGCTCTGTGACTCCTCAGCCCTTTCCTGTGAGGGGCTCTGCTATTGCTCATCTTCTAAGTGGATTTTATTAGAAAATGATGAGCAAGTCCTTCAGAGCACTAGATCTTTCCCCAGCTCACAGCCGCCCCTGCAAACCCTCCCAACCAGGGTTCCATCCACAGCCATGTGCCAAAAGCTCCCCCTGACCCACCCCAGTGCAGACACCAGAAATATTCCCCACCAAAGGATATTTTTTACAAGGTGACAATTGTCATGCTGTCTACAAAGAAAAGTAGATGTTTCAGTTTGACATACTGAGAATTATTATTTCATTTCTAACTGGTAATTTTAAATAATTCTCATTTTATTCTAAAGAATGACATTTTAAGAGCTTTAAGAAAGAAACGTTTCATATTTTAATCAAAGGAAATGTTTCATTATGTTATTTTTTTCCTTTTCTTTCTGCTTTCCTTTTCTTTGCATCTTGCTGAAAATTTGAGGGCTCTTTTGTTTTGTTTCAGATTAATCCCATACAATTTTCATTTTGACAGATCTTTAGGCAAATCATAGTAACTGTTATTTATACAGCTCTGTCTGTTAAAGCAGTGATATTCACTGCTCACCACTTTAAGGACAAATTGAGGCCCTAATCCTGTAAAGACCTACCTATTTTTATGGGCAGAACTGCTTACTGAGCATAAAGTTAATCACATTAAGCTTGTAAAGCACTAGAGATCCTAGAATGGAAACATTAGAGATGTGCAAAGTAGTATTTTGACTTTCAAACACTTCTCCCTTTCTCTGCCTTCTCCTGCAGAAGGATGGGGAACTCATTCAAATGGATTTTTTTTTTAATTACTTAGAATTTCAGTTTTGCATATTGTCATTCATTTTTTGCAGAGAATATATTCTTTATATTAGTTGCATGTCAGTTTAAAATAATGTCTGTCTGCTCAATTCAACTTCAAATATTTTATTTTGATCATTAAAAACACCATATAAGCAGAGTAAGAGCTCTGCAGATGTAAAAAAATATTGCTCACCTTAGTTCAGAAGGTGCTCTCAGTAAATCTTTTTACAGCTGGGATAATGCCCTATTTGCTCTGCTTTCTCTCCTCTCTGTTCTCTTCAGAACTCAGATCCCAGAGCTACTAACTAACCAAAAAACATTTTGCTCTTTGCTAAACCTTCTTTGCCCTGTCTCCACCCAGAGGGCCTGGGACCTGTCCCTGTGTGGACTTCACTCAGTGTCACAGGTGACACTTTTCACTCTCTTTTTTTTTGTATGTGGGAGAAAACAATCCTGCATCAATCTGAGAATGTTTTACATTCAAACAAGTGAGACACAATGAGAAATAGGTTTCATCTCCATTTTTTGCCTCAACCAGAGTTTGAAATGGACTTTTCTCAAAATGTATTCTAAAAGGGCAAGGTAGATGTTGATTTTGGCATCCCCTGAGCCATACTCCTTCTAATTTCTTTCTTTCACTCTAATTTTCATCCTCTTTGCTGTACTTTGGCTGCACTTTCTCATCACTCAAACAAGGACAGCCTCTGAGACCTACACACACAATACCTGATAGATGCAGGCTGGAAACAAAATGTAGTGTTCCCATGCTGGGCAAGACAGAAATAGAATTTAAGAGATAAAGGTTTTGCTAAGGCTGGGAAGTCTGAGAACAACTGAGAGCTGTAAGACATGCAGGTGCAAATCCACACATTCCCACTGTGAAAACAGCTGGATTTGGCATGGGTGGCGTCAGGCAGGTTCTGCAGTGCCAGAGCGTCCCTCGTGCACGGCTGATACGGCAGGGAATCCGTGACAAACCTCAGGACAAAATGCAGATTTGGCCCTGGGGTAGGAGCTCAGGTTTAAGCACAGAGGGAGCTGCTGCTCACTGCTTATCGCTCAGGGGTGCAAAGGTGACCCGGGGCTGTGGCTCTCAGGGCTGCCCTGCTGCCTCTGCAGCGCTGCCACAGCAGCCTGGCTGCCAGGGGCCCTGGGCACAGCCAAGACACGCTGACAGAAGGCATTTTTGGGCTGCTGGAGCTGCACCACATTCCTGACTGACAGAAGTGAAGACAGCATTTTTCTGCTGACGTAGCTGAGCGCACAAAAGAGGTCTGCCAGCGTAGCTATGAGAACTGGAAGTGTGGATCAATTTTTAAATCTAAAAAAATAATTGTCTGTCATGATTGGTCCAGAAATCTTGAAAATATGAGACCAAAAGGCTCTAGAACTACAAAACAAATTTTAAAATCAAGTATTATAATGAAAAAGTCTCATTAGTTGCAGTAATGGGGAAGCACAGATCATGATTTATCTTTTTCTTGCAACAAGAAACATTGCTCTTTGATTCATGAGAGCTTTTCCTTTGTGCCCTGAAACCATTTCAGCCAGTGGTGTCATATGTTGACACAAGTCTCTATTATTTGGGTAGAGTCAGGGTGTAAACAGCATATAACATTTGCTTAAAGGTTCACACTCCTTTTTTTTATCTTCCTGATACTTTTCAGGAACTAAGACAGTATTGGTACCTCATTTCTTAAGTACCCTAAGTATTGGTTTATCAAGCAACAAGGATTTCTTTTTCATTACAAATTGAATTTTCATAAAAATTAATATAGGAAATAGTTAGCATGTCATTGGTTGAAAAACACAGAAAAAAAATCTCCATGTAAATCCTCATAACATGTCATTAGCGACAATCCTAATAAAAGATATCTGAAGCCAGAAGATTAAGGGATTTTTAACATGTAAATACCAAAGCAAAGAAGAAATCTAGACATTCAGGTCAGGCTTCCATATGAGTAAATATATTCTTTAATTTATTAATGAAGTTCAGAATCTTGTTAAATTGTTTATTAAACAGAGCTTCAGTATCTTTTATGTCTGTAGCTGAATGTATTTTAAAGAGTTAGAAAGTCAATACATGAAAGATTAAAATCGTGTGATTCACTAGTCTCTCACAGCAGGGTGGCCAAGTCTGCTCCCATTAAAGCTGTCATTGCCATGGTACCTAAAATACCAACATTCAGAGACTGAGAGAAATCTACACATGAAGGTTTTTAACATCAACCAATGAAAAGAAGAGTAACAATTAATAATCTTGTACACCAGTGCTCTGCTGCAAATGCTCATCTTCTAATTTTGTGCACATTCCAAACTTACTATTCGAGGATTTATAAGAATTTTTATCAGTCAGGATCACCACCAGTGCAAATGCAAGGAATCTTCAAAGAAGTTATCACTGTAATTGTGTTGTGTGCCCACTTCTCTTGAATCTGAAAGTTTTTCCACATAGCCTGACCAACACACTGCTGCTGCTAAGGCACTCAGAGGCAACTCAAGGTTAGAATACATGAAACACTTTTAATTCCAGCATTGTTTTCTTGGAATAGCAACCTTTTTGGTTGGAGTTTTGCTAGGTTGTTTTTCTTTTTTTTTTCTTTTGTATATTGTGTTTTGACAATAAGAATCTGAACCATTTTAAATGCAAAAGATTGAAATGTCTTTTTTTCGAATAGATGATACAAAACATCAACAATTACAGCACTGAGGTGTAATTATACATAATTGGCACTGCAACAGCTCAGGTTCTCCAATGTAGTTTCATAACTTTGTCTTACATCTTTTATAAAGAAACAATGCAGATGGAAGACACTTTACAAGAAAGGTACTGACATGAGAGTAATTAATTTATGTTACTTTATTTTATGTAAAGATGTCTATGAGGAAGGTGTCAGGTGAATACAGAGTTATTTAATAGCATTTATTATATTTATTATATATAAATATACTATATGTTTATTGTAATTTGTAAATATGTGTGTGCGCGCATGCTTCTACATAGTATATCTATGTAATACGTGGTGTATTTTAAGACCTAGGTAGCTATTCAAATTACTACACCTAACTGGTGTGGAGTATAGTAAATTTTGGCATTTAACCACATTAGGGTAAGCTCCAAGCAAGTGAAAGAAAAAAAAATGCTGTTAGCAAGTGTGTTGTACCACAAATGACCAAAACAGTTAACACTGAGGTTAAATGATGTGCTATAACCATACACATACCAGGGGAAATATCTGTAGCCAAACTTTGGAAAAGAAGAACCACTGTTTTTACAATTTTTCATAGGCCACTGTGCCTCCATATCATCGAGCTTTATAAGCACATAAGAGCAGTAAATTAATGCACACCTAATGTGCTTAAGCAATTCACACATAAATTTCTGAACGTGCTGAAGTTTGTGTTTTTGTACTTAGAGCGTCATCTAGTGGGAAGTCAGGATTATGGAACATTCCTTCCCTGTTCCTTCAGCTCCAAGCTGACTGTTTTGTAGAAAGGAAAATAATATTGCAGGGATCGCTAGGAAATGACAAACAAAGCTTTCTTCATAATTGAACTTTACATTGCTATTAGAAAAAAAAGGCAAGCTAGAGTTTTTGAGTAAAATTAATTTTTTGTAGACTTTTGAAAAATTATTATCCACAAACAGGTATCAATATCAATATATCAGATACAGGCAAATTTGCATATCTCATAACAAGTCTTTACATATACAATTTTAAAGTATTTTATTAATATTATGGTAGCCATACAGTGTTGTTCCTCAAATTAAAATCAAAGCTTTATTCTTGACTGACTTTTTACAATATATGGAAAAATAATAACTCAGAAGATATGATGTAACAAATCTAGTTTTAATACTTAGAGGTAGAACATAGTTTTGCATGGGGAAACCTTCAGAAAAATAATTTGGTGAGAATTACCTACAAAATCATACCTGGACACTTCTCTGACACAGGGACCCAGGCAGATCAACATCTCTAAAGTCAGCTTTAATTTAAACCTTAAAATTAAATAGCTTCCTTAAAAGAATAACATTCAGTTTACAGCAGAGTTACAGAAATTCAGCCACCAGTCCAGGTTTCTGCTGTTTGCAGCTGTGGTGCTGCTTCAGATGCCTTGAAGCATAGTTCATGATATCATTAATTTATAAGAGATACAATACAGAATTGCTGAGTCTAAATAAAAATCCCTGTGGGGTGCTACTTCATTATTTTTTCTTCCTGAAAAGAAAATTGGAAGCCACCTGAACCACTGACTAAACTTTAAAAGGATTAAAATACCAGCTGGAAAATTTGGAATAGCTCAAAGCTTTGGTGGAGAGGGGGTTTTTTGTGTGTTTTTACAAACTTCTTAACTGGTTCTTTGAGAGATAATTATTGAAGTGTTATAAAAAAGGCAATTTTTGAGGAAGTTTTGACCAGATAGAAATGAATTAGAGTTTGTGTGTGAGAGACACCCAACGTGGAAATATGTCTCTCTGGAGGACCACCTTAAAGGAAAGATGTCTTACTGTAATGAAGAAGAAGAGATATAGAAAGACATCAGCAAGGGAAGAGTTAGCAAGAGAAAAAAAACACAAAGGAAAAGTCTGATAAATAGAAAATGTCATGAAAATTAATGGATAGACAGTAGGAGAGAAAAAGGAGACTGTACAATAGGAGGAAAAAGAGACTGAGAAAAGTTCAAAGAAAATACTAGCTTAACCCCAGTAACCCACTCATACTGTAAGGGCAGAGAATCTCATTTAACATTTCTTAGGTTTCAGAATTCATTGTTCGTTGAAAGAATACTTGATAAATTATTTAGACTGTTTCAACTGAGATTGGAAAAATCCCAGCCTGTCAGAAGCTAGGTTAAAAAAGGTTGATGTTGTATAAATAATTTACTTCTTTGGGGAGGAAAAAAAAACATACAAATGCTATGTGTAGAGTAGAGAAGTGCTAAACCTGCTGAAGCTCACTAGCCATACAGCAAGTTTAAGCCAGCACTACAAACTGAGTGCTCTCATTTAAAAGCACAGGTATGCCAAAGCAAAGTTATCAAAAGAAGGTCAACATTAAAGATTCTACAATTCAGGTCTTTCATACATGCACACTTTTAACACCATGAGCACAGCCCAAATTAAAAAATAAATTATAAAGGCCTCTCTTATCAGTGATTTCTCATGGCAACTAATTTAAGTAATGCAAACTTATCAATGTTGGGTTTTTCTTAATTCATTAGTTTCACTTCTATAAAACAGACACTGTCCAGCTTCACCATAACAATCCACTGCTCTTAGCAGATAGTTCCTGTTCCAGTCGGAATTGCTTAACATTTCAAGGGAACCAGATCAAGGGGTTGGTTTGTTTTTACATGAAGAAATTATTACTTATTGTGTTTATTATAGTATCTTTTAAGACAAATCACCATAGTAACAGCAGAAAGGAATTTTACATATATATTCTATCAAGGTTTTTATTTCAGTAAGTAGAAGTGCAGAATTTGGCAACAGCAATGACCTTCTATTGCAACATACCAGCACTATGTAACACTCTGAGTAACGTCATTTGAGTATTATCAGATGCATAGTGAGCACAGAAGGTTTCCCCTCTGCCAGCTTAGCTTTGCTGGCTGTCACACGACAACACTCCTTCCCAAAGGCACCGTTCCATAAGGAGCTTTTGTCCCCTGTTCCTCACTGAAGCCTACAGAAACTGAGGAGACGCAGCAGCCTAGGAGGGATAAGGCCTTAAATTCTGCCCTTACGTCTTACTTCTGACTACTACAATCCCCCCCAGATAAATAAAAATCAGCCTATCATTTAATTCTGCATATGATCAATGCACTCAGTGTATTGAATGACATCAATAAATGGAAATACTGTTCTGGCTGACATGTATCAGGACTGTCTCAGATTTGTGGCTAGCAAAAGAAAATAAATACCATAGATCTGGAAGGTGATTGATGGATTAAAGCTCTGCAGGCAGGAGTTAGCTAGACCACGATACCTCAAAACTCCATAGTATGTGCCCATCTATAAAAGTGGAATTGCACTTGCGTGTCTCCTACGCATCCCTGTCAGCTCACCAGGCACAGCCAGGGTATCTGCACGTCACAGGTGCTGAGCAGAGTCTGCCTTGATTCTTGTCAGTGGGATTATTATGTGCTCCCTGTGCAAAGGGTTTTTAGAAAATTTAGATTTTCAAAGTATTACCACCCTGTGAGAGCCTGCCAGAGCAGCACACCCCATAATTTGGCTGACCTGTGGGGGAGGTGGGGGAAGCAGAGTCATGACTTTGTTAACTCCTGAGAAACTTCAGAGCATACAGCCCCCAGCATGACAACATCTACTGCAGGCATGGCCATGACCCAGCCATGTGCACCCCAGAACCAGAAATATAACTCTTTCTGTCTATCTGCAGTGCCTTCGGAATGCTTTTTTAACTAATTAATTTCTTTCTGTAATACTGATGTGAAGAAGATTACTTTGTTTTGACCTATAAGCCCCAGTCACTTTTCAGCTCTGAGAGGCTCTGATATAATATGTCTCCTTATGTCTGGGGCTTTAGCCAAGGAGAGTGGCAAATCCCTGCCATCCTCACCCCTTGTCCAGGGACCCCTCTGGGTGTTTCATGGACTTTTAGGAGGCAATCATTGCTATCCTGATTCTTGTTAGCTCTGAGGTCTGTGTTCAGTAAAGATATATAACTCTCATCACACTAGGATGTGCCTGAAAGACTGACTTTAATTTGGTATCTTATTCCCATATTAAATCTTTTACCTGCAAGAGCTGAATGAAGAGGTGATAATAAAAGAGTTGGAAGCTTTCTCTTTTGCATTTACAATGGATATTTTTCCATAGATAGTGCTCAAAGCCGAGATAAATGTTCCAGGTTTTCTAGAAGCACTGTGGATAAAGAAAATGACCACCCTCAGTTTGGTAGCAGTGCATTTATGTGCTAGGTATGACAACAGCTTTTAAAGTCATACGGACTTTGAAATAGGGAGTAAAGTGGGGAGTAAGAGAGTTTCCCTATTAGAGCTGTCTTTCAAAATAAAGTGCCAAACCCACTGTTTATGATGGAATTCCCACATTTTCAAAGACTAAGCTCAGCTAGTTCAAATTTATGGCAAAATTGAGTTACTATTTTGTATTCCTGAATTTTTTTAAAAGAGCAAACTTCAGAAAAATCAAGCAATTCCGTACTACTTATCCCTTTCAAATAAGGCTTTATTCTCTGCTTGTCATAGATCAAGGGGTTTATTGAGGTTTTTATGTATTTATTTATTATTTTTCCCAGACTTGTAAATTTGAGCATAAAAAATGGAGAAAGGTAGACAGCACTAAATAATTATAATAAAAACCAAACAAAAAGAAATGGAGAATTAATTTCCTTGTTAAATTTGATGTCACCCTCTGCTTCCAGAATCAGCTGCCTATTCAGTAGTTATTTTCTTCACATTTACATGTGGTACCAGATGGAAAAAATCACTAGTGGGTAAATATGACATAGGATAAAAAAAGTCCATTTCAGTGTAATTTTTTCTTATATAGACTCCTAGTCATTATATGAGAAAATACTGACATGGCAAAAGGAACAAGATTCTTAATCCCCTCTGCCTCTTATTAAAGCTAATGCAAGCTGGAGAAGAGCTGCCTGGTGAAGGGGTTTTAAGAGTGCAGAAAATATCCCACTGTACCACTGGGGCTCCTCTGTGAGAACAACTGAGACTCAGCCACTGATGTGAGATACGTGCCACTTTGGGTTAAATTCGCTCTGTTAAAACGTGATGTAATGGCACACATCAGGTGGGAAGTGTAAGTTTTAGACTGATAAATATATTACTGTGTGTTCTTAATTGCTTGGTTGTTGGTGTAAGAGGTAAGACACAGGAAGGAGATAGGGACTGTGGTGTGTGTGTGTTTGCAGCCTGTTCCTACAAGGAGCCTCCCACAGGGAGGGTGTCAGGAAGCATCATTTTGTCTGGACTGATGCAGCCCATCCCTAACCTAGCACAGCACTGCCTTCCAGGTATCCCGCTGGGGTCTGCCTCAGTGCCAGCGCCCGCAGGTGCCAGGGACCGAAATGGAAACGCGGCCACCACACTGCGCTTATGGGAAGCATAATCGCGGGGGCTGGCTTGGGGGAGGAGTATTTAAGCTGCATTTTGTTTCTGTTCTTGCATGGCTGCATAACAATGACCCCCTCGCCCGGAGGCTGCCCCCGGCTGCTCCCGGGCCGTGTCGCTGCCCGGGCCGGGCACGCCCCGCCTTTGTCGCTCGCCCTTTTCCCCGCACGAGCCGCGCCAGGATCCCGCTGGCCCGGCCCGGCTGCCGCTGCCACGCCGCCAATGCTCCCCTCTGCCCGCGGCCCTATTTGCATCTCAATGCCCGAGCTGGGCTCCATCTCGCTCACACCACAGCAAGAATTGATTTCAGGCCTGAGTGAGTCTATTGAGCTCAGCCCAGTCTCTTCAGACTTACACCGAAGTCACCGAGAGTGGTTTGTGACCTCTCTGTAAGGTGGAACACTATTACAAAGTATTTGTCCCTTGGCGTTCATGAGGAGCCAATGACACAGCGCTGGGTCATATGCTAGAAACATAAGGGAGCAAAAGCCAACATAGAAGGAAGAAGTAGTTTTGCGTGTAAATATTCTTTGATTCTGAGACAAAGTTGAATGGGATTTAGATAAAGATGGGTTACACAAACATAATATATGTTTCATTCTTCATTCTCATGATGACAAGATTTCTTTTCCAAAAAGTAAAAAAAAAAAAAAAATAGTTATCCAAATATTCAGTTTTCTTTTTCTCTCACTGAACTTTATGCTTTCATGTGAATGCTCTTACCTTATTTCATAGCAGTGTTTTGCTTTTTCATTTTGAAAAATAATTCTTTGAATATTGCATTATAACCTTAAAAATTAAATACAGTGCTTTGGTAATTATTCATTCAGATGTAGTTCTATTTCCTGTTGAAAAAGAAAAAAATCCGAATTCTTTGTAATTTGAGAGAAACCCAAAACTCTAGAGTTCCTGTATGAAAGAAAGATATGGTGCCACCTGCTGACACAGGCTTATCCTTTCTGCAGCAGTAGCTAGGTCCATCCTGTCCAGAATTTCTCCAGTGTTGCATTGCCTTCAACCACAATGGCACAGAAGAGATCCCCAGGTCTTCCTGAGAGTGGTACACCACATCCACCTGAAACTCCAGAGCTTGTTAGATTATTACTTGCCTCTGTAGAAACCGCAGGAAGAATGTCAGAAAACCTAAGTCTACAACTTGTTTTGGAAAGACTGACTGTAGTAACCCAGCTCAGCACCAGTGACAGTAAGATCCAACACCTTTGGCCTTCCACCAGGGAAAAGAGGCAAAGTCCTGTATCAGACCACTCCAGTCCCAGCTGCTGAGAATGCCTGAAACATGAGCTGGGCAGATGAACCACGAGGAATTGCTTGTCTGCCGGCCAGCACACAGGCTGCCCTCCCTTTTGCAGTTTGTCAGCTTTTCTCATTTCTGTTCTCTGTCCTGCCATTGCTCACTTCTGGGACAACCTCTTCTACAGATGCTGGCAAATGAAAAACATGACAAGGAAATACAATGGGAAACATTTATATACAGCTGTATATATAGCTGAAACAATATATATAGCTGAAACCGTATATATAGCTGCAGAATCACTAAGAAGAAAACAAATTTCTTGGCAGACTGGATTTAAAGAAAGACCCACAAAGTTAGTCAATTCTACAAAGTTCTGTCTTTCTGCTGCCTTTCACTCATTTTTTTTTTCCTGTATTCATTATTCTATTATTTTACTTTCTCATAGAGCAGTAATGTCAAGACAGTGAGCCCAGCTACTGGCTACTAGCCGAAGCTGAGTTTTTGAGGTGGAGAGTGGGACCTGACATTACTGTATATTTTACTGAAGACATTTTAAGGTACCAAGTTTTTTTAGCTGGTAAATAAAAAGAGATGATTTATGCTTTTCAAAGAATGGACATTTTCCACACTCCCAGTGGTTCCTACTACCTGACTGAAATATAATTCAGATGGCACTTGTGAAGAATTGACTTCCTAAAATCTGCACCATCCTGCAGACATGCTTTGGTCCCATTTTAAACAGGTATTTCATTCCCTGGTTTTGTTCATCTTTAAGATGCTACTCATTTTAGTGCATCTTCTTTTGCAAATCCCAGAATAAAAAGAAATTTTGCAACTGCACAAGTCAAAGGCGTTTGAAGAGAACGTATTGTAAAATTATCTGTGTTCTTTTTATGCTATAAAAGTGCTGACAGCACTTTGATGTGGAAAGGATGAGATACAGTAATCTGAGGGGCTGCTATGAAAGGAACGACATGCTTTAAGCTGGAGCTGTACAGAGAAACACACAGTAATGACAGCTTCACACAACATCTAATTTGATTCCTTCTTTGCACCACAGCGAATCTTTAAACCACATCCCCCTGCTAATGAGCAGGGAGGCTTCTGAGCAGAGGTCACCCTTCTCCCACTTTTGTAAAATTCACTCCACTCCACTTATAAAACCACCCATTATCACCTTCTCTTCCACAACATTTTGTCTTTGGTGAGTTTACTGCCATGCAGAAATCAAATCAATAAAAGGAAAAATTAGTGCCTGATTTAGCAATTGAAATTACTTCTAATTTTTAAGTAGGAATTACTTCTATAAATGGGGAAATTAGTTCCAAATATTCAAAAAAAAAAAAAAGGAGACCTCTTCCTCTCCACCCTCTGCCCCAAATCCAAGTAAATAACAAGTGCAAAGCTGGAATCTTGGAGTTTCAAGCAGGTGTAACATAACATACGTGCTTACAGATCATTGCTTGTTCATTGCTGTGTGGGATCATGTTTTGGTATTGCCATTCAAGTTGGGAAAGGTTGACTAAAATTGGTGAGAGCAAGAAATGTCAAGAGCAGAATTATTTGCTGTACAGAGAAATGTCATACTCACTCCTACACCTATTCAAGGTTCATATTTGTCTGGGTTAAAGATAAAAAGAGCAAACTTGCAGATTAAGGCTAACATTGAATTTTGAATGATAGAAAAGAAATGCATCAAGTTATTTTTATATCTACGAATGTTAGATAATGAAATATTTCCTAAAGCTCAGAACTTTGTCAGATTATTAATCAGAACACAATAAATCCACTGAACTGCAAATAATGCCCTGAATGTTTGGTGAAAGGCCATGCTGATTAGCTGAACCACAACTTCCCTGTGTTTATATTAAGCACAAAACACAAGGGACTCACCCCAAAGTGTCTGCAACTATCACAAGGCACCTAAATCCAATTTTTTAAAATTTTTCCAGAGGATGGTTTATTCTTCCACCCCTAAAGTATGTGCTGTGATGCTAACAGACTGGAAAAACTAGATTCATGGTGTCATAGTTATGAAGATCCATAAAATAGTTGTTAGAGAGTAGATCTTTATCTACATTTATTTGAGAGGCCAGTATAGCCTTTAAAATATTTGTACATGGATGCATTTGACAGATAAATTACAGCACATTTATTTTATTATTAGTAATTAGTTCCTAATCAGTTGTAATTCTAATATACGGAGGAATAATAAAGTTTCTAAACTCAGTGAGCTAAAAAATGGACACATTCGGTGACCCAAAATCAGTTCATAATTTCCATGTAAAAATATTTAGTGAATATGTAATGAAGTTGTGGGAAGCTGCAGGATCTAGACATGTTCTATGGAGAGAAGAAAACCACACGTCACAGAGTTAAGCTTCATTCTGGTGCTCTTGCACAACTGAGAGCACATTTTTAGTTTTTGGAACTTGGGAGTACCTAGGAATGCCATGATTTATTTCTTCTGTGTGTGTTTTATAGTACTCCCTCTTTCTCATACTCATCTTCATTCAGGCAAATCTGTGCAACTCAGAAATAACCACATCTGGCAAGCTGCACGCCTGATCTGAACAACATCATCTTGTTTCCTGCATTCCTGCTCTGGCACAGATCTTACCACATCACAAGGCTTTCACACTTATTTACCAGTCTGAAACCCCCTGCAGATTGACCAGGTAGAGTTCAAAGTGCTGGCTCCCACCCCTAAATCTCTCAGGGGCCTAGAACCTGGCTGAAAATGGTCTGTAGCATTATACCTGAGAAAGTTACATGTCTCCACTAGAGCGAGATATTAGCAGGCTGTCTGAACAGACCATGTCTACTATTTAAACTTCCTACTTCTGTGGCAGATGAAGTCCTGAGCTGTTCCTGTGACAGCTTATTGAAAGTTATTTAAAGCAATTATTTGCTTGTGTGGTATTTTTATTTCATTTATGAGTTTCAACTTTTGGCAAACCCATGCAATGGGCTGGAGAGAAAGACAACAAACTACCCAAAATTCTGCTTGTAGTAGATGTTTCTCAGGGTCAGAAAAAGAAGTGATGACTCTTGACACTTTAAAAATGTTAAAAAATTTTATTACTTCAGATTATCATAAAAATCTACCTCTCTGAGTTTTAGAGGCTATTCATGATTATTTTTGTGTATATTTCATGTATTTTAGCAAAATACCTAATAGGCTTGCTATTTGTATTTTTATGACTCCACCATAACTAAAGCTGTTCCTTGTTTATGCTCTTTGTTCACTTCATGCTATCTTTCTTCTCTGTTTATCCACACACAAACAAACAAATAGTGCTTCCTGCTGCCTCCTGGACCACTGCCAGCTGTCCTGATGTCAACCAGCAAAGGACAAAAGCAGCCCTGCCATAAAGACCTTTGCTGAGAAGCAATGCTCTGCAGCCTCCTCCCTTTCCTCAGAGTGCCAGCAAAGACATCCTCTGCAGGCAGAGCTCGCCAAACTGGAACCATTAGGGAAATTCAGCCATTTAGTTAACTTTCTGTTATTGGGCATAAAATAAGAAAATCAAAACAAACTGTCTTTCAACCGTTCTTCAAACTGACACCTCTGGTTGCAATGCTGGGCAGAATTTTTATGTTCAGAGATTAATATACTGATGAATAGTTAACTGAGTTTTCTTAAACTGCCCCTTCCTGAAAAAAAAAGCTCTTGGGGGCACTGTTTCATTACAAAAAGAAGGGGAAAAAGCTGAGAATAAGATGCTTCTGTTGTCATAATTTCATTTCCCACTATGATACACAGCGACACTACTGAGAATGGCACATAAGTGACAGAACTACTAGTAGTAAATTTTGGTACTTTGAAAACTCCTTAGTGTCAAAATTGATCAGTACATTCAAGGTGATTCATAACTGGAGCTGAGGAACAGTGTAACAGTATATTGGGGAACTTACAAAATGGTTTTCAGAAGTAACAGTTCATTATAGCTACAGGTAGGAGGTGGAGGAGAGGTCCACATTGTTGCTAAGAACTCAAATGGTAGAAAACAACAAAAGCTATTGGATTAGTTAGGGGGAAAACTAGGAAAACATTTTAATTCCTAGAGAATCTGTGTTTGAAAGAAGAAATTCTAAAAATAATTAGCAAGACACTATTTTTCCTACTAATCTCATACAAGCAATTTACCTATGGTCCAATGCTTGAAAAAAACCACAACAAAATCCCAAACCCTCTAACCCTTACTAAAATATACTGGCAGGAACACACACACACAAAGAAAAAATATTCAGGTTTTCCAGAAGCGTTCATATCCAAAAAACCAGACTACTTTCAAAGATTAAAATTGTACCAAATGAGATTTTTTCATTTGCTACTATAAAGTAAATCCAGTTACTCATCCAAGTAACAGTTAAGGAACATTTTTTGTAAGCCTAAGCCACTTTAAGCTTCTTGACCTGTGGTCTTTTTTAGGACTACTGAATCTTAAATGTACTGAATCAGGTAAGCATTTATGCTTATTCTCAGCTCTCTTGGTTGAGGAGGCTGGCTGTCCTTGCTTTAACCTACTTTCCCTGCTAAAGTCATTTTGCCTCATAAGCCCCATGGAGAGCTGAGAGGCAAAGCCAGCTTATTTCTGCAGTGGTCCCACTTTGTTCAGAAATATTGCCAAAGGCTCATTTGGAAACCCTTCTCAAAGGAAATAAGAACATTTGGTACTTTGCAAAAACAGTAAGGACTCAACTCAAAATAGAAAGGTACAGATAGAAACCATAAGAGAAGTGTACTGCTTCCTTCCAAATATAACCTCTGAGGAAAAAGCCCACTAAAAACAAGCAAACAAAAAATTAATATTCATCAGGTATTCAAATATGATGTGACTCTATGCATTAACTATTGGTTAACTGTTTGATAGTTATTATTTATAATATATTATTATATATTTTATTTCTGATGTGGAGTTTACCACACATTCTGTTGCAAAGTTAAAGAAAAATACCATTTTTGTGTACTTTCATGCTGCATTTTGTCTTAAAATGTAGAAGTCTTTTCACCATGATGAAAGAAGATGGAATAGTCACAATTATATACTTTGAAAAAAAATCTTGATTTTTTAAAAATTTGTAAAAAATCCAAGTATGTGTTGCTATGCTGGAACACCTCCTGTGCAGCAGGACACACAGGTGACAGATGGAGGGTGCCACCTGTATCCAGACAGGTTTTTTATGAGCACTCTTCATGATCACTTTGTACCTTCCCAAGGGAACAGTGTCATTATTTCATGTGATCCCCCCCAGCGAAGATAAAATCTCTCCATGCAGGACTCCTGAGAAGACCATTTTTGACAGTGTTCAACTGCCCTCATGGTGTCCCCCGAAGTTTTGTGACGTAAATGCTTCACCAGAACTAGGACAACAAAGACATATAACCATTCCAGTAAAAGGGTGGCTGAATTTCCTACCCTGTATAGCTGAGAGGAACCACAAATGGGCATGGGGGTGCAGGAAGGAAACAGTGCTCAGAATTAGAATTTACCCTTAAAATAAAAACATAAAAAATCTCTTCCTTGAGTGCAGTGGGCTCTTCAAATGACCCATGTCATCATATAGACTGTTTCCATTTAGACCATACAGCAAGTATGTTCTAGTATTTCTATTAATGCTTAGTTTACTTATTTATTTATTTATTTATTACTTATAGGAGTTCTTCATCAAAAAAATAGTGCAATTAATTTGGCATTACTCCATTAGCTGTGCCGTGGTGTTTGCAGACCTTCTGATCTGCAGACCATGATGATAACTAAATCATCAAATAACAACAAAGTAATCTTGCTCCTGAAGCTGCAGTACCCCAGCCCTTCGGAGAAATACAGCCATATGCCATAGGAAAAACAGTGCCCATTTTTAGCACAAGCAATACCAAGATACAAATTATATCACATGGAGTCAGAGTTAATTAAGTCAGGCACCTACTGTTTGCCTATAGTTTGCAATAGCTATTAATTTGAAGGTCTGCTGTAGTGCTGAGAAGAGATAATTAACTAATGCAGCAGTTTGTGACATGATGAACGCATTCCTAAAGGGACTTGTTATGGTGACAGGATAACCCTGCTCTCAGTAAAATTTTAGACAATACACCCCAGCAATTTAAAGGGGAAAAAATGCTAACACTTTTGTCTCTAGACAAAATTAAAAAGGTCAAGAGCACTTATCATTGATTATACAGTGTGAAGAACCATACAACTGTTAAAACTATCAAAGGAGTGTCGACACTTTGGCATTTGCTTTTGTTATTTTGAACAAGTAATTTTGGCAATTTCTGTGAATTTACTTTTTTTTAAAATTTGTGATATATACATTTTTAAGCATCACAGAAATCCTATTGAACTACATATGTGGTGTCACTATCACTCCAAAGGAATTGCTTTTATCTATTTAATGCATCTATCTTATTGACTGCAGTATCTTCTTTTCTCAGTTGATGTGCTAACTCTTCCATTACACACCACTAGAAGACTCTCCAATATAACGAAAAAAAAAGAGATAATCTTCTGAGTAGGTTGAGGAACAATTCCTATGACATGAAATAGGGTTGAAGAGATTAAAATGAGAGACAGGAGATAGTGTGCAGACTCTGCCAGGATTTAGACCAGCTACATTCACAAATCAGGTAAGATCCTTGGATCAGTTTCACCTTGAATGCAAATGTTGATCTCACAGAGTGAAGAGCTGCTCTTTCATAGAACTAAACTGTAACACTTCCAAAAAATAATATTGGCATCATGTTTGTTACAAAACGTAATAGTTACTGCAACACTGGTTGGCTGTTATAGAGGAATTATATGTTTTAATACAAATATGCTTAAGCATATTTTACTTTTCTTGTTACTATATACTCTTGCCTTTATTGTTTCAAATATGTTACTGTTCTTTATATAGTAAAGCTCCTTGTGAAATACTTCAGGGGGTCTTCCCAGTGTTGTTACTCTGTTTCAGTGCTGAAAAAAAGTGATTTCAACCAACCTCCTGCATTTTTAAATCTGCTGTAATTAACTCACATAGCTGGATATGCTGCAAGATCCAGGAACTCCAAAGGGTGCTCAATATCCTGGCAATATCTGGATGCTCTGTCATGACATCAGGACCATAAGAATTATCAAGAAACTGATGAAACTCAGAAGAATTAATGAATACGCCAGTTTTGTAACTAAACTAAGACAACCTATGGAAAGGCAGGTCCTTTCCAGGGCACTACGAAATATCATCTACCCACTGTGTGTTCATCCTTGAATCTCACCTGAGATTCATTGGGAGCAGTCAATAGCTCTGCTCACACAGCACCTTTCCCTCTGCATCGTTGAAGAGATGAAAGATGAGCACAACATCCAAATGTCAGCTCAGAAGTGAGAAGCAGCTATACTAACTTGTCCTTTAGTTAAAGGTTTGGGTGGCTGCTTCTGCTCAACAACATCATCATAAAAATGCAGGAGGGACACGACAGAATGAATAGGGAACTGTATTTTTTTTCTTTTAACTTTTGTAAAAGATAAACTATGGGAAGAACACATTTTTAATTTCTAGCTTGGAAAAGCAAAGCTGTAGAATGGTCAAACCACCTGGCCACATTTTTAGTAGCTGGTAAGAATTAATTCATTGGTCCTTGATAAAAGACAAAATTGAGGTGTAATTTCCAGCATGGATAGAAAATTCCTGTTTCTGATATCTTCACAGTCATGTTCCCTTTCTGGTCAAAGAATAAAATTTGAATAACATTCTATTTTAAGACTCCAGTAAGAGAAAGATCACACCACAAAAGCTGTGCATGCTTAGCAAAGAATGTGGAAACAAATCCCAAAGCACTAACCCAAGCATTATGTGATACAATCACTGGGTTAGTGTAGGAAAGCAAAGGAAAAGTGCATTCCTTAGCCTATCCTCTGGTTGCTGGGCACAAACACACCTTCTGGCAGTCAGAATCATGACCCACCACGGGGCCTTACTGTCCTAGCTCTGCAGAACAGCAGAGATATTTTTTTCTTTAAAGCTCAGGCAATACAAAAATACTTTATAGAGGGTAAAAAAAAAATCAGCACAAAGGAACAAAATAAAAAATTGAAAGTGGTTTAGTTTCTAAAAAAGGATTTTAGTTGCTAAATAAGGTAAAGCTGCCAAATGATGACACAGCTCAATTCATGGTATAGCCCTGAAATTTTAGACAGATATTCTAAATTCAGGGGGCTGGCTGTGGAGTGCCACCTTGGTTTGATGAACTCTTGGAACTGTGGAAAAGAACCAGCACTCTTCTGCAGTGTGTAAGGACAAAGTGAAACCAAGGTCATGAAAACACCAGTTCACACAGACCAGAGTGACCTGTACCTCCAGCACTACCTCTGGCTTCAGTCCATATCACTAAGGAGGAATGGCTTCAAACAAACAAAAAAACATTAAAAAGTAAAAACTCTTTGTAAAAAAAATTACTCTTTTTTGCCAATCTGCAATCACTGTGCCTTCCTTTTCTGAATAATAAGCTTACTCTGTATATTACTTTTAGGGTAAAAGATGTTTAAAGGGACAGGAATTGTTTCCACTCCCAGAAGCAGTCTGGAGAACAGCATTGCCACAAAATTGAAAAAAGGAAGATCATAGCATACAAGCTAAGAAGCACTTTAAACAGTAGCTGGGTGGATTTTTTTTACTACCATCAGAAACAGCTGAAAGACTGTCATTAAAAATAATAGCAAACATATGTGATGTGTTCTCACACAGAGGAAATTGTGTGTAAGTTCCACGTATGACCATCCCTACCACTGAGCTCAGAGGGATAGCTTCACTTTGACAAGTTTTCAGAACAAACTAGGAGTCTGCTGGTGTTTCCTTGGGAAAAATAAGTTTTGTGATGGAGTGTCATGAGTGTCACCCATTTGAGGTACCAAAAAGAGATATTTCTCAGTAGTGTAAACCATGATCTTCTAGCATTTATTAAAATGTAACAGTGAGAGGACTGCAGAGCACAGATATTAGATCCCTCTGAAACAATGTGATGTACGAGCTTTCTTCTTTCACTCCCACATGCTGCTTCTTAACAAGCTGCATCAGAGAAAACTGCCACACAAAAGGTAGCAGTACGGATTGCACATCCATGACCCACTCTGCTACTGAGCAAGTTCAGCTGTGCTCTCCAGCCTCCTTGGCTGGCTCAGCTCACTTATCTGACCTTAAACTGAAGGCGCAGAGGATGAGATTTCTCATCTCAGCTGATGTGTGGAGTAATATCCCACAGCTGGCACATTGCAACAGCTATGTGGAAACAGTCTGAGCCTTGCACAAAATTTTAATTCTACAGCATGCTAAAGGTCACATTGATTAACTTGGATGGGAATTAGTTGTGTAAAAATTCCTTTCTCCTAATAAAGCAGGCAGGGAAACCAGTCTCCAATCCATCCTTCTGAGATTAATTAATAAAGTAATACTAATTGCAAAGACTCAGCGACCAGAATAAGGTATTGGAACAGCTATCATTGCTTTTCCAGAAGTACTAGGTATTTTCAGTGGGCTTCTATATGCAAGCCTTTATTGCTCACTTGTGGCAGACTGGGAGCTGATGGAGCTACAGCTGCTTATGCCAGGAGAGGCGCCAGTCCAGAGAGTGCAGCATGTGGACGATTCTTAACTCGTATAATTTCAAGCACAATGACAAAAACTGCCATGGGAAAACAACATGACTAAAACTATGTTTCCTGTGGCTTACTAATGGACTATTCATGCACAACATTAAACTGATGAATATGAAGCTGTTGGATACATTACTCTTTCTCCCTTTGTGGAGGTTTCAAAGATTATAATTATGTTTGGTTTAATTACTATTAGTCTCAGTTGAATTGTCAATTATTTCAGCATTTTCAGTATGCAAAAACTTGTATTTAAAATTTGCCTTATCTGAAGGCAAACTTCTCATGTGGTTTAATTTTGTATGAATTGAGTGTTATCGTATTTTAAGGTCTGATCATCATGCTTACTTAAGAAAAGGAGAAGCATTCTTTGTTGATTATTGCTGTTCTAAATACACATAAAGCCACTCAACACGAGTTAATGCTTGTGTGGTTTTGTCTTTGGTTTCTTTTCTCCAGACTGCACAATCATGCTCCATTCCCATTGTAAGAATGCACTTCAGACTGAGAAAGAGATTAAGAGATCCTCACCATCTCTTACACTTAACAGAATAGCTGCAAGGTTCCTGCAGGGTGATTAGGATTATTTCAGTTGGGTGCTTCACCTGAGTGCCTTCCAGGCAATCAAGGAGTCCCCCATGCTGAGCAAGAAGCTGTGGAAGACACACCAAGCAAGAGGATGCACCTGAATCCCTCCTCTCTAGAAGTCAGACCCCACAGTCATGGCTCTACTTCAGACTGTACATTTGGGATCTTGCATGCAGTAGACCCAAAAAGGCTGACCTGGGGTATTCAACCTGCACTGCATCCTACTCCTGTAAAACATTCACTTCTGAAGTGCAGACTTTGTCTTTTCACCCTCACAGAAATAAAACTTGCATCTCTTAAAGCATTTTTCCAAACCACAAGACTATAAAACTGAAGGCAATTCTCCCTTCAAGCTGATGAGCAATAAAATCTAAGTATGACCCACTGCAGAAAAGGGACTGTAAGATGAGCGGAGCAGAGAAGAAATGAGCAGAAGGGAGCTTCACTCCATAATCCCACAGTAAAAGCATTAACTCAGGAAAAGGGAAAAGGGAAACCTCACTTCACTGCTTCTATTCAGCACTAAAACGCCCTTTCCCTTGTTCAATGAATCCCATTTCCCCAGCCCCTCCTCTGCTTTCCACATTCAAGAAGTGAACTGAAGAATGCAATTGAAGTCTCCCCACGTTATTCAGCAGCTTCTAAATCACAACCATGTTTCTCAGAGGTTATCAGTTGTTTCCTGGTGAAGGCACCTCGAAACAGACCTTTTTATTTCCCATCCCTGTCCTCAGGCTCCCTCTGAGGGGAAAGCTCAGCTGTCCATGTTCTCTCTCTCCTAGGATATTTGGAGGGACAGGCTGAATGCTGGTATGTGCGCCATCAGCCACAGGATGTCCCTCTCAGGAGACGCTGCTGCCACATTGATGCCATATGCCTTTTTATTTCATGACACCTGTTTGCACAGCGTGAGGCAGGAAAAAGATGACTTTCACAGCAGAATGGGAAATCATAGAGTATTTACAGGCAGAGAGTGGGTTCAGGGAATATCTTGTGAAAGCATTTAACAATTCATATTGTCAGAACGTGCATGACCATCCAAATACATGCTGTTCTCAGTCTCCTGTGTAAGCGCCACATTTGCAAATCCTTAAACCAAAGAAATCAAATTCTGTAGCTAAAAGTTATAAGCAGAAAAAACAACCATGCACTTTTTCTGACAATTATTACTTAACATATCATATCGCCATGTTGGTTTTGAGAAGTGTGTGTTTTGCTTCATTGATTATTCTTCTTAGTATTGCAAAGTAAATGAGAGAGTTGACTTTTATGAATTTGTACATAAAAGTAACTATTCTCTCCTGAGCACAGAATATTTATACCTGTTAAAATACACAATGTTACAATAGCATTGCTGGCCTTTGGAAAAGTTTGAGAACAGGTTTGTTCTCACTTGGTGAATGCTTCAAGGGCTGGGGAGCATGAAGTGGTACATTAGTTTAAACCAAAGTAGTTCTGAGTTAAGGTGCTGCATAGCATGATCTCAGTCATGGCCTCAGGCTCCTTTTATCTCACTCTTCTGTGAGATGATAGTGACAGAAGAGCAAAACAGTCAGATTAAATCTTGGGGACTAAGTCTTCAACTGCTGCACCAGATTGACCAGATCTGTCCAATCATCAATGTCCTCTCCTCAGTATACTATGGTTTGGTTTTTCTTGAACAATGAGGATTTGAGCCTGTACTAATTGTTGCAATGAAAGTAGTGTTACAGGTGTGTTACATGATGTGAAAAAATGTAAGTATTCTAATGCTCAGTACAGAATAAATAAGCTGATTTAACAACCTCCAAAAAGAAAGGAAAAACAAATGGTAGCATTTTCCAACTTTGAGAAACTTTCTTTGCCATCTTCTTCCCCTCAACAAATCCCATGTCCCAGTAGCTCTGGAGGCACAGGAGCCGCACAGGGACACAGGTGGGCATGGCACAGCCGCACAGCTCTGTTACAGATGGCCCTGCAGGAACCATCTGCCTCTCAGCTTAGTTAATGCCTTCCTGACCCTGATCTGCTGTGTCCTAGAGGAGTTTATTTTCATTTTCATTTCCATTTATCTCACAAGAACTGAAAATTAACCATAAGCATTTTAAGGCCTTATGTAGCATTTTCCTTTTTTTATCTCCTCCCTGTGCATTTAACTACTTTCTAAAATCCAAATAAATTTGTGCCTATAATAAGCCACGGGCTCTCTGTTATCCTGGATCCTGGTGCTGAATTACTTCAAACTTCCAGAGGTCAAAAAAACCTCTCTAACACACAGCTGTTCCAATAGCATCGCAGCCCTCAACACGGTGCCGTGTCGGGAGTATCTCCTGGACACATCTCAAGCTCTTTTTAACCCACAGTGTGAGGGACAAAAGTGTGCGCTCAGCTGCTATTCAAGGGGCGGGAGTGTTTAATTCACTCCATTTTCCAGGGGTGCATTGGGCAGGTCTCCACCCCTCAGGGAGGCTGGCTGCTCGCTCGCTGCTACCGTACATCTGACGGGAAGCTTGTGCGCTTGGCACCAGCGGGGTGTTTTTTCCCTGGTATGCTCCACGCGGGGAGCACGGGGGCCCAGAGCAGCGCAGGCCGAGCTGCTTTGCTCCCACACCCACAGCGAACGCCCTCATGTCACACAGGAGCCAGGGAGGGCTCGCCGCTCGCTCCCGCCCCAACATGGCGGCGGAGCGGGGCGGGGCCGGGCGCGCGCTCACCCCGCGCCGCCGGAAGTGACGCGGCTGGGCCATGCGCGGCGGCGGCGGGAGGAGGTGCGGGCCTGGGGCCGTGGCCGGG